>SCLH01001206.1:369709-423830 GCA_004367855.1 Oikopleura vanhoeffeni
TGTACTTTTTAGTCAATTGGCCATTGAAAACTTTGTTTTTGCCTTAAAATGCGACGACCACTTGATGCTCAAAAACTCCATCGGAGAACATATTTCATTTATTTAGTGAAAGCGATCCGGTTTTATTAATTTTGGTTGTCGATTTGACATGCTGCAATTTTATTTAACCCTCACAGGCGCATTTGACCTTCGAAACACAGAAATTAACATTAATGGTCATTTGAAGAATCACATCAGATAAGTCGTTTTTACAATCTGAATTCCAAACGGGTTGGACTCATGTGTATCAAATTTAGGGTACTTTTAAGTTTATTCACGAGTAACACATATCATGTGATTAAGCTAATTGTTCCTAATCGGAATCTATCAAGACAATTCTACTTTAGACTTCAGAAGAAAAAATCACAAAAAACGATATTCTTGAATTCAATAATATTTCCTAAAATTATTTCTCGCATATTCTAAATATATTCTCGCAAATTGTGTTTCTAAGCACTGATGTGAAGGCAAGTGATATAACACCAGGAGCGAGTGAGAGGTAAACAATAAACTAAGTGTAAATTTATATTCTTTTTCGACTGAATATATTATTCAATTATCGTTTTTAAATGTGTTTCGGCTTCCTTGAAAGAGAAGTCCCAATTTCCTTCCCCACTCAAATGCGAAATTTTGTTCTTGTAAACCACGGTAAAACCTTCTATCAATGTGATTCAAAATTATTTAGATATTACACGTATGTTACACGTCAAAATCGTCGATCGATTTAATTTTGTTAAAAAATTTTGTCAAAAAATTGCCATGATTATTTTTGAGCCGTTTTCTGGAATAGCATTGAACCAACATTCGGTGTCATTAGTAAACCAGTCAACTAAAATTCTTGCGTCTGTTGCGTGATTTTCTGATTCTCTGAATTAGAGATCGGCAAAATTGGATTTCATACTGTACTACTTGCGCTCCAATCCATTATATTTTATTGACGTCATGCCGATCCCCGCTCTGAATTCTTTAGCAACTTTTGTGCGTTCTTTCATTGATTTATGATGATAGTGATTTGGGAGACTGTCGCCAGAACAAGCCCAACCGTCGATAAGCAAAACATAAATATCAACAGTTTCTTAAAAATTAATATAAATGTTACCAATAGTCTTGCGGCTGCTGATCGTTGCCGCGCTACATTTCGCATGCATAATTTACGCTGCTAAATTTCGCATCTAATTAAATGTTTTTTTGTAACTCAGTTTTCATCAATTGAAGAGCACGAATATTTGATATTCTGAGCCATGAAATATCTTGACATATTTTCATTTCAAAATTTGTTCAGAATTTTATATTTCTCTTATTTAATTTTTTTTATATGATATTCGCCAGAGGACTACAAGCTTAGACTACAGGTAATCAACGCTTAAACTCCAGGGAATTATAAACATTTTAGAAGTATTTCGTAGCAGGGGTCGGCAGAACTTGATCGGATCGAACTTGATCGGATCAGATCGACTATTTTTCGATCCGATACAATCCGATCAGGTTTTTGTTAACCTTTAATCCGACCAAGTCCGATCCGATCAGGTTTTTGAAATCTCCGATGCGATCAGGTTTTGCAAACGGTATGCCAACCCCTGTTTCGAAGAATGATGTTCAGTTTGAAAAAAATGTGTTTTTACGAACAAATTTCTTGCGTTCATTTTTGTAATCATCTTTTTTAAAAATTGAACAAAAAAAAAGCTTAAACCCGAAAAACCTAAAAATAAATGGCTACTGACTTTCGATGGTTTCTGTAGTTATTTAGTATTGAACCGAATCTGTTTTTTAACAACAAACATAAACTTACTTTTATATTTCTCATAAAACTCATTGAATCTTTCTAATGATAGCATAAATTTCGGACAAGTACAGCTTTCAAAATTGAACAAAATTGGCTTCGTTGCTGATTCGCATATAGACCTAAGTGTATCATTTTGTTCAGTTTCTAATTGCATCACATTTATGCTGAAATAAAATATTTGGTAAAGCTGAATTTCGGAAGTTTTTTTTTGGTTTTTCAAAACAGTACTATGAATTTCTGAAAATCAATGAATTTTAATCAAATTTTCAACCCCCTCACACCCTTTGACTATCGAAAGGGAAAAAATTTCGGGAGCCAAAACGGCGCAAAAAAAACATCGTCACAAACCTAAAATTCAAATTTGTCATAGAGTTTGCAATTTTATTTCCAAGAATATTGTTGAAAATTTTATACGACTAGCCGTTCCAAATTTATTTTTTCCTACTTTTTTCTAGGATTTTCGCCAAAATTTCTTAAAAAATTAATTGTGTCAAAACGATACAAAATATCGAAATTTTGAGGAAGCCAGTTTTTAGGAAAGTATTTGAGGATTCTTTTGATATGAGTTTATTTATCTGGCAGTTCTTCTTATCAAAGAATAATTTTTTTCAGAAGTTGATTTTAATGAAACTCAGAAATAAATGAAAAAATTTTCAAACAATTATTTTTTTACAAACTTATTAATTATAATTTACAAACCTATTTCACAAACTTCTTAATTTGAAAATGTTACGTGTTATTCACTTAATTCTATCCTTGATCTCAATCAGTGACAAATAAGTGAATTGATATCTCATCCAGTTTTCTCGTGATTACCGCTCAAAGTAGTGCCTTTAGATAGGTTTTTGAGTGTGAGGCGAAGTTCTTGGTTCTGGGTTTGAGGAAGTTGAAAGACGATAGATTTGCAAAATTATGAAAAGTCCCTCCTGACGCTCATATTTAAACATAAACGATTTAATAAAAATGGTAAGAATTTTTTTGTTGATTTTCTCTACAAAGCAACCGCCTATCCAAGAAAATTCATAATATGAAATGTAATTTGTTCGATTTCTATATTTCAACTGCAAGAGCTAAGAACAGTTAATCATTTTTATTTTCATATATTGCTTCAACTCCAACCTACGTCAGCAAAAAACACGAGAAATAACGTTTAAATTCATGACTTTTGAAGTGCATAAAATTCGAAATTTCATTTTAACCAGTGATCGCTCGATGTAAGAAAAACCTTTAATTTCACCGATAATTAATTGGCAATAAGGGATATTTCTAAGTCCTTATTTTGGTCTCAGTGGTTCATAACACTACGGCGCAGGTGAGGTTTAAATAAGATATAAATGACAAAAGCTTGAATGATTGTTGACCTGTAAAAATGATTGATTTCTATTATTAGAATCTTCAAATTTGTATATAATAATCCATTCAACCATCTTCCACCATTTGTTGCGTTATTCTTTTTAAACGTTTTGTGTCATTTTGGTTCCTGCCATCAAGTTAAAAACGGATCGAGCGGATTCAACGATGAATTTTTCAACATCAAATTAAATTGCTCATTTTTAGAATAATATCTAATTTAGATAGAGTCTATCCCACGAGAACAATGAAAAACATTTTCCTTAAAATGATAAAACAAAGTTTAGGAATTTGAACATATTTTTTGATGACATTGATGTGAATTGTTGTATTGAAAAGAGATGATTTGCATTTTTAAAGGTAAAACATACTGAAAAATATAACCATTTGCCATCATACATGTTCATAAACTGCCTGGTATAAAGTTTGTCATGATTCGAAAAAATGAACGAAATGAATTAGGTTGCTTTCAATTAAAATATCTTTAAAGGGAAAATTTCATGAAATCTCGCTTTATGAATTGCTAAAAAACAACTTGTCTATTTTGAAGCAAAAATTTAGCTTACTTTTGTGGTATTTCGCACCCAACTTTTGCTTCTGCCACGCCACCAGACCGCCTATTCATAATATACTAATTCAAACTGCAGTATTTTTAATTTTATTTTCTCTGCCTATAATTTATTATAGTCGATTTTTCTATATTCGTAAAAGCTTAGTTCGTAATACGATTCAATCATGTGTCATCATTAGGGGTGTAGCGCCCAATTTTTAACTCTAAATCTAGAAACTGGTCAACTCGGCACGCGCATTTGTCGAGATAAATAAATCAGTGAAATTACCGTTTTTTATTTCCGGTTTGACAAAGCTCGAGTCTCACGAAATACAATAATGCATTATCCGTTATTATCTGTTTAATTTCTGTTTTGATGCAAAAAATATATTTTTAAGTTTTGAATTTCAAATTTTTCTACATTTAGAATTTTTTCGGAAATCACATTTTTGCTTCTGTTTTTCATTTCTGCATAATTTACTACCCGCTCATAAGAACGATCAAATTTGGCACCTACCTACGTGTTTTCCAGATTAATCCGTTTCGATTGGCGGATAGTAAATTATGCAAAAATAAAAATAAATAAAAAAGGGACATGCTGTACCTTTTTTGAACAGCCCTTTTTCAAAGTACAAGTTTTGTATACTTATATTGCAAATAAGTGCTGAATGAGAATTTAACTTTGTTGTCTGGAGCTACTGATGCACACCCTAGTCATGATTAAAATATACTATACAAAGACATTCATAACATGTCAAAATATTTGATCAAAATCAATAATTGTAGTCAAAAACTTTTTGTCACGAGAAACTATTTGTTATACTAAGTTGTACATATAAATTAATAAATTGAAAATAATTTTTTTTTTAATCAATTTTTTTTTTGTAAAATTTTCGGCATCAGGCCTTCTTTAGTAAAACTAAAATATATGTGGGTTTACAGTGTTAACTTTACACTGTACTTTACAGAAATACTTTTTAGATTTAAACAAACTCACGTGAATACGACAAAATTCGTACTAACAGATTGAAAAAATATTGAATAATAATAACAGTTCTAAAACAAGTTTTTCTTGAATATTTAACAGAAAATAGGGAAATAAGGCTACAAAAACCTGGGAGGAGATAGATTTTCTGTTTGGCTTAGGTGGCTCTTGTGCCGCTTATGTGTAAAGGAGTGTGGCATACAAAAAGTTTTGGCAAATTTTTTTCGCAAGTTGAAGGCTAGTTCTACAAACTGGCTAATCTGAATAATATCCTTGAAGCCGTGTTTCGCTAAATATTTATCGAGATATGTCAATTAGGGACCGGGAACCCTTAATTTCGGCAAATTTTAGTTGAATATCCGATTTCAAAGTTTATGCCTGATGCAATTTATATATTATGAAACTTCACTCCTAAAAAATAACATATTTGTTTTAACCGACGGATTTGATCATTTTATAAAATCGTTTTGCAACCATAGGGGCGTAAGAGAGCAATATTATTTTCAATTTTATAAATGCTGTCTCGATTAGGGGCCACCACTCTCTTATTGATTCAAATTGAAGATTTAATGAAAAGCCAGCCAATAAAATCATTTGATCTATCACGTGATTTATATACTGCGTCGAGTCTAAAAGTGTAACGCTAACCATGCTTTTAAACAAATCTATCTGGGCGTGACAATTGTGCTCATCATCGGCTTTAAATCTCGCCGAAAATGATAAATACTACGCTGAAAAAACCGCACACACTCCTTGCTCGATTTCATATAAAATAAGAAAAATTGTCATTATTTTTTTAAACTTTTTTTCAAAATTTCAGGACTTCGAACTCAAAATTCTCTGAAAAAGCAATATTACGAAATTTCAAAACTTACAAAAGTTTGCCGGGCAACTGTTGCCCNAATTTTTTTTTTAATCAATTTTTTTTTTGTAAAATTTTCGGCATCAGGCCTTCTTTAGTAAAACTAAAATATATGTGGGTTTACAGTGTTAACTTTACACTGTACTTTACAGAAATACTTTTTAGATTTAAACAAACTCACGTGAATACGACAAAATTCGTACTAACAGATTGAAAAAATATTGAATAATAATAACAGTTCTTGAATATTTAACAGAAAATAGGGAAATAAGGCTGCAAAAACACTGAATTTGTAAGCCTTATTTCAAGTCAGTGCAACATATTTATGTTTCACTTGGGCATTAAGTGTTGGTTTTCGAAATGAAATTAAAAGAGCTTCCATTAATTTTCTATCTTCATCATAATAAAGATTTTTATGGATAATTTCAAACCGTTCATTTAGCCTTTTGGAGCCTTATTTCTGAAGCCTTATTTCCCTATTTTCTGTTAAATGTTCTAGAACTGTTATTATTATTCAAAAATATTTTTTACAATCTGTTAGTACGAATTTTGTCGTATTTACGATAGTTTGTTTAAATCTAAAAAATTTTTCTGTAAACCCACATATATATTTAGGTTGTACTGAAAAAGGCTTGATGCCGAAAATTATACAAAAAAACAGAATAAATTTAGAAAAAAAATATTTTCAATTTATAATGGAATCGCAAAAAACAAAAAAACATTAATTAATCAGCAAAGTTAAATTTAGAATATTATTTTGTGAACCAGCTTGTTAAGGATTTGGAAGATTCTTAAATGGGTGTTTCAGTTGAATTGTTCGCTAGAAATTTTGAGAGTTCAGAAACGATTGATAGTGCTCTCGCGGAGCGCGTCTCAGTCATATTAAAGTCGCTTTTACCGCTAAAAGATGCCTATGCGCGCATAAGTGCTCAATTTCGGCAAATTTTAGTTGAATACCGATTTCAAAGTTTATGCCTGATGCAATTTATATATTATGAAACTTCACTCCTAAAAAATAACATATTTGTTTTAAACCGACAGATTTTGATCATTTTATTAAATCGTTTTGCAACCATAGGGGCGTAAGAGAGCAATATTATTTTCAATTTTAAAATTGTCTGTCTCGATTAGGGGCCACCACTCTCTTATTGATTCAAATTGAAGATTTAATGAAAAGCCAGCCAATAAAATCATTTGATCTATCACGTGATTTATTACTGACGTCGAGTCTAAAAGTGTAACGCTAACCATGCTTTTAAACAAATCTATCTTGGCGTGACAATTGTCGACTCATCGGCTTTAAATCTCGCCGAAAATGATAAATACTACGCTGACAAACCGCACACACTCCTTGTTCGATTTCATATAAAATAAGAAAAATTGTCATTATTTTTTTAAACTTTTTTTCAAAATTTCAGGACTTAGAACTCGAAATTCTCTGAAAAAGCAATATTACGAAATTTCAAAACTTACAAAAGTTGCCGGGCAACTGTTGCCCGTATAATTATTAATCACGGTATTTTTAGGGCAAAGGCGCAAAAATCAGCTACCTGATAAAAAAGATCTTATCAATTTGAAAATTAAGGACCTATGGTAGTTTTTGGCGCTAAAAATACTTGCTTGAAATATTTTTTGGTGCAACCGCTTGGTGGCCCTTTTGGCGGGATCAGGGTTTTCTTTTTCAAATTATGTTGATTGCATATCGGTTTTTTCCATCAAAAGAACTTTCAGCAACAAGTTATTTTCAGCACGAAAAAACTACCTTAGTAGGAATCGAATGTACAATTTTTCAGATTTTTAGGAATCTTTTCTCGCGTACCTTTTTGCGCGTTAGCCCAAAGTATATTAGCTCTCTTATATCGAAAATACTGCCTAAACGTCGAATTGTATCAGGCGTCATAACAAGTGTTCTAAAGCGGGATGAGTTTTCGATCCCGGTCCCGAGTCTTATATTTTTTTCAATCCTGATCCCGCCCGGTCTCGAGACATAAATTTTTTTTCAATCCCGATCCCGAGTGTTATAATTTTTTTTGATCCCGTCCCGACCCGAGGTCGGGATATCCTGATCCCGACTCAGGATCCCGAATTATCCCGTTTTTATAATAAAAATATATTTTCTGTTATATTATCACGAATTTCCTGTATTCGATAATCGAATTTCGATTTGAAATTTTGAATTTTTGTGATGACTCATACTTTTTGGCGAAAGCCAAAGTAAAAAACTTCGAATATGAAAGTCGGCGCAATTAATTTATATTTTTTAATCATAAGCTCAGTACGTAAGAGATTCAGGCTAAAAAAATGTTTATCATGACAGAATTTCCACAGAACGGTTTTTTATAAAATTTTTCGCAGTTTATCGTTTTGCGTAGGCGGAATGAGAATTTTCTGATTTAAAATGCTATTTTCGTACAGAAATATTGATTTTGGAATTCGGCTATATGAAATAAAATGATCCCCTCCCTGAAATAACCCCGTTGTCAACTCAAATAAAAATCCAAGAAGGTCGAGACGATTTGAAATAAGGAATTCAAAAGTCAAAATGGGTATCGATGTTTTTGACCATCTTGTAGAGAATTTTTTTCTGGTCATTTTAAGACGTAGGATTTTTTTTGTTTATGAAAAATTTTCAAAAAAAAACGATTTTTTCGCTCAAATTTTCGAGATTTTACAGGGTCTCATGAAGCTAGTTCTAGCGACTCGCGTTGAAGAGCTAAACCGGTAATTTTTTTGGCAGGTTAAAATTAAGCGTTTTTTAGCGGACCCTTTTTTTGGCTAGGGCTAGCGACCACGTAGTCGACCTTAAATGACCGGTCAAAGTTCAAGGTCAATCTCAAGTTTATCGTATAGACTCGCAAAGACCCTCAAAAGAATCGCAAGGGTCGACTTTCTGATGAACGTATTAGCAACTATGGGTCAATTATGTACTGAAAGGTCGCTAGAGAGCAAAAACTGGTCAAAATTTCGAGATTTTACAAGGGGTGCTGAAGCCAGTTCTAGCCAGTTCTTTTTGCTCTCTAGCGACCTTTTAGTACATAATTGACCCATAGTTGCTAATACGTTCATCAGAAAGTTGACCCTTGCGATTCTTTTGAGGGTCTTTGCGAGTCTATACGATGAACTTGAGATTGACCTTGAACTTTGTCCGAGAATAACCTGTAACAGCCTTAACCCGATCCCATTTTAGAACACTGGTCATAACAGTGTTCAATCATATCATGATGCATCACACGATTGTCGGGAATACAGTGATTTCATTGGTCACTGTCTCAAAGCCATGACGCCTGATAAAATTTGACGCATAGGCAGGATTTTCGATATAGTATAACCGTTATACTATAACCGCCCCTATACTATAGGGCCTATAGAACCTTAAAACTTCATGGATACAAGAATGTGAGTTACCCGAAGTTTTAATAATAAGAATAAAAAGATGAGGTCCTACCGAGATTCGAACTCGGATTGCAGGATTCAAAGTCCTGAGTGATAGCCATTACACCATAAGACCATGTTTTTGTTAAAGAAGCATATATTTTATAAAAAATTGAATATAATATAATTAATAATTAGACTTTAATGAACAATTAATGTTAACCCTATCTATCTTACATTATTAACTGAAAATTAACTTTCGCAGCGGCACACACCTTGGTTGTTAAGTTATGTCCAAATTAGACTGTCTCACTCAGGCTTCCAAAAGGGATAGAAGGGATAAACCGAGGGGGATAGGGATGGGATAGGGATGGAAAATTCAGAGCCATAGAGGGATAGGGATGGAAAGGGAGAGGGATGGATAAAACGGGATAGGGATGGAAAGGGATAGGGATGGAAAGGGATAGGGATGGAAAGGGATAGGGATGGAAAGGGATAGGGATGGATAAAACGGGATAGGGATGG
Source organism: Oikopleura vanhoeffeni (assembly GCA_004367855.1). NCBI lineage: Eukaryota > Metazoa > Chordata > Appendicularia > Copelata > Oikopleuridae > Oikopleura > Oikopleura vanhoeffeni. Next base: position 379,176 of record SCLH01001206.1, read on the forward strand.
AAAAATCGGCGGGGATGCATCCCTTTTGGAAGCCTGGTCTCACTCTCAAGAATTTTATTTTTAATCAAATTAAATTGTGTAGTTTTACTGATCTACATGGTCTTATGGTGTGATGGCTATCACTCAGGACTTTGAATCCTGCAATCCGAGTTCGGTAGGACCTCATTTTTTTAGTTTTTTTAAATCTCGGTACGACCTCATCTTTTTGTTTTTTACAAAATTACAATCCGCATGCAAACCTGCAATACACTAAAGATTTTGGCGAAGAAGATGTGTGTAGTCTCGACGACTCCGACGAAAGTTTTTTTGTAATTTTTTTCCATATCCCCTATTCACACTTTTGTGCATTTTCCGGCCCTTATTAGGAAACGTAGTGTGTTTTTAAGTAGTAGGGCCGGGATATTCACAAAAATGTGAATAGGGGATATAAAATTGACGCTTACGCATAAATGATATTTTTCTATTAAAATGTCAATTCCGGTCAAAAATATTGAGATTTCGAATTTGATGTGACGAAATAAAATGATCGCCACCCTTCAATTAACCCAAATATATATATTTATCGACCAACGGAGGTGGTCGAAAAAGACCGATAACAGCCTACTCTGACATCATTGCTAGAATATCATTTCAATCAAAAAAAATAACTTTGGTTCCTAGCGACCCCTTGGCAACTATACGAGTTAAGGTTTTCTCGTGAAGTTTTGGAAGAATTAACTTTATTTAGGTTATTTTTTTTTGAATTTTTGACATCTTATCATTTGTGAAACCTCTAAAGCAAAAAACACCTTGCTTCGGGATTATCAGTCGTTATAACACTGCCTTCATGTTATTTATACACTTTTATTACAAATCTTTTATTTAAAAAACATTATTTTTAACACTTTCTAGATAATTCTTTGTGAATTTTATCCGAGGGGTGGTCAACGCTAGCAAATTCCAAAGTATCGAATAAGCTCAAAAGCAATTTCGACAAATTTTTGTTAATTCCAACACGTCCAAGTTGTTTGGTTGAATTTTCACTGTGAGGCTCCGCTATGAAAAAGTTTATGTCATAAAAAATATCCTTATTCAGTTTTTAGCAAATTATGGTAAAATCATGTATAAAGAAATGCAAACATTAAAAAAAAACGTTCACCAGAACTAAAAACAAAACATTTGCCTGAAAAATTATAGAAATCATCCTGAGTTTCTCGCAATCATGCTTATATTATAACTCACGGGTTATTTTCAATAATTCATATTTTGATTTTGAGGTCGAAATTGAACAAAACCATCAGAAGTTTCTGTTTGTTTTGGGCTAGCTTTTGAAAAAATTTGAGCTTATTTTAAAATTTAACTCAGAAGAAGATAAATTTTCCGATAAAAATGTTCAAAAAATGATGGTTTCATCAAAATATAGCATCAATCGAAAACCTAACCATACGAAGTTTTGCCTACTAATTATTCACGTTATGTAAAAATTTGAGTTTATTTCGAAATAAAATCTAGGAGAAGAAAGCTTTTCCGTTTTGAATAGAAGGTATTCTAAAGGCTACGTATCCAGGAGTGTATTCATTTAAAAACGTTTTGACATATTTTTTCGCAAGCTTAAAGCTAGTTCCAGAAATCGGCTGATCGAAATGGCATCCTGAAACCCTTGTTCGGCTAAATTTTCATCAGGAATATGTCAATTCAGGAATCACCAGCCCCTTTATTCAATTAATTTGGCTTTTTGACTCAGAAATTCAATTTGAGGCCGTTTAAGAATAATATTATTTGCGGGAAATTTATGTCTAGAAAGCGGATATAAAAAAGCTTTACTAAGTATTTTACCAACATATACGGTAAATGATATACGTGACATTGCTATACACTTGAACCAACCGATTAACCGAGCTTACCCAGACTTCTGTTTTCGGCTTCTTCCTAACATGCCGATGTTCAGTTCGAACTCTTTGCGCTGAAAACAGTTTGAACAGTATTATGAAATAATCTAAAATAAGTCTGTATTGGCCCAATTACACAATCACACAATCTTTTGCTTAAATACGTTCCACGGAAAGTTTTACAGCCCTTGTCCATGAACCAATTCTAATTACTTGTCGAAAACGATCATTTTTTTTGTTTTTATATGTTTTTATGTTTTCGATCTGTGGGATCCGAATTTTCAATTTCGGACCATTTTTTGATCTTTATCTGAGATCACTGAAATTATTCCGACCATTTTTTTCTAATTTATTTTTCTCTTTATATTTGTGCTCAGTTTGAGCTATCCCAAAACTCATTGACGGATGAGTCGTTTTCAAAAGCCGAATTATATAAAAAGTTTGGCTGAAAAATGGCTAAAAAGCCCAGCAAGTACCGTAATAGATATATCATATATCGCCCGCCCAATATGTCCGAATTTGCTAGTATCGCCGAAAGTGCCAATTTCATCATTTCTTTGGGTGCGTCATAAATGACGTAATTTTAAATGTTGGATTTCCCAAATCTACTCTCTTGAATTGTTGTTTGATTGTGTTTGGTGGTCCACTATTGAAATCGCCTAATTATAAACTTTGATTTCGGCCAATCAGAAATCCGAACCAAAAATTTTTAAATAAATTTCCAAAAAAAATTTCGTCAAAAAATAATACTATTCATCTCCTCATATTTTGCCTCTTATGGCGATATCAAGGAAATCCTTTAATCGCGTTCACATTTAATTACGAAAGCCTATTCCATTGCAAGTTGCAATTTGCAACTGACATCATTGCCGCTCTCCCTTCAAATACATTTTAAATACGTTTCGTACAGGCGAATTTATAGCCGTGAGACATGAACAAATATAAACAAATAACTTGTACCAAATTATTACTTGGACCTTAGTTCATAAGATAATAATGCGGATTAGCGCCGGGCTCATTCTGCAATTCGATCCGGCGCGGAATTATGTGTCAACCGATCCGAGCTGATCCCAGTACAAAAACAGAAATAAAATGATTTTGAAAATACGATTTAAAATGCAAACAGTAATAGGCAAACTGGTGTTGATAGCGTTTTTTGTGGCACTTGTCAGCCTGGGATTACATTTAAATATTGTGCTGAAAGAAGGGAGCAAAAATTTGAAAAGAGATTCGAAACTAATTTACAAAAATGAAACGACGGTTGATGAAGATAAAGAACATAGGAGAATGTTCAAAGGAAGGTTCAAAATTATAAAAAGAATAAATTTGAGTGAATATTCATTTTTTTATTTCGAAATCTAAGCTGATACTTTAATTTGGATTTTAATACTTATCTTTAGGGTGGACGCGATCGTCGACTTTTCGTGTTATAGGCATCGGAAAAAAAACTGAGAACTGAGTAGTATTTTTTTCAAACGCAAACATTTATGGATATTTTTTTGAAATTTTTGGTTCTTCCTTCTGATTGGCCGAAAAAAAATTGAAGTATATGCTGTTTTGACAATGGAATCGTATAGTTCGAAGATTTTCCGATCAAGTCGAATGCAAAAAAAATGTGACTTGAAACATTTTTTCAAGCCCTTGAAAAGGTTGAAAAACGCCAAAAATACGTTTTTTCAAAATTTTATCAGTGTTACGCAATATTCCTGTTGAGGTGTTTCAATATATCAAGTGTTATTCATGAAAAAAAAATTTGGCGAAAAACGGGACGGGAGAGTGATTTTTTTTAGATTGAAAATCGAATATTTCATTTTTTTGAACTTTTTTGACGTTTTTAAGGCATTGATGCTAATAATCTAGAAAATAGAATAAAAATTACACGTTAGACACTTAATAGTATGATAAGCCATCATTTTTTTAAAAATGTAATATGACACCGTAAAGAGCTCGTATTGCATGAATAATAGAGCTCCCGAGCAAGAAATAGCTACGTAATAAAAGGGTCCTATGAATCTTGAAAAATAAAACCTTGGGTAATTTTTGACACTGAAAATTTTGGTCCGAAAAATTTATTGCTTCGACCACTCGGTGGCGCTGTTTTAAGTGCTCAAAAACCGGGTTTTCAGACTTTTCAAAATTAACGCAACTGCATATCAGAATTTTTCACTTTTAGTATTTTTTTCGGATTCAGTAAATAATTCTGCTACAGATTGACATCTGAGATAAGTTATCTTTCAAAATCATCACTTGTTATGATGTAGGCTGGTGCAATTCACAATAAAACGCTATCCCTCATAGGGATTCTCTATCCTCCATCCCCATTTTATCCTCAATTTCGGGATGAGAAGCATCTCATCCTTTTTTATCCTTTGCTATCTTCAAAAAGGAAGGCATTCACGGTTTACAGCCTTGGGGATGCATCCCCATTTTCTTTTCAAATTGTTCACATGTTTTTCAAATAATTATCTACGAAAACTTTCGTATAAAAATTGCTTGAGTAATACATTATGAATCATAATGACGTTTCGAAGCTTCATTTATTTTTTAAATATTTTCGAAAAACCTATATCAATATATTTTAGAACCATTTGTAAGATATCACAGAAATAAATACTCAAATCAATGGACCTCCTGCAAAAAGTTTAATAGTTTATCATTATGTTAATAATTCAGGACTGTGTCACAAGAAAGAAAATAAATCATTATTTGAATTAACATGTTATTTTGGGGTACACGGATACTGAAATAATTCTATCCACGACATAATACTTAATCCGAAGTCGTTGTTTTGACACATCTGGATTTTTCCGTCTATTTAATTTCAACGTGATAAAAAATTTTTGCGAAACTCATTATTAGACAAGAAACTAAATAAAACTCTCGAAAAAATAGAAAACCATTACAAAGAATTTGATGATATGTCCTTCGAAAATTTTATAATTTATGAAGATCCCAAATTTCTGCCAAAAGAACAAAAAGTTTGTGATGAAAAAGCGAAACACTGTAAAAGTCCAGAAGCAATGACAAAGACCATCATTGATCAAATAAAAATTAGAACTGGAGTTATGAATCCAAATAAACTGAAATCTACAGTAATTCTTGTTCTCGATCTAGAATTTGTCGTCGCAAAAGATGCTATCAAGATACCGTTTTAAATACAAATTGACTCATTTTGGGCACTTTTTGCAAAAAATGTCAGGTTGAATAGCTTTGCTAATTTATGTTAGTAATAAAGAACAAAAGAAGCATTTATTGAATTTTTCGAAGATCAAGAATTTTTTTTGAAATTTAAGGAATGAGAAAATTTCCAATAAATATATTTTTACAAGATATTTTGCACTTTTTGGTCCGTTCTCGCAAAAAATTTTTTTCAATTTCAAATTGTTCTTGCACACAACATTTTGACGGTCTATTTGAATGTCGTAAATTAAGTTTATAAATTTGAAGATTATTCGAAAAAATGACTTGACTATTCTTAGTCATTTTTTCTGTAAAATTTCAAATTTGATAAATTCTAGTAATTTCCAAAATTCAACCAAAAATATATTTCAGCAAACAAATTTAATTACGTAAAGAACATATTGACTAATTTCAATAAAAAATTACTTGATAACTCAACAAAAAAAACATGAAAATTTCTATGCAAACTATTTAACGGTTTTTTTATATTATATTTTATAATTTATATCCGCATATTTTCAAACGTATTTATAACGGTTAAATTAAAATAAGTTAATAACTTTGCCTCCTGATTTCATTTGGTGCTTAACTCACATGACAACTTCGGGAAAAGATAATGTTGGAGCTCATTGTAGAGATTTGAGATTTGCCATGCATGGCTCAAACGTCAGGTAAAATTTCATTATTTTTTAGAGACGGTTATTTTGACCAACTTTTTAACCATTTTATTACCAATTCATCACCTGGAAACTATTTGAGCCAGTTCTTGGAAATTGACTCTTAATTATTGAGAGTTGTTTTCTAGACAAAGCTTTTTTTCAGTCAGGTTTTATGTAATCAAATTTTCAATTCAAATCAGAAAAATTTAATTTTTTCTTATTTATTCAAACATAGAGTGATCTGTTTTATCTAAAAAATTTCAAACTATTCATTGGTATATTTTTTGTGAAAAAAATAAATACAGGGGGGCCAATATCGCCGAAAAGTTTTTGCCAAACAATTTCGGCGATATTGAGCATTTTTGGAGATATTGGCACACTCGGCTATATGGGGATATATAATTTTTTTACTTCAAACAATGAAAAACGCGTAGGCGTTCGAAATGACGTCATATATCAAATATTTTTTTGATTTTATAAGGAGTTTCACAATAGGTTCGAATATAGTGAATCACCAAAATGCCTAGATTTTAATACTTCAGCAAACGCAATCGAATAAAAATGGAAAAGAGTAAATTTGTAATTCGATTATAAGAATGCCGTCATTCTTGACGCCCACAAAGTAATTTATAATATAAATCTCAAAAAAATTCGGCGATATCGAACTTTTCGGCAATATTGGCACTGGAAGTATATTAACGATATATTGTGAAATTGCGTAGGTTTTTTCCGGCGATTCCGGCAAATTCGGCGATATTAGGCCGGCGATATCGGGCCCCTTGCATTATATTTTCGGATTTATGAAATTGTAAAAATTAATCTTGGTAATGATCAATTGTCTCAAACCAAAATTTAATTTTTGATAACCCTTAACATTTTCGTATTTTTGACAAAATTGTTCTGATATTGTTTTCATACTTTTTTGATAACTAAGGGTGCATAAACCATGCAGACTGAAGTATTAATAACTTACGAAAAATAATACAGTCAATATAATGTTTTATGCTATATAGTTAGCTGAACCGATTTAAAATGTTTTAGCTTCATAAAATATTTTTGTCCATTTGAGGAAAGATTGAGCTCAATTGTCATCTTTGAAATCGTAAAATTTTAAAAAAAAAATCAAAGCATTATGAAAATTTTCCGCATTTTTGTCCAAAATTTTTTTTATGATCATTTTTTTTGAAATCTATTGAATAAAACTAAAAAAAATACCACTTTAACTTTTTTCATGCATGTCTACATATTTTCCTGAAACCTGCCTGTTTGAAAAATCAATAATATGTTGATTTGTCATTTTTTGTCGACTTTTTTTAGAAAAATTATGAAAAATTTTCCGCAAAATCAAGTCAAAATTTTTTAATTTAGTGGTTTTTTTGAACTCTCCATAAAAAAAAATCCAAGGCATAAATCCACATTTTAAATGTTTTGGTCATCTATTAAATATCCGTATGTCATACTAAATGAGTTGGGTCGCTGCGTATTTTCACCTTTCTAAACTATCGCATGAAATTTTTAACACTTCGTGGTACACTCGATAAGTGCATTTGGCACTAATATTTAAAAAATTTTATGCTGGTCAAAATTCCAAAAATAAAATTGTGGGTGTTATAGGCGCCCTTTTTTAGATAGAAAGACATTTCTTGATATCAAAACGCAATCGAATGTCAATTTTTTATCTTCGAAAAAAAGTTGTTTTTCTCTACTTTTTGCCATTTAACCATTTTTCAATGGAAAAAAACTTTCATATCATAGGAAATTTTTTTAATAAGCAACATAAAACAAGACTTTTAGCGCATAACACCCGACATATGTCCTGGAAGTTTAGTAATATCGTCTTTAAAAGCAAATCTGTAGTCCGAGTTTAGTTTGAAATGGATGTACGCGTGGAAAAGTGGTTTTTTATATTTTCCCAGATAAAAAGCTATGTTAAGAAAATTACAAATATAAACGTTTGCAATAATGGACACTTTATAGAAGAATAAAAAATAAAAACATACAATTTTCAAACAGATTTTTTTCTTTCATTTATCCCGCTCTGAAAAAATGGACAAATCTGCAGGCACTTATGGCACCCCCTTAAAACCAAGTTGTTTCTAGAATAAAAAAATAAATCAACTTTCTTCCGGACAATCAAGAAAATTATATTATTTTCAAAATTAACCAGAAAATTAAATTTTTGGAAAGTGATTGTTTTCAAAGTTAACCAAATTCGATTGTTTAAGATCATATCCTTTTCCCAAGTCCATCTTTAAGATACTAACTATCTCCATAGCGCGTGTTCAAATCCCACTAATGTTGAGTTTGAAATTTTTAAATATCGTTTATTTTAGAGAATATATTGGTAAAATGTCGACTGATAATTTTTTATCGCCGAGTGAAGAATTGACAGCAAAAATGAGGATTAATGCGCATCTAAAAATCACCTGGCGAAAAGAAAAAATATTCCTCACAGAAATCAACGGAAAAAGAAACAATTCAACTGAATAAAAATTTTATTGTTTATAGATAAATTGTGTAAATTTCACAGATTAGGAAAAATTATTTAATAAATATGGATGGTTTTTTCAGAGAAATCCGAAAGATAAGCTCAATAAACTGATTTGCTTCATCGGCTTCGGAAATAAACTACACGGTTGTAAAATTTCTGACCAATTTTGTGCTTACTTTTTCTCCATTATTAGACTCGGATGTCTTTTGACGATTATAAATGAAGAATTTCCTGCTCATTTTGAAATAGAGGAATAACTCTGGTTGATTTTTCAAATTTAGATTTTTTTTAAATCAGGGTTTTTAATGGCCTAAAAAGAAGAAATTTTACGATCAAAGATAACTTCCCTCTAATATATTTAAAATCTGGCCTCTACAAAAAATTTGAATGTAACGGATTGTTCGTCTAATCAGAAACGAACTTACAAACTCACGAAATTATTTAATGAAAATGTATCTCCTCCTTGAGTTTTGAGGTATAAGTTATTCCTCAAAAACTCCGTATAACAGTGATTCATGGCTCAAATTAACCGAAGAGAACTCGAACAGTTCACCAGATGAACTTCACCTGGGAATTCTTGGATTTGGCTTCAGAATCATCAAACACAGTATTTTTACCCTATTTCAGGGGCTCAATCAAAATGTATCTCCTCCCTAGATTTGAAAGTAACAGATTCAAAATCAACATGTACTGAAGAGTCTGTGTAAATAACCTAGAAGAGTTTTGTCCAAATTTTCTTGTCGTTTATTCATAAATCTAGAAATTTCAATCTATTTATTTCAAACGAATTATTTTTGGAACCATCAAAAAGTGCTCTCCTGATCATGTAACCAAATAAACCGAGTACCAAAATGCTTGTTATTATCCATATTTTCATAAAATTGAGGAAATTGTTTTCTTGGACCTCATTTAGCGACGACTACCCCCTTAAACTCAAATTTTCAAGACTTAACTAAAACAGTTCTCAGTGATTCAAACACATGAGTTGCCTTGTCTAATCTCGTGCGGGGGCGGGGTATTGTATCAACTAGGGAAAAATCAAAAGAGTCAATGAGTGGCGCTCACAACTTGTGGGCCACAGGGCAACAAACCCCTGATTTGTATTGTACCAAGCTTGCATCGTTTTCATTAGCTTATTATGAATTTAAAGAGTGTCCGATGTCCAAAACATTTTATGCGACCTTTGGGCCGAGATAAAGAAAGACTAATCCAAATATTTTTCTTAGAAATTTTTAACTATTTAACTGTGATTTCGACCAAATCTGATCAAATCAGGTTTCATTGGGGACACCTTATAAAAAATGTTTATCAATAGGGATGTAGGGCAAGAATTTGCCTAGTTAGGTTGATTGTTTGTGCGCAAGGGTGACTCAGAGTCACTGACTCTGCCATCGATAGAAATTAATTGCTTATGTCAACGATTTTTTTATTCAAAGATTAAAAAATGAACTAAAAAATAAGGAAAAAATTAACTTTTCGAACAACGAAATGCAAGAAATTGACATATTTTACTTGATCTAAGAAGATCAAAATGTTCGAAAATAAATTAACTGCACCTCAAATGATCTCACAAGACCCTTAAATACAATATCTTAATGATTTTTGACTAAAGTTTAGGTCAACTCTTTTCAGGTCATGTTTATTATATTCTGAAAGTTTTTCGAAAATAGACATTTAACTTTTTTTTGTATTGGTTTACATTTATTTGAATGACTGTGTGTTACATGAAGAAAGAAATAACTAAAGGGTTGCTTTTCATAGCAATTCTGGGTCATAAAAACACGTTGAATTGTTAGAATCCCAAAAAATGCACGAATGGGGCATAAATAATGAGTGAAATTCTGATTGTATAAGCATAAAAATATTCGATGAAAATTAGGAAAAAATGGAATTTTCTTTCAATCTCTTTCTCAAAAATGAGTCGCTTCGGAACTTCCAAAAATAACCCGCAAAGTATTTCAAGTGTGTGCTGACTGTAATTATCGTCTTGATACCCCACCTGGGTCCTTGATCTCATTTCCCAAACATTCCAAAACCCAAATTAAAAAGTTTCCAAAACAAATACTTCGTTTGAAAAAAATTTCTTGTATTTGGTTGAGTGAGCTCAGATGTTCTATTTAATCTTCTGCTTTTGGAATTCCTAAAGATTTGTCAACTCATTTTCGGGGAGAAAAAAAATCTGTTTCGGAATCCTCTTCATGTCCTTATTTGGTCTAGTAATTTAACTAGTGTGCACACTTATGGTAAACCATGTCGATATTTGCAAAGAATCCTATTAGTTTGATCAATGGGTAAAAAGGTGAGAATAATTATTTTGAACCGGAACAAATTATACATTTTGCGAAAATTAAAATTTCTACAGATTCACGGGATACCTATGATTAAGTATGAATTACCGAGTTAATTTGTTTGAAGGTTGCAATAAGGAAAATATTTCACAGGCCCTTATCTAAGAAAGAAACAGCAAAAATCTCCCATCTCAGATTTTATTTATATTCGAAGCACTTTTAGTTCATGTGTTGAAATTGACCCATAAAATGTTTTTTGGAAAAAGTTTGAAAGGTAACAGTAAAAAAATTGCGGTAGTTTTAATAAGGACTGAACAATATTTTCGTACTACTTTCGTACAATAGTCATATTTTACTCTGGTTTAGGACCAATATGACCCACTGACTTTTCGCATGGTCGGTCCTGGCCCAAAACCGTATATTTATCGATTAAATAAATGACAATACGGCCAGAACCACGAACGGGCATTTTCAGAAAAAATCTAAATTGTAGAAAAAATAAGCTAGACAAATTTGTCACGACAAAGCGAACTTATTTTGCCCATTCAACTTTACCTGTGTGTCTCATGAAACCTGCAGTTCTGTATAAAAAACTTTCCACAACTTTTGGCAAACTGAAGCAAAAGTGGTTGCAAAATTACTGAACTGTTCTTCAAATCTTGAATAAAAGTTATAAAATTATCAAAGAAAAAGAAAATATTTCACAGGCCCTTATCTAAGATAGGAAAGGCAAAAATCTACCATCTCAGATTGTATTTATATTCGAAGCACTTTCAGTTCATGTGCTGAAATGTCGGCTACGTGGCTCCGAATGTTTAAAGTTCAGTTCCAATTTTGATTGATTAATATTTAAACCAGTCATAATCAAGGATTTCAAGCAATTTCCGAGCTCATTATTTCTTTGTGATTTGTATATTTGAATATATATTAATTATAAAGTTTTGGCATTTTTTGCACTTGAAAATAGCATGAAATGCTTGAATCAAGAATTGATAAAGTTATTTGTCGAACTACTGCTTACATTAAATACCAACACCTCTTCTTATTTATGTTTGATTTTCATAATATTTTATTTCCAATTTTGCTGATCAAATTCTCCAGACGGTTAAACAGACTGTTAAATCAACGTATTTTTTATAATGAATCCCTTCAAATTTAAATGAGAATTTTAGATTGAGTTTTCGTCATTCGACAAAAACGTCTCCAGTGCAATAATGCATAGTCACTTATTTTTTTTATACTTTTTACAATATGCTTTTCAACAGGAAAAACAGATAGTTCTACGTATTGGTCAAGGTTAAGGTCAGCTTATCATTATCTACGCAGTTGTGATTTGAAACACAGAGACAGAAAAAATTTGAGAATTTATATTTGCTCAGCAGATTATCGAAATAGAAACCAGAGAGTCCCAGTTATTTTAGATCAGGGCAGTGCCTAGGTCACTGTCTTTATCGATTTACATAGGTGAAAACTCTCAAGGTAGTTAATCATTAGGTTTATAACAAGATTCGTTATATTTGAGCCCATTTGATACGAAAAATCAAAAAATTTGAATTTTTTATGAATTTATTTCAAAAAATGATTAAAAACTTTTAAAAAAAGTTGACCATGTTAAGTTTGAAAGAACATCTTCTAGAAGAGATGAAATGGATTTTGGGGATTCAAAAATTATTGAAAACTGTCGTGAGTGGAGAAAGTTTAACGCACGGAAATCCTCGCAATATCCAGATAAGAAATTATGTGACCGAATGTCACGATATAAATTGCGCAAATAAATGAGTTTTTAACATTGTGTGCATAATTTCAATATTTTTGTCGAAGATTGGGCACCATCTCTCTAAATAAAAATTATGAAATTATTGGCACAATGTTAGAAATTGCCATTTTTGTTCAATCTTAAAAGTGAAACCCCCCCCCCTATCTATCATCAGAAATTAAATTTAACATTATGGTTATAACCCTATAACACCTTTTGCTGAATCTCAGATGTGCGGGCTGAAAAGCGGCCTCATGAGTGGCTAAGAGGGGTCTAAGAAGTGTTAGTATTGGCTCCCTCAGCCCGCACATCTCAGATTCAGCAAAAAGTGTTAAAGGGATAAGTGAAATTAATCATCTTATTAAAATGGTATTAATGTTCAAACTAAATTTATTAACTGCATAATTTAATAAAATTAAAATGATTCCCTTCAGTCCTTATCTTTAAACTGCAATTGTATATATCTTCTATAAGCTGTTTCATTGAAAACCTGCCAGCTGCAAATCCTGTTAGACACAAATTCTGATATTAACAGTCACATGGTGTTGAAAGGTGAATATTGAATTGTTGAAATAAAATTTTAAGGACCCAAGATCGCCGAACGTTTTTGCCATCAAATTTTGGCGATATCGGGCATTTTCGGCGTCATATGTCAAATACTTTGTTGAATTTTATAGGGAGTTTCTCAATAGGTTCGAATAAAGTGAATCAACAAAATGCTTAGAATGTAATACTCCACCAAACGCTATCAAATAAAAATTGAATAGAGTAAATTCAGGAAATTCAATCATGAGAATGACGTCATTCATGACACCCACAAAGTAATTTGTTATATCACATTAAAATTAAATGATATTGGGCATTTTCGGTGATATTGGCACTGGAAGGTTTAAAGCTGAAAATCATGATTTGAAGTAGGGTTTTTTGACGATTTTGGCAAATTCGGCGATATTTGGTCAACGATATCGGGCCCCCTGAACCACACTCAATGAGATGAGAAGTTAAATAATACTATGTTTAATTATCATCACATATCATTACCCCACCTACAATTTTATTTGCGTAAGGCCTCATCAGATGAGGCTCATCTGAGTTGTATGCTATTTTTAATAATTTTCATATTCATTTCAGCTCTTTACATTTTACCCTTGATCCATTTTTTTAATTCTTCAAACCCAGCTCTTTTGGATTCGAGGCATTAAATTGGTCTAAATTAAATCTTGTGAAATTGCAAACTTTGAGAAAAACTCTGGGGTCCCTATTCTCCCGCTTGTATCTTTAGTGTGTTCTGCAGCGTTCTTATTGGACGAAACTGAATTTAAGAAAAAAATGTTATTTTTGCTGAACAAAAACTTTCGTGAGTTGACTTCCTATCCTGTCCTATTGCCAAAAATGTTTATTATTATCGAAGAAAATTATATAATATAATTTTTAACGTTAATTTTTTTTACTTTTTGATAAAAAAGACAGTCTCATCAGAAATATTGCTGGATTTAATCCAAATAAAATTTTTCATTAGCAAATTATTTAATTTTTATACATTATTTTCTGATTAAAATAAGATTTTTTAATGATTTTTATTTATGAGGTTTTTTTTAATGAGGTTATTCTCAACATTAATTGCGGTAAAAACCTATTGACAAACACCTAGTTGATGCCAACAATATATTTTTATTATTTCCCGATTAAAAATTCTGACTTTAATTTTTCGAGGGCATGGGAATCGCATCTTGTTGAATATCCATTTATTTTTGATGAACTTGTTCTCAGCTTGTAAAATATTTTTTTTTGACAAAGTGTTAAAACAATTCGTTCCATTTTCACTTGCTCGTTTTTTTTGTGAATCCGGTGACCTGTTGCGAGTATCTTTTTTTCGAATACATGGAAAACACGCTTTTATTGTTAATTAAGGGGGTGCGCGTTATGTAGAGCAAATCAACCAGAAAGGGGTCAGTCCAGAAATAATATTATTCTTCGCGAGAGGTATCGAAGTCGATCATCATTTCCAAGTTTTTTTCACAATACACCAAGTACAGGAGGAACAAATTTTGCAAATTTTTTTGCGATATCGGGCACTTTCGGTGATATTTGCAGTTTCAGCGATATCCTCCATAAAACCGAACGTGATTGTTAACAAAAGGCAGGGGTGTTCAGAGCTAAGCAAGTCGACTAGAGTGATATGGAATATAAATGATTTTTTCGTTCTAAAATTCAAACGCTTCATGATTAAAATGAAGGTAATCGCCAAAATGCATAACATGATTCATGTTACATGAAGTACTCCACAAAATGTTATCAAAAAAAATTCTAATAAGTAAATTTGAGAAATACAATCTTACAAAATGACGTCATTTATGACGCACTCAAATCAATTTGTAATAAGAAGTTTCTATTAGAAACCTCAAATAACGGGTCAATTACTGAGAGTATTTAAGTAAAAAATGATGAACTTGCGTGGGTTTTTTTCAGCGATATTGAGCTTTTTACTAAACTGAAGAAATAACGATGAAAACAACAACGAAAAATGATAAGATAAAGACGTTACTTCGAGTATAAATAGGCCGGCCAAGCAAAAAATGAAGTACCAGATAAAATGTCGTGTGGTTCTGAAAAGTAAAGTGGACAAAACGTAAACCATGGACAAGTTTATTCTTTTTTCATATTTGTAAGTTTCATATTTTTGACCACCCAAAACTGCGCCACCGAGTGATGGCATCATTTTTTTTTAAAGCCAGATTTTCAAGCGCCAAAAACTACGCTTGGACGTTACTTTTCAGAACCACCCGACCTTTTTATCTGGTACCTCATTTTTTGCTCGGCCGGCCTAAGTATAAATCACACTCCATAAAGTATATAAAGTATACTTAAAATTAACTGCTGAAATCCTCATTTAATTTAGACTATTTACACTCTGAGGAAACCTCAAACAAATCAGGTTTTTCTCCAATCAGTCTGCCGATTTCCGCATTTATTCACGATTCATATATCCCTTTATCACTTTTTGGTTAAAATGCGTAGCCACTACTTCTTTTAACGTGTGATTTTAACGTTGTGGCTACGCATTCTAACCAAAAAGTGATAAAGGGGGGAAAAGTGATATATATACAATAAATGGCAATTTTGGAAGGCTGTCCGAGGTCGTGCGAATTTCAATACTTCAAAAATGTCAGAATAATTTTCTTTAAAATTTTAAAGTTACAGCTCAATTTAGATTGGTCAACATTTGAACCGATCAGAATTGACGATTACATTGTCAAATACAGGGTGGGCAATTTCGCCGAATGTGATGAAATCGCCGAATTTAACCTACGCAATATCACGATTTTTAGCTAAAATAATTCCTGTTATCATATCGCCGAAAGTGCCCAATATCGCCGAATTTTTTCGAGATCAGTATCTCAGATTACTTTTTGTGTGTCATAAATGACGTTATTCAAACCTATCGTGAAACTCCTTATTTAAATGAAAAATAGTTTGACATCTGACGTCATTTCCAACGCCTACGCGTTTTTCATTTTTTGAACGAAAAAATTTATTTCTGTTTCAATATCGCCGAAAGTGCCAAATATCGCCGAATGTGCCATTATGGCCGAAATTTTTTGCCAAAAAACTGTCGGCTATATTTGCCCCTTCCCTGTAACACACATAATATGTGTCACATATTAAGGGGTTGGTCGTCGCAAAATGAGGCTCTAGAAACAAATTTTTTCCCAATTTTATTTTTATGCCTTTTTTATGAAAATATAGAAAATTACAAGAATTTTGGTACCCGTTTTATTTTGATGCATGGCTAGGGAAGCACTTTTTAATGAGTTCAAAAATATTTCGTATGAACAAAGTAGAAATTTCTTGATTTTTGGAAATTTCAAACAAGATTTACAGAAAACCGAGTCATAAATTTAAACAAAACGCTGCGCACCGATGTGCACGGACTCTTCAGCTGCACATTTATGTAGGTTTCGAATGTGTGACTAACAAATCCAGGGAGGAGATACATTTTGATTGAGATCCCTAAAATAGGGTCAAAAAACTGTTTTTTGGTGATTCCAAAACCTAATCAAAAAAATTTCCAAAAACTGTGCGCAGCGGTCTGCTTACGTTCTGTCCGGTTAATTTAAGTCATAAATCATTGTTGTACCTTACAAAACCAGGGAGGAGATACATTTTGAAAAATTATTCCATCAGTTTTGTAAGCAGGTTTGTGATTGAACGAGCCATCCGTCATTTTTGATTTATTTTTAGGATGCAAGATTTTTGTTCGAATACATCAGAAAGAGGTTATTTTTGGTCCGACGATTTGTACTTTTGCTACAATTGGTCATTGAAAACCCAATTTTCGCCTTAAAATTCGACAACCACCCCTTAATGACAGTGTAGCCAAATGAAAAATCAAACGTTTTAAGATGAAATTTCACATAAAATTTCGGCTAAAATTTTTCGACTTTGAAAATATATTTAAATTGATGAAAATGCCAAATGTCAGTTTATTTGCTTTCGTGCGCCTCCAACTGTTATCGCATTTTCTCATTTATCGCATTTTATGTTACAATCATAGCTTGCAAAATGTGACGACCAAAATGATGACAAAGTCCACGTTGGCATACGTATCGATAGAGCAGAAGAGTACTGATAAGATCACAAAGTTGAAACGATAAAGTTTATATATCATTCAATAAATTGGCGTGAATTACGGTTTTTAAATCTTATCTTTAATTTTATCATGATTAAAACACAATAACGCAATCGAGTGTAAGCTAAGAAATAAAATATATATTCAAGTGACGCCGACTATCCTTCTGGTTGTACATGATTCCAATTTTTTTGCCTCGTTCACTTACCACGATAAGAATACTTTCACCAAGCGAGGGCTGTGATTGGCAGGTGATGAGGCACAAATAATGGCTTGAAGAAAAACAGACTAATC
The DNA here is from genome assembly GCA_004367855.1 of Oikopleura vanhoeffeni. NCBI lineage: Eukaryota > Metazoa > Chordata > Appendicularia > Copelata > Oikopleuridae > Oikopleura > Oikopleura vanhoeffeni. The sequence continues at coordinate 396,342 of SCLH01001206.1, forward strand.
ATTTTCATTGGCTGGAGTATCCATAGCGTCGTCAGGGTACAATGCTCAAAACATGGGACATGCTGTATTTATAAAAGGTCCAAAAGCCAAAATTTCTGAATAAAAAAGGGTACTTATTTATTTATTTTTGATGGATTTCCTCGAATTATTATTGTTCATGAAATATCTGAAAAGTTCAATTTTTTTTATTATTGAATTCTAGATTCCGAAACATAAAAAGTTTAAGGGTATCCCGGTCCCTAGATTTTCTACCGTTATTATGTCATAAAAATGCACAAAATCAATCGTTTATGTTTTGAAAGCACAAAACAACCCAAATAAGAACAAAAAAAAATTCGAAAATTTTTGAATTTTTTCGATTTTTTCTAGTTTTTTTTCAAAATTAAGTGGAAAAATAACGTTTGTTTCAATTTGACCACCAAAACTTCAAATTTCGGCTTGACGTAATGTTTTCCAGCTTTCTTTTGAGCCTACTTTCGAAAAAATCGAATCACTTTTTTTTCCGGAAATTTTTTCACGTGACTTGAAAATTCATATTTTGAGTTTGGGTCGAAATTTTAAAAACAACGGCTCCACAGAAGTTTAAATTTGTTCTGAAGCTTCCTTTGCGAAAATTTGAGTGAACTTTGAAATCTAACCTCAGAGGAGATAGAATTTCCGATGGAAAATCTCAAAAAACGCTTCCACAGAGGTTTTGTATACTAATTATACAGGTTATGTTAAAATTAAGGTTTATTTCAAAATAGAACCTCAAAGGAGATAGAATTTCCGTTTTGGTTTAGGTCTCTTTGTTTCGCTAATGATCGTATTCATGGAAAAAAGTTTTGACACATGTTTTACGCAAAATGAAGGCTAGTTCTACAAACTGACTAATCTGAATAATATCCTTGACGCCGTGTTTCGCTAATATTTAATCGAGAAAATGTCAAATTAGGGACCGGGATACCTTTAAATACAAGTTGTTTTTTACGAAAAAATATAATACTGCTTGGTTAATTTTATTTGTGTTATTTTATACATAACTTATATACAATTTTTTTTGAAAATATTTTCAAAAAATTATTCAAACAAGCAAAAACTTTTTTTTCACCGCAGTTATCTTTGGTGACGTCGAGAGTCTCGACTCGAGACTGTAGGTGATTTGAAAACAGATTTTTGAAACAGGCAAAAATGATACAATTTTACCATTCTGCGTGTTCCCCAATTTTGAATGATCAAATAAAAGCAAAGACGAATAATAAAAAAATTTTAAGTATGTTTATTAAACATTGTTTAGTCACAATAAAGAAAAAATACACTTGAAACTTTTTTGAATTGAGCAATTTAAAATGATTGAAACTGTAACTAATCATAGTCGAGCTTGGACTTCAAAATTAAAATAAAATAACATATTTATGCATGTGACATGCTATCATTTTTCTTAAAAAAAGTTATGGTGGATGTTTGGCCTGACTGTAGACAGCCTAGCTGAAACTTGCAAAAGATCAAATTAAATTATACTCTGTATAAAAAAGGCCGATAATAAACAGTTTCATTTGACCTTGAAAGGCATTTTTGTGGCACAATTGATTAGCGGAAGTGATTATAAATCGCATAATGGAAAAGGTGTTGTCCAAAGTACTTGATGTTGTTTTTGCATTTCATTGTTTCCAAGGGTTAAAAAGACACCGAATTGGATTTAACTGTTTGTTCATGTGGACTAATCCACCTAGTAATAAAACACCTTGAAAACTAATGCTTCCTCTAAAACGTACGCCAACGATACTTGTGTATATTTGAAAACCTTGTTTCAAGTTGAAGAATAGCCAGTTGAATATTCCCAGAGTATTAATTGCTGAGCATGTGAAAAATAAAAAATTATTCATTTTGAAGCCAAAAAGTCACTCTTAAAAATTTTAACTTAAAATGTTAGATTTTTTTCAAATATTGACTTTTAACTACTATAATCATGAAAAAATTTCTAAAATTTTGAAGGGCTTCAAAAAGTACATTTTTGGGCGACAAAATTTTTATGTAAAAACGTATAAGAACATAAATTTACAAGCAAAATTCGTCGACATTGGCCATTTTGCTTCATCCGAAAAATATAAACCAAAAATTTTTATAAATTAAATCCCATACTATAATACTAGTAGTATATAATTCAATTTTCCGATCAAATGTATCTCGGAAAAAATTAAGAACATGCCGATTTAGAACAAGATGAAACGTTTCAAGAAGTGTGTTGTTAAAAAAAATGTGTCACTTAAAAAAATTTTCTATAAATGTACAATCCCGTTTTTTTAGCACCATTTTCAATCTTTTGTAAAAAAAATTTAATTTTTGAATTCCCTGGACCCAATTATAATTTTATTCAAGTTTTGGAGAAATGTTCTTAGTTATTAAAAAAAATTCTGACTTTCTAGCATCACTTGATGTCATTTTTGAATACAGTATGTAACATTTTTGCTCCCATTTTTTCATTTTGGATAAATCTGAATTCCATGGTTTTGATTGGTTCAATCTGAAAAAGACGTGGGTATTTGCCAAAATTGATCGTTCTCATTGGCGGATAGCAAGTTATCCAAATTGGAAAAATGGGAACAAAAATGTTACATACTGTATATCGGTAGTTTTTCACCATTCCGTCAAGATATAATTTCTTAAATCAAGAATTTCCATCCAAATTTTCCGACTTCTGGGCTGCATGTTTTCCAATCACTCAAAATTAAAATCTCGATAAATTTAATTGATTTCTGATCAAGTTGGCAATGAAGAAAAAATAGCGGAAGTGATCTATCTGACTTTTGTCAGTTTTTCGATTTCTTCGGACAATATGGTAATTCGCATTGATTTAATCGTCGATTTGAAGATCGGAAACGCTCCGGCTGTGACAAAATGTGATTAACGGCCGATTCTGATTACCCGTAGCCCCTTGCTGTGGTCACATTTTACACTTTTATTGTCTAATTTGTCCTCATTATGCACCTTATAATCGCCATTTATCGAAAAAATATGGTGCCTGGGTGGGTTTTGAACATCAATCGGCCCCAAATCGCAGAACTAATGACTTAATTTCATGCTTCATAAAGGGAAGTAACAAAACAAGAAAAATGATAACAAGGTGTTATTCAGCATACATAGAAATTCACACAAATTACTTTTAGAATAAAAAAATCGTCTTTGCTATTTTCGACTAAAAAAATATTTTTCATTCTGGAGACGAAAAATTAAAATTCGAAACGATAAAAATGCGATATCTTTTTGAAATTTATATAATGTATGTGTTAACACCAGCAAACAAAATTTTGGTCGATGTTTTATTATTAAAATTGCATAGGCGCGAAAATTCAATTATAAGAAAAAAAAGGCAATTAAAACTTGGTTTTCGGAAAATTATCGTCAAATTTTTTTGAGATTTATATCACAAATTACTTTGTGGGCGTCATGAATAACGTCATTTTGAGGTGTGAATTTCCAAAATCCACTCTTATCAACTTTTATTTGATTGTGTTTGGTAAATTATTTAATTATACGCATTTTGATGATTAACTTCATTTTAACCTATTCTGAAACTCCTTATAAAATTGAAAAATTGTTTGACATATGACGTCATTTCGAACGCCTACGAATTTTTTTTTAATTTTTGCAGAAAAAAAATCATTTCTGTCTAAACTTTTGGCGATATCGGGCTTCTTCCCCGGTATAGGATGAAAACTCGAAAATTGCTAAAATTTTTCATAATTTGATGTTTATTTCGTTTTTGAAACGATTTGGATGAAATTTATGCATTTTCTCGACCTGAAACATGATCGAACAAACTTTTGATATATCAGGTTGAGTTTCAATTTGCACACTAAAAACCTTTATATCTTGAGATTTTAGAAATACTTTCTTACTAAATAATAAAGTTATTTTCAAAAATTCAAAAAAATACAGGAGCTAATAATTGATGAATATAGAAAAAGTTGTTAAATGTGTCTTAATATGATAAATGGTTTTTTTGGTCGACTTTGTATTTAAACAAGTCGTGAAATGTCAGTGGTAATTGCAGGTGAATCTACACCTCCTACTCAAATACAAGAAATCAACGTTCAATTCATTGGCGCAAATATACAGACGAATTAACTCCGAGCCGAACATTTTAGAGTTTAATAGAATTTTGCAGAGTGCAAACGCATTCCACTGATTTTTTCAAATTTGTTTCAAAAAACAGTGGTTTAAAATTTGAATTTTTGCCTATGATAAGGGTTTCGAAACTGTGTGTGCAAATGTGTAAGCAAATTTTCGATTTTGTTGAAAAAACGAGTCCCCAAAATTCAAGCGGGTCAACTTTGTCCAATCTTATCCGATTAACGTCCAAATTTAGGAGTCCTCGATCCGATTTGTGTTGGAAATCCTGATAAAATAAAAAGTTACGTCTTAATTATTATGAATTCCTTGATCCGATCCAATAATGTTGCAATTTAAGAACTTATTAATCCGATCCGATAATATATAATTTACCGAGATTCGATCGGATCTGACCCTATTATCGAAATTTATACTTTTTAGGATTTTAAACATGACGTCCTGAATTTCATATCTTTGTCTGATTTTGGCCATCTAAACTTATTTTCATTAAAAATGAATGCCAAAAAATTAAATACATGTAGCTGATTTTTCAAGCCCTTAATATATAACAAGACGAGTTATTAATTTTTTGGAGCACATTTTTCTTAAAAATTAGATACATTATGACGTCACATTTGACATTTGGTAGCATGATAAACTCACTGACGCACTTATTAAAAATCATTAAGTTTTCATCAAAAAGTTATCGACAATATAATATTGCAAATGGTACCAAAAATATTATAATAATCTTGAAAATCATTATAAAAATCAAGTAAACCGCGCATCGCCTTCGTGTTTTGTGCTGCGGCAAATATCACATCCGCCGGACTTATGAGCGCATTCATAAATTATCCATTATAATTATAGCATTGCAAAAGGCTATTTTTTTAAGACAATGAACCCAGCAAGTTGCTTGCAGCAACCCAGTAGCATATAATTTTTATTCCATTATTTGCCAAAAAGTATTCTGATACGAAACTTCTTCAAATTAATCAATTGACCATTGTACAAACGTATTTAGCGCCCACTTTGTAAAAACTTAAAATACATGTAATATCTTCTGTATCACATTTCATTTTAGAATACATTTTTTTTCAAAATTCTGCACAACATTTAAGGTCTGATGATGACAAAACTTATGTCGAAATATCTGCAAATTTTAAAGATTCACCTTTATAACAAATAAAATAGACTTCACCATTGTGAATCTTTTTTTTTATAAAACTGAAATTTAAAAGCAAAATAATGCATTTTGATCTTCTCGTTGATTTCTCGAACACTAAATATAAAATTTCCGCTAGTAAGCACCTGAGAGTTTCTTTTTCTGCGAAATTTTGAAAAATGATTATTGGAAAGACGTCAAGGTCAAATACAATTATTTGCCATCTAACACTGTCTATAGCAGTATTCCTCAAATATTTGAAAACATACAGTAACATGTAGTTTTATTTTATTTATAGCAATTATGAGCCGTATAATTAAAGACTTTTCCAAGCCAAGGAGATTTTTGATCTGTTTAATGGGTCATAGAAAAACTGGAAAATTGATTAAAATTCAGCGTCTTATTTTCAATTTACTCGTGTAGGGTAAAAACAAAATTTTTTTTATCAAGTTGATTCAGATATTTTTATAATATCTGAAAAGTAGATTTTTTCGTTTTACACTAAAATTTGACGAAACTTTGTCTTCAAACGTAAAAAATATTTTTGTCAAAAGTATGCCCATTTCGAGATGCCCTGGTCAAATGGTAAAACCAATTTTGGAATGATAAATGATTAAATTAACATTAAAAATCAAATGTGATTTAAGAAATAAATTTTTTATTTTTTTATTTGCAAAATGTAATGATAAGCTTTTTATACGCTTAAATTCACCACTGTTTGAAAGGAATTTGAGTTCGCCAGCGACCAGACGAAATCATATTGTTTTTGTAAAAGAGTAAACTCGTATCGGTACATATCAATTACGGGACCCTCTCGTCGTTTTTTGTCACTTTTTCAGCCAAAATTTTCATATAATTCAGCTTTTGAAAACGATAGTGGATAGCGCAAACTGAGCACAAATATTTAAACAAAAATAAATTGAAAAAAATGGTCTCAGCCTAGATTAGTTTGTTTCAAATTGTTAATCCAAAACTGATAATTAAAAAAATTTAGTAATCTCATTAATAAACCAAAAAATGGTCCGATTTTGTCCAATTTATTATTATTTTATTATTAACTAGATATTTGTGCTCAGTTTGAGCTATCAAAACTTAATGAGATGAGTCGCTTTCAAAAGTCGAATCATATAAAAAATTTTGGCTTAAAAAGTTGCAAAAATGACCAGAGGGCCCTGTAATCGATATCGCCACAATATACGAACCAAACCGGTTACGCTTAAATTCACCTTGTTTTTTGATCAAATCCAGGTCGATATGAACCTAAAATATCATATGCTAAACATGCTAAAGAATATCCGATGTGTGGAAAATATTGTCCAAAATAAGTGTTCAAAAAAATTCTGCAAAAACAAAAAATGTCCAATACCGGTAAAGAATCTTCAGACACGCTTTTTATCTCGTTAACCACGCCAGTGCCTATTGACACTGAGTAATCATTGCGCGCGCCTGTTCATAAAGAACATACTAGTATGCGTTTTCTGAGATTTATATTTCTAAAGTTTTCAACAATTATTAATATTTTGGTCCAAGGATGATTTTTCTGACTTTTCTTGTTTTTTCAATAAAAGCAATTTAGAACAGTTTGAATTGTGAAACTAGAATAATTGAAATGAGTTTCCGAACCTGGAGAATACTTTTTGTTAAAATTTAAATAAAAATTTCACTTGTATTATAGTCTTATATCCCCTTACGAGGTGTAGTACATTAGGTCTTCTCATAGTACATAATTTACTATACCAAATTAGAAAATATCTACCTTCCTCGTATAGGGATGTGAATTAAAATATCAAAAGCTATTATATTTGAAGTCCAAATAAAAAAATTAAATATTAATTTTTGGCTTGCCGATGTATGAGAAAACAATCCCAGATTCCCAGCTATTTCAAATAAAAATTATAACTTCGTGGCATGTAGAAAAAATTAAATACAGAATGTCACATTTTAGCTCCCGAAATGAGTTTTGCTGAAACTGAAATCCCGCCAATCAAAACTATTGTATTTCAAAACACGCAAGAGTTTGTAAAACAATTAACGTTGGGATTCACTATACGTTATTGCGTCAGTATAAATGTCACATACTGTATAACTTTTCAAATTATTAAGTGCCGATCAGCACATGTCCGAGTACAGGGTTGTTTAGACATGCTGAGTATACAGGTTAATAAGTCATAGTTGCTGGGCAAAAAAGAAGTTGCTTTTGCCCATGAATGTCCCCTTAGCCACCAAACACCTGAAATTTCGCTTTTCAGACCAAATTCTGAATCCTGGTTGATTACGCAAGCGTTATTGTACCCGCAAGTTAAGCATATATTGAAACATAATGTGTAAATACAGAAAACGGGCTTCCTACGGTCAAGGTTAAGCTGACTACTCTAATAAGTTAAATTTGAAGAAATGCACCTGAATATTCCATTCACGATTTTATGAATTAATTTCTGAAAATTGCTCATGAAACCAGTGTTCCCGATCGGAATCACATTTCGGATCCCATCCCGATCACAAAAAATGATCTTTTCTAATCCGGGATTCAAATCCCGGTTTATCTGCGATCAGCAAAGCTAAAAATAAAATTCGAGAAGCATTATCAAATCCTGAAATAAAATCCAAAATTTAAAACTATCCCGATCCTGGATTTCATAGTATACTGGTTTGCCTGTAAATTACTGCGCTTAAATATTTTCATCAAAAAATTCGAGAATAATGATATTTCTTGTGCAAAAAAAATTAATTGGTAGATAGAGTTGTCAAGGGTATTTTAAAAACTATAACAGTATTTTTGATAAAGCATTCTGTCAAAAAATAATTCCAGAGAAAATCTTTCTTCAATCATTGTGTTTATATATATTTACCAAAATATCTACTATAACTACAGGGTGTAAGTTTTTTCCCTTCTTTTTTCCAAATTAGATAGGCTTGATTCCCGACGTTTTGATTGGTTGAATCTGAGAAAGACGTAGGTTTTTGCCGAAATTAACCGGTCACATTAGCGTTCTCATCGCTCCGATTTGGAAAAAAGAAGGGAAAAATCTTACACCCTGTATAGTTCATAAGCCATCACAACACTAGCTACCTGTTTCAGACCACAATTTTTTCAATCTCAAATTACTAAGTGAATCATCATTTCCTGGATTAAATAAAAAATGATAAAAAATTCATAAATCTGACTGGAAGTTGTGTGGTCACGGTTTAGCAATTCTATTAGATAATCTAATGTTAAAAAATTTGTTCGAACACACTGTTATAAGGTACAAAGTTATCTGATAGACAATCATGGTCTAAAATCTTTTATTTTAGTCATTTATAAATCCTTAATTTATATATCCTTATAATTTTTCTTTGATGTGGTTTTCATCTAGAGTTATTCATAATTGCAGCAAATAAGACTCAAAGGACATTTAGGGATTTATTTAAGATTAATAGGATATGTAAAAATATATAATTACATCAGTCTACCTAATTGTCTGTTAGATAACTTTTGGTTAACTATTAATTATGTTGTTAACTTTTCAACTGTGGAAGAAGAGTTAACTGAAGCTTTTAGGGGCAGAAAGTTTAAAATTTTTGGTTTCAAATTTTTTTTGATCAAAAAAGGTACTTCCCGCCACAACAAGTATGGCTTCAAATAAACAATATAACTTATTCGGTCAAATTTTGGATGAGTCTCACGGTGATAACATCTAGTGATCTCACACTAGAGAGCCTATTATCCGTAAAGTCTATAAACTTTTTAATTATATCCCCTTATGAAGTAGATTGTTAAATTATGGTTTGGTCAAGTACATTAGTACTACTCAACGTACATAATGTACTCGACCAAACCAGAATTTAACAATCTACTTCCTAAGGGGCTATGGAATCATATAATTATGTCCGATTAATTTCACTTCTCATCACGTGTCACACCAAAATGATTAGCAGATAATCCTATTCGAAATCGGTCAGGATCATGTTTCGAAATGTCAAAATAATTTCAAGAATTTGCAAATCAAATAATCTAGAGTATAATACTAGAAATAAACTATTGTTCTAGAATAATAGAAAGACTACAACTGGTCAATGATAATTTATTTGAATTTTCAAACGACAAAGAGACGTAGTTAAAATTCTCCCGAAGCAAATAAAATTGTTGACTCCCACGCTCAAATTCATAAAATTACTCTTTTTATCAAAACTGTGAATTGAATTGGGAAAAAAAATTATAAAAACACTGAAAAATAAAAATCCTCAAAAATGAGGGGTTTTTTTGATAAGGGAATTTTGCCTTTTGATCTAGAAATTTAACATTTCTCAAATCGAAAAGTAAAAGCAAAAAATTTGGAAATGTCAAAATAAAAAATGTCAAAATAAAAAATGTCTAAAATTGGAATGTTTAAAAATTCGAAATATCTAAAATTTGAATTACAAAATTTCAAATTAATTTACAAGTCATTAATTTCGAAATAAGTGATGGCGAATATTCAATTCTTTAAAATTTGTTATGTTAAATTCTGAATGTAAAAAATTTTAAATGTAAAAAATATAAATATCAGGAATATAAATATCATAAATATAAATGAAAAAAATTTGAATGTCAAAAATTAATTTCTCTAAATTCTGAATGTATAAATTCCTAATCCAAAATTCTTAATTTCGTAATTCTAAATGTCAAAATTCTGAATGTCAAAATTCTACATGTCAAAATATCAAAACAAGTCAGAATCGTAAAATACCAAACAATGCATTCACAACCCTCTAAAACACATTGATATATTTTTCAAATTTGAAAGTGAGGCGCTGCTCAAAACCTCACAGACATAATTAATAAATGTATTATCTACTTATATAAAAAATTCTAGGAATAAAATTTTCGGATTATCGAAATTTCAATGTTTCGCCTAAAACAAGCCAAAAATGATGATTATCTCGCCTCCGCGTTAAAGTTCAAAGATCCATTTATTTTCCATTTCCTATATAATTTCACACATTTGAAAATTAAGGTGGTTGCACCAGTGCGGTTTCGGTTCGATTTATTTCATTTTTTTCGGTTTCATTCTTTCGGCGATAACGATTTTATCTAAAACGGTCCCTTTTCAAATAAGGAGAAAAAATCCAAAAGCGGAAACTTTCTTTATTTATATTATCACACCTGAAATCAAATAAATATTTCTATCATCTGAAAGTACCATAATTTAGTTTAGTTTCTTTATTTTAAGAGTTATATTTTGTTATAATACTAATTTCAAAAGCTATTTTTGGACACATCTGAACTGAAACAATGCCATAATTATTTATATCATTAGATTAGTACTAGATAATTCAATGGCCAAATGATTAAATTTTACGTTTCTCTAGAAAAAAATAGAATATGCTCAAAAATACTCTCAGACAAATGCTGAGTCACGTGGCAAAAGTGCGGTTTTTAAACATGATGAGTTTTAAGGAGTTCTCATTCACCTTTAATTGTAGGTTGAAACAAAATTAAGTGATAAAAGACATCCAGAATCCAGTCAAACGAAAAACCATTTTCGGCATATATTATAACTGGATATTTTTTAGGAAAATTGCTTTCGATTGGTCCATGACAACAGTGAATTGGTTACTACGAATACAGGATGGAAGGCCATGCTTTTCTCACGTGATTTTGATAATTAGAAATATAAGGAATAACTCAAATTTCTTGAATGTGGATTGTATACATTTTTTAACAATATATTTTCAAAAATGTAATAAAAACTATAATTTATGAAGCGTCAGGCAAGAAATTTCTTAAAAGTAAATTTATTCAACAAAATTTTGAGCAAAATTTTTATGGAATTTTTTCGTAAATTTGATGGCCCCCTTAAAATGGTTGATTTTCAATATTGTTTTTTGTCAGAATTTTGTTCCTTTTTAACTTTATGTCCCTTTACGAGGAAGATAGATATTTTCTAGTTTGATCTAGTACATTATGTACGTCAAGTAGTATCAATGTACTAGACCAAACTAGAAAATATCTATCTTCCTCGTAAAGGGATATAGTTATCAAATTAATATTTTAAGTCGTAAGGTTCATAGTATTTGAACTTTCAAATCTCTAAAGTGTTACTAGAATGACCAGTGGTCACTGACCACCCTAAGTGTTAGATTTTAATTGATTACGTCGTATAATCAAAAAAAGTAAATTTAATTTTAAAAAGTCGAAAGATTATCACAATTTTGTCTTTCTAGTTCACGTCCAAAAATACTTTCTGATTTGCATCACGCACATATGCCCTAGAAATAGACCCAGTTTCAATTTCAAGTTTTTGCGATTATTTTTAGATTTTAAATTTAATTTATATTAAGAAAATTACCGTTCAATTGTAAGGTTGCATTAATATTAGACAATTGATGAAAGATCAAATTTTTGAATAAAGAATTTTACTGCTCCAAAATATCCTATATTTTTCTCCTATCTTGGAATCGAAAATTTGAATTCTAAAATTTGTGAGAACTGCTTTATAAATTTAAGTTTATAAAGAAAAATAAATAAGTCAATAATTGTTTTGTCATACAGCCGTATGTATCCATAATCAACCCAGAGAGCCGCAAAATCTCCCTCCGACACTAAGTCTCATTTATTGACTCTGGCTTGAATAAGTTTACAGTCTAAAAGTTTTTTCCTCAAGATTGTTCGAAAATTTTGGACTCTTAAGTGAGCCTGATTAGTTGACTAACAAATATCATTTTTAAGATAAAATTGAGTAGTTTTTTTATTAAGCGAATTGATTAAGCGAATTATAATTAGGGCTTCTGCATAATATTTTGAAGAAATTTTCCTGACTTTTTTTCTTAATATTTTTCTTTTTATTATAAAAAACGAGAATTAGTTATACGATTTGTCATGTTTCGAATTGTAATTTTTCTCTAATTTTCTGTTACATTCAGAAAGTTTTATATTGAGAAGAAAATAAACCCACTGGAATCAAGATACTTTGATAAACAAAAAATATTTATTTCAAAAAAATCGATAAGAATTCAGCAATAACTACGTGGGAACTAATTTTTTTTTCAATCGGTATATTGGTTAACTACTGAATTACTGATAAACCAAAATTGCTTCCGATCCTGATCACCAATTTTTGATAAATATACAGGCAACTACAAACAGCCGGAAATTTCAAATTGAAAAAATGTATTTCCTCCGATTTCGAAAAAAATGCTAAATTTTCGCTACAGTCCTCGCTCCCTAACGGGTGAAAATTTTCTTACTGGTACACGGTTTTGAGGTGATTAATGTGTTGCTTACTAGTATCGTGAAAATATTGGAAAAAACATTCAGGTCTGACCGATCTCGCGCCTACGCACCAAGCTATTTTATTAAAGAGCAGCCAATGCCAGGCGCAGATTCGAAAGAATTGTGATTCCTCTTGTGAACGGTCGACAATTAGTGGATGATACAAGAATTTGTAAATGTTTCAATCCCTGCTTGAATTTATAAAGCTCAAAAAGGCAGATTTTCAGAATATACTGGAAAGTTTTATGTTTTCGAAGATTACCTCGGATTATTATGGTTTTTAAAATCTCAAAAAATTAAAGTGGGAAACTTTTTACAGTTGTCACATTTTAGACTCCTACACACAAAATTTTGTTGTTTAATTTGAATAAGACTGAAAAATAAAGCAATTTATTTCACAATGTAGCTCTATAATCAAAAGTATGGAGATGTTTCTCACTAGTACAAATTCCGCAACTCGTACAACTTTTCTTGGATGATTATTTTCCTAGTTATGGAACCACAGTTTAAAATTTTTTTATTGATTTTTAATTTAACTGTATTTAAAAAGCGCGTTCTACTTACGAGTAACAATTTGATAGGCTCTAAATTTCCAGGAAACATATTGTAATCTTTCGATGGTCCCGAAAATTTCAACTCTCTTAAAAAAAATCTGTTTCGCGATCCGGTAGAGGGACCCCCCCTTAATTTTTCTTCGTTCGTGTGTCCCATATATGAGTAGTTTTATATGTGTTCTCCGCAGCTCCCCCCAGCGGCCATCTCAAAATATTGTTAATTATCCATGTTACTGCGACGAGAACGCAAAGAACATACTTATCATAAAAAAAAATTAAAAAACATCTATTGGTCGAGAAAAATAAAAATAAAGAAAAAAATATTTTGCTGAAATTGTTTAGAAAACAATAAGAGAAATTATTATCAAGAGATAAAGAGGGGAAAACTGACAATTGAAACACTTCAAATCCAATTCAGAGATTTTACAGAAAGATATTTTTGATACAAACAATAGAGAAACGATATTGATGTCTTGAAAAATTAAATTCTAAAAACACAGGTAAAAACACTCTAGAAATTAACTTCCTAAAAAATCTGATAGTATAAAAAACTTAAAAAATTAAATCACTTGACTTATAATATCTTTGACAAACTTCTGTTAGCAAAAAAGATAAAAATCAAAATTTAACAAAAAAGGGGTTCTCGAGAACCGCTTTAAATCTTTGGTCATCATGGCCTATTTTGTAACAGACTGAATAACTTGATTTTTTGGCCTAATTTCTCGCCGTCCGTAATCATTGATGAATTCAGATTTCCATATTTAATAAACGACTGATAATCAGTCACTGATTTATCTTTTTGTTATAGTTCGATAGACAAAAAAAGATAAATTAGGTGTGTTGCAATGTATAAGATTTTTTTTTTGTAAATTATAAGTTACACGGCGCAGGTTGTAGGATTTCAGATAAATTGAATATTTCGTCCATTTCAACATACTATCTTCCTATGACATCAGTGAACAAGTAATTTTCCTTGATGCTAATTGGCTGACCAATGATAACACAAATAATTCGTTAAATTTTTTATGAAATTCATAAATTTTTCGAATAAATATAATATTCCTCGAAACACAGCCTCTGAACCATCATATACTTTTACCAACGGTATTTCATCTCAAAAACGTTTACTATCTCTATAGCGCGTGTTCGAATCCCACTGATGTTGTCTGAGTGATTGTGTTGAGTATGATTATAGGCAAGTGTGCCTGATATTGGGACCGCTAAATTTTATCGGTGGTAATCACTCAAGCAATCACTAAGACAATCAGTTAGACAACATGAGTAGGATTCGAACTCGCGCTCTAGAGATAGTAAACGTTTTTGAGATGGAGTTCGGTTGGTAAAAAGATATCGAATGGAAAGCTTTCTTCTTTTTTTTGCTCGCTTTTCCTAAACATTTGATAGGAAAGCAGAAAGCAAAAACAAGAAAAAAACTATTAATTTGATACTATGCACTGGACAGTTAAAAATCTAACCTTTTCTAGAAACATCAATTTTTCAAAGTTTTCGCCAAAAAAATAATAACTGCGGTGGCATTTAAAGGCATGAAAATGGTTTACATAATATTTCCGTTATTTCCTATTTTTGGACATAAATATTCTGAAAGTGCATTTGTCAATTAAACGACTTGTCATATTTGCCCACAGGTGAACATACGCGCATTTATCATTCAATTCCTTTGCCAATTATACACAAAAAAAAAATCTTGGTCACCATTTTCGTTCAAAAAACTGTATTTTTTCCTTAAAACTGAAATTTCTGATGAAAAAATCTTTAATTTAATTGGCAGATTTTGTTAATATTCATCTAGACTATAGATATAATATCCAAGATAATACCTGTTCGGACAAAATAACTAATTTGAAATTTAAAACCGTAAAAAAGTTACTTTGACTGGTCCAGTATCATCTTCGATATCATGTGCAATTGAAGCTGTATAAAATCTTGAAATTTTTTCTTCAAACAGCTGAATTTATAATTGAAAGGTGTGATTTCCGATCAAAAATGGCTTTCCGATCAAAAATTGCCACGAAAAATGAGTCCTACGATGAAAAAAGTTTCCAAAAATATGCTTTCCGTTAATCTTTTTTTTAATTGGTTTTTCGATCAGAAAATTTTTCTAAAATATGAGTTTTCTGATAAAAAAATTTCCTTTCAAAAATAGGGTTTTCGATAAAAAATTCACTTCAATATTTTACCATGAGTTGTTGATACCCACTTAAAATTGTGCTGAAGTAGCATTTTCGAATAAAAGCGCTTTACCGAATTCTACGTGTCCGAACAAAGTGACTGATTTCAAATTAACAAAATGTAAAAAAAAGTTTTTTTTTCCAGATAGGTCTTATCTGTAATAAATAGTGATATCATGCGTGAATGCTACTGTTTTACATATTCTAACATTTTTGTACAAAAAACTGTATTTTTTGTTCAAAAAATAAATTTTCCGATCAAAAACTTTTCCCCTATAATTATATAGGCAGGAGTTGTTGATAGGATTTTTATGGAATTTGTGGGTTAAAGGTAGCCGAGGTGTTAATCTTGCTGCGGTAGAGTAGGGTTGAGGCGGATAATTGGGCGTGAGGTATAATTTAACTCTTACAGACTATAAAAATTCTTCCAGTAGGAAGTTTTCAATTAACTTGGCTGTGGGACTTAAATCGCAGTTTTCCATAACTTTATTATTATCTTAGGCTGAATTAAAGCGATGAGTTTTTTTGCGACGTAGAGATGCGTGTATCTGTATATGTATATGTAGTTTTTCCCCGTTATACTTCGGTAGTTTTTGATCGAATAACAGATAAATAACATATAGAATTTTCACACGTTGATAAATAAAAGAAGCATTTTTTCAGATTGCTTATTAGATTTTCAGATAGTATTTGGAAGTTCAAGGTAAATTTAGTCAAAATTTCCGGTTCACTATCATATAAGAGTTGTTGAATCCAAGCTTCAAATTTAGAAAGTAGAGAAATTAATCAAAAATAATATTTTAAAATTGTATTTTCGAACACCACTTTTTCTTGCATTCAGAATTGCAAAGACCATAATTATAGATAAAAATTTGAAATTTCATTTCAGCAGACGGTTATATTTGTAAGATATACAATTTGACAGTGTACAAAGAGCTTTGATTATGATGAAAATTGAAAAAAGAGCCAAAAATAAAAAAAAGTGGAACTAGAAATATTTCATAAAATATCGTTTGTAAAATTTGGCAGATTGAACATTTTACTTACTTTTTGCGTTTTTTGAGCGAACACTCACGCTTTTTTCGATTACAAAATTTTTGAATGTGGAAGTGGCCGTTTTGAAAATGCAGAGAACATCAGCTCAGCCATTTTTGACAGTCGATAAAGAGAAATTTTAATTTGTTCTTGACTATTTTTCTCTGATTTTATGATTTTTACATTATTTTGACTCATTTGAAATAACCAAAATCTTACAAATTAGACTTGAAATTCTGAACCGAAAATTATTGAATTATTTTAAAGAAAAAAAGGTCCTAATCACCCCGCCACAAAACTGCTATTTCTCAAGTGTTTTATCAAATTGCGTGTCCGGCTAAAAAACTGGTCCAAATGATAGTGGTTTTAATCATATAGGTTTAGTTAAATCGTAAAAAATTAATAATCTATGCCTCACGTAGGACCTTATAGTGAATCATGGCGCCACCGGCAAAAAGGTGCAAGACAATAAGATTATGAATTGGAGGTGTATAAAAGCGTATCCCTTATTTAATTAAAAAATGTCTCGTTTCTATTATTCCCATAATTTTCATAGTGAAATTTACTACCTCATTTTACTTTTTTTATTTGGAGCCAAGTGCTGGACCTGTTCAAATTTGTCTTAAAATCAAATGAAGAAGTTGTATAATTTTTTTCAGCTGCAAAAATGTTTATGCTTCAAGTTTAATCTAAATACGCTCTTAGAAAAAAAATTAGGAGAAAGATGAGTCATCGATCCAGCTTTAAAATGTTTGAAAATTCGACGAAATTACCAGATTTTTTTCGATTGCCTAATCATTCAAAAGCTTGTTTGTAGGAGAAAATTTCACCGTGAAATATCGATGGCAATATATCTCTTTATTACACTTTGGTTAGAAAGCGTAGTTGGGAGATTTTTCTAGGCTTAAATATACTAGAAAAATCTCCAAACTACGGTTTCTAACCAAAGTGTAATAATGGGATATCGTAAGTTACTCAAAATTAATCTTGGTCTCAGAAATTTGAAGTAAAGTTACTTTGTCCCGACAAGTCTTCTCTTCGAAAATATGATTTGATGCTAGTTTAAACGTAAAAAAAAAATTTCCTTTGTCTTGATTGGTCGAAAAAATACTTGCTCAAAAGTTACTTCTGACCCTGAAAATTAATTTTGGCGTTTAACTTCTCTTATAAAGATATTTTTTATTCCAAAATTATTTTTAAAAATTCCAATTTTCGAACGTTGAAAATGACAAAAATCAATATTTTTCAGACAAATAAATTTAATTTGGAAACTTTTGATGGTCGAGTTCTAGTTTTCAGTTTTTAAGCCTTCTGTTCAATTTTCCGAAAAAGTAGCAAAAATGAATTTTTTTTCTTAGAAATCTTTTGAATAAAGTTTTATTGTTATCGTAAAAACACTAAAAAATCCGATAATATTCTATGAAATCTGTTCGAATATAACTGTTAACAGTATGTAATTTTATCCTTTTCGAGACAATTTCGATCAATTTATCGTGAAGAGTGAAAAACTCTAGTGACTCATCTTTCCCTTTGATCTGTATTTGGTGTTAATAATATTATATAAATTTCCTAAAATTAACACCTCGGCGCTTAGGGTTCGTCGCGGTGTCCTTCACTACTTCAAAGGCCAATTTGTCTTATTATGTTTTCCAGGATTGTTCCTTTTAAGGGTCACTCCTTGACAGCGGCCTTGTCCATAACTGCTCAAATTTCCCACTTTAGCAAGCATGGAGTTAAGGTGGTTTTGCTGCCAGATAATAAATGCAGGTGATCCCCACCTGAATCGTACTAGCCAAAAAAATAGAGACCCTTTTTTTCTCAAAGAAGTATGATTCGCCTCGTTTCTACACCAGCTCTAGCGCCACCATCATTTAAACTTTGTCGGCACCTCCAACTTCACTTGCAGACGCCGAAGTGACACATTTCATTGGTTTAGATAATAAATCACAATATTAACTAAAATAAGTAGATATTGTGATTGCGAAAAATATTTTCACCTTATTATTGGAGAGATGTGAAACCAACCGGTCAATTTAGTTAACCGCGAGGAGAAAAATCTTAAAATTGATATTTTTTCACTTTATTTGAAAATATTTTATAGTAGATAAGTATGAAAAGAAAGTATGAAAAAAAGTTGATTTCTTTTAATCACAATTTTAAACCTCGAAATGCCTCAAATATAATAAAAAGAACCTTGCTAGTCATTTTCCTACTTTAAGTTTTAATTCATGATTCCACGTGAATTTTAAGAAGCGTCGAGGCCAAAAGAGATTTGTCGACACTTGAAGCAATTTTAGTCCCAATTGTGAGCCCATTGTATAACAGCATGCTTTAAATCACCTCAAGTCTCCACGCCACGTGAAAGTCTCGCGCTAAATACGGTTCTGGCGGTAGAGAGCATGAATCATAATATTTTCTCATTTCCAACATTTCAAAAAGTTTCCAAAAAAATTTGAATAATTTTAAATAAAAAACGAAAAAAGGCAAGTTGAGAGATTTTATAGATCTCAAGACATTGTTCTTCTATAGAACCTCTCTAACATTTTGTCTTACAAAAAAAAATTTGAATAAAATTTTTTTCCCTGAAATTTAAACCCGACAAAATATTGAAAAGATTTAGTTCATGTTTTGAACTAAAGTTTTTTCACCGATCTAGCAAATAAACATATTTTTTTTGGATTTGGATTGCACTCTTAAAAATTGTGAGCATACTTGCTTTTATCACTAGCTGAATATAGTGTGACACGGTCTTGGAAATTTTACTTGGCTACAAAAATCTAACTCATCTGGTATTGATGTGGTTTTTGGCGAACAGAGCTATCACTCGTTTCAGTCAAATATCAAAAGACAGCTAAAAAGCCTAATTCATCATTTTTTAATTATGTTTGAATGAAAAAAAGACAGATTAGGTGCGTCGAGATATTCTTTGATATACGAAATTTAAGATACCGTTGTTATGTTTTTAAAGTAAAATCAGCTTAATTAATAATAAGCTTAAATTTCACACCTAAAGCTTCCCATAAAGATATTACAGAATAAATTTGGAATAAGAATTACCGAGCTGACTTTTAAAAGCTAATATCAGTTAGCTCAAGTTATCAAATTATAAATTTTTTGTCGAAATTATTGCAATTTTATGTTTTAAAAAAATTCAATATAATTTATGAATTTCTTGGTGTCAGTTTACTCTGGATACGAGTTTCCTAAAAAAGTTGTCTATTTGAAAAAAAAAGAATATCTTAATTATTGCTCTCTAGCACCGCCTGCAGTGAGTTTTCAAATAGATTTTTTGTCCCCAACTTTTTAAAAGTTAACTTATCAGTGATAAGTTATCAGTGATAAGTTATCAGTGATCACACTTTCAAAGTTTCATACCTTAACTCGCAGGCGGTAATTTGGCTATTTTCCGGATTTTTCGTATTTTTCACGGTGCACACTCTAGCTATGTCATTTACCTCCTTAATAAGGAGTCCTTATACCCTTAATAAGGAGTCCTTATACCCTGTGATTTTCCAGCAACAAAAATTGATTATTTTTCAATATAAACAGAAGGTGTTTGGTGCAATCTTTTTAAATACCAAACTTACACCAAGCTTTTATTTTTAAAAATCACTTTTTCTTTCTCTCTTCTTATCTCTCCGGTGTTATTCAAGCGCGACTAGGTACCAAGGAAGCCTGTTATCTTGACGATCTGTCAGCTGAATTTTTTTTTCCAAAATTTGTAAGGACCATTTTAAGGATATATAAAGGATGTAATGATCAACAAACATTTTTTTGGGCTAAACATTTGCAGATGTTTGGTTGCAAAATAGTGAGGACACCCGGAGGAGGTTAACATAATTTTGATTAATTATGCACTCGACACCATAAGGTTCGGTTTAGCATTGGTTTAAAACACTGCTGGGGAAACGCGTGGGAGTTATTTTTTCTGGATATTATAAGGTTATTTTCAGTTAATAGATTAAATTGTAATTTTTTGTATAGCTACTAGTTATAGGCTATTACTGTATTAACTAATTTCGAGCCAAAAAAACAATTTTCAAAATTAATTAATGTGTAGAAAAAAAAGTTTTTCACCGTCAGAAAAAATTTGCTTAATTCACAAATTAGACGAAAAATAAAAAAGAAATAAAATGATAAAAATAGGTCAAGTGATGGAAAAATCTTATGATTTGAAAAAATTTGCAAAATATATAATTATCTATAACAAAATTTTATTAAACTTTAAAATTGAAATTTTTTAAAGACTAAAACAAAAAATTCGAAGTCACGTGACCAAAACGTTTCATATTTTTTTAGATAATTTGTTTTCTTTAATTTCAGGTTTTGCAGAAAGCGAGACCGATCAGGGCATAAAATATCGATTATAATTTTCGATCGTCTATCGACAATAGTCTATCGTGCACATCGTTTTCGAAAATTATTTGAAATATTTTTCTCATAAATCACAAAAATTAAGTTTCGAATCCATGATAAAATTCACACACCTTTGACCTCCATCACTATTCAAATATCATCTCGTTTCTTCATGTGCATCCAAAATTTTTCCGATAAATGTGTGAAAAAGAACAATTGAGGCCGTGAGAATTAATCCACTCGAAAAATCAAAAAAGTTCTACGATTTTCTTCACCGGGTATTTTTAACGCGTGTCGTATTATTTTTTACATTGTGCGTAACAACGAGAAAATCAGCTGTATTTGAATTATTATTTTTTAAAATATACGAGGTCATTTTTTCTTTCTTTAAACTATTAAAAATAAATGTGAAAATTATCCAAAGTTTGTGTTGCTTGCTATAAAAACTTTTTTAAATCATTTTTAACTAAAAAATTTTAATCCTACAGAGCTTGAAAATCAATTTTTTGGAAACTTTTGGTCTGATTAAAACAAGAGAGGATTTTTCACGCCAAGGAGACAATAATTCGCGCTTATCATCATTTGACTTTTTGAAAATGAAGTTTCGAAGGCAATCATTCATTTTCCTTAAATTAAAGGTAATATAAATTTGTATATTGAGAAATGTGTCAAAAATAAATGAAAAAATTTAATATTTTGGCACACTGAAAAAAATTGGATCTGATATGTTGTATACGCTAAATTCATTGGCTTGAATAATTTTTGTCATTTTTTCTTGAAAGATTGAATCAGTTTGCTCCTGCTGCAAACTCAATAATAACTACCAAAATTTGCTAATTTTTATTAAGTTTTTTTAAGACCAAATCTTGTCAGACTATTGTATGGTTTACTTTTCGCAATTTTTTCGCATGAGTAAAATTCGACCAAATCAGGTGAAAATTAAAAATTGAAAAATCTACTTGCCAAATATTTGGGAGGTTTTTTATTACCAGAAATAATAGTTGAAATTGGAAAAATTGCAAAATTGATAAAGGATGTTATCATTTCAAAAATAAAAAACATTTTTGAAAATGCTTTCAGAAAGTCAAAATTCTAAACTTGATTTTAGTTCCCGTCACTCCTAAAGCATTGCTTATCTATACATTATGAAAATAATTCGTACCTTTCTCGTAGCTTTTGAGCAATATTCAAATAAATCGAAAAAGTCGTCGCAGATTGGTTCGTCGATCGTTCGTATAAGATATATCTATCACGGAACTCCGGAGATTATTAGCCATTATAGGCTATAATTTATAGCCTTTTTGATCTCAAAGAGGCCTCGCTACAGAGATGCTTTATTATGTACGTATAAATAATACATACGTATATAATATAACATATATAATATCATAAGCTATCTAACCCAAAATCCGAGAATTGTTAATTTTTGCATTTTTCGATTTTCCAAATACTTTATGATATCACGTCGAGAGGTTTTTTTCACACGGCCAACAATTTGAACTAATAACCGATAAAATTTTTGAAAACATCATATCAAAGGCAAATATGGGAGGGTTAATTGAGCAAAGAAGTTGGAGCAAATTCATGAGAACTCCGTATTTCATATTTGTCAAGTCTACATTTGTTGATTAATCAGAAAATCTAGATTTGTTTATTCAGACATTAAACGGTATAACAAAAACTAGCGGCATTAATTCGTGATATAGGAAAAATATCGGTATCTCCGAGTTTTTGATCATACGAAAAGGAAAGCCTTGATTCTGACCTTTGTTCCGGGTCAGCCAAGCCGANAAAAATTTTAATCCTACAGAGCTTGAAAATCAATTTTTTGGAAACTTTTTGGTCTGATTAAACACAAGAGAGGATTTTTCACGCCAAGGAGACAATAATTCGCGCTTATCATCATTTGACTTTTTGGAAAATGAAGTTTCGAAGGCAATCATTCATTTTCTTAAATTAAAGGTAATATAAATTTGTATATTGAGAATGTGTCAAAATAAATGAAAAAAATTTAATATTTTGGCACACTGAAAAAAATTGGATCTGATATGGTTGTTATACCGCTAAATTCATTGGCTTGAATAATTTTTTGTCCATTTTTTCTTGAAGATTGAATCAGTTTGCTCCTGCTGCAAACTCAAATAATAACTACCAAAATTTGCTAATTTTTATTAAGTTTTTTTAAGACCAAATCTTGTCAGACTATTGTATGGTTTACTTTTCGCAATTTTTCCATGAGTAAAATTTCGACCAATTCAGGTGAAAATTAAAAATTGAAAAATCTACTTGCCAAATATTTGGGAGGTTTTTTATTATCCAGAAATAATAGTTGAAATTTTGGAAAATTGCAAAATTGATAAAGGACTGTTATCAATTTCAAAAATAAAAAACATTTTGAAAATGCTTTCAGAAAGTCAAATTTCTAAACTTGATTTTTAGTTCCCGTCATCCTAAAGCATTGCTTATACTTATACATTATGAAAATAATTCGTACCTTTCTCGTAGCTTTTGAGCAATATTCAAAATAAATCGAAAAAGTCGTCGCAGATTGGTTCGTCGATCGTTCGTATAAGATATATCTATCACGGGAACTCCCGGAGATTATTAGCCATTATAGGCTATAATTTATAGCCCTTTTATGATCTCAAAGAGGCCTCGCTACAGATATGCTTTATTATGTACGTATAAATAATACATACGTATATAATATAATATATAATATATCATAAGCTATCTAACCCAAAATCCGAAGAAATTGTTAATTTTTGCATTTTTTCGATTTTCAAATACTTTATGATATCACGTCGAGAGGTTTTTTTCACACGGCCAACAATTTGAACTAATAACCGATAAAATTTTTGAAAACATCATATCAAAGGCAAATATGGGAGGGTTAATTGAGCAAAGAAGTTGGGAGCAAATTCATGAGAACTTCCGTATTTCATATTTGTCAAGTCTACATTTGTTGATTAATCAGAAAATCTAGATTTGTTTATTCAGACATTAAACGGTATAACAAAAACTAGCGGCATTAATTTCGTGATATAGAAAAATATCGGTATCTCCGAGTTTTTGATCATACGAAACAGGAAAGGCCTTGATTCTGACCTTTGTTTCCGGGTCAGCCAAGCCGAAAATTCCGAAAATTTGAATATTTTACGGAAATTTTTTTGGATCTGAGATCATTTTTGAGCATCAATGAATCTCACCGAAAGTTAAGAAAAAATTGGTTTGCGTTTTGGAAAAATATCGAAAATACTAAATAAATTTAATAATTTGACTTATTTTTCTAAAATTGATTGAAAATTAACAATAATATTTTTTTCTGGAAAATTAATCCAATTTCTTGGAAAGATTTTCTGACATTTTTTTGGCTTCACAGGTTCCAAAATGTCAAATCATTTTTTATTTCGCTGCCAAACACTTTTGGACCTCATGCTATGATTTAACGATAAATTGACAATTTAACAAGGTTTTTTCTGTCAAAATATGTTTTGATAAAATATACTTTGTGAAATTTTTTGCCCGCTGATAATCCCTGTGTCTTTGGTCAAGGGACAAATTTGAAGTCGTTTTCGGAAGCTCATGACCTTTCACGTGATCAGAAACTGTTAAAATATAAGAGTGATATTGAAATTTTTACAGATCCTCACCACGTTAATATCCCTTATTTGGGCTGTAATCAGTTATGATTTTTTGTCAAAATTTTTGAAATGTGACATCCGATTTTTGTGTATTAGGGAATTTAAAATAAATCAATCAAATCGTTCTCTTTTGCTCTTCGAATCCTAATTGACATTTGATGGAATTTCTCACCTGATATAACAAAATTTTATTTACGTTCTTTTAACAGCTTCCAGCTACACGATAGTGACACAATATAACAAAAATCTAATTCAAGTAATTTTTTTAAAGAACAGAAAAAAAACATGAGTTTGGAGAGGTAGTTGAATTATTGTAAGTACTCGAATATAAGAAGGGGCGCTAGAGTTCAGTTTTAATTGCCAAAAGCGCTTTGAAAACCATCATTTGCTGAAATTGATTGGATTTTTTAATATTCAAAAGTTACATTTCAGTGTATTTTGAGAAAAAATTATAAGTCTTTAAAAAATAAGCAATACACATTTCATCAAGAAAATTGTCAATATTAATTTAAATAAATTTAAATATCTAATTTTATTGATGAAAACTTAATTTGAATTAATTAACTCCAGGGGCTGAAGTATAAGCTTTTTTTCAATCTTTTTAAGTTTTTAGTCAATACGTTATTACCCTACTCATAACTTATGAGTCATTTATTATGACTTCTACCATATAAGTCATACATAATAATGAACACATTGCCTTTGATTTGCGCTATATTCGGTTCAAATTTTTCATCTCGAATCTTATACACTCTCCTCAAATTTGTCGGGTTTCAGTGTTTTATGAGAATAAAGTGGTTATCTTTCTCAGACACGCTTATTTGATTCATATTGATTGACACAATGTTCTGACAAAAAAAAACTTACATGATCTTTCGTTAGTTTTTTCGGAACTAAAAGTTCATTTTTTATTTTTAAGGTCATTATTTCAATTTTCAAAAATAATACAGATTTTTTCTGGGAACAAGTTTATTTTGGTTTTGCAAAAACTTATATAACAATCCACTCCGAGGTCACCGCTTATTTCACACAAACGATTCGTCATTTTTTCTATCATGTTAAATGGACAGCCAATCAGATCCCCTATTACTTCCACGGTTTCAGCGGTGCACTCTGAGTTGGAAGTACTACATGTTTTATAAAGGTTGTTTTAAAGGTGTTTTATAAAAGTGTTTCAAAAAAGTTATTTATGGTCAAAAATTGCAATCAAAATTTGTTAATTATCGTGATTTTTTATGGTTTCAATTTGACCAAATTTGCGGTGACTGCGGTTCAAATCATCATGTTTAAATTTACTTTCCGACGTATATTCTAATTAAAAAGGCCATTAAATTTTAAAGTTCAAGATTGCGTAGGCGTGAATGTATAATACAAATTATAATACATAAGGTATCAATGATACGGTATCATTATATACATACGGTAGTTCACATGACATAAACAACTGTTAGTGTCTGAATTTTTTTAAATAAAGAAAACAGTATAAGAAATTAGAAAATTAGAATTAAAATAACGTGAAATTCATGAAATTTTTTGAAGGCGTGGAAAAATTTGCAAATAAATTATTTGCCATGAGTTGATTTGAAAATTGGAAAAATAGTTTTCTTACTGATAAAATGATCGGGTTTCGTGCATAATTACCGGTTTCGTTTAAAATTGCCGGTTTCCAGCCCTCCTGGGGACTTTCGAATCTGAAAAACTCTATATATCATATAAATTTATTGAAAAGAGACGAAATTAAAAAAACAATAGAAAATCGACCATTTTTATTGATTCGGAGGTGGTTCGAGTTTTGTGCTCAGTCTTTTTTGGTGGCAGTCAGATACATAATTTTGCAAGTTGAAAAATTTTCCAAGAAATACGATAAAATTATTTTTGAAGTTTGTCATTCAAGTTCATGCTATTTTTTAAAGACTGATTTGTATAAGCTCACAATGTCGGAAACAGTATTATTGCATAGCCGCGTAAGAATTTCCGGATAAAGAAATTCGGTGTCAAAATTATTATGCGTTTAAAAAGCTAAGATATAGATATATTTTGGTTAGTAGTAAAATGCGTTAGTATGGTGGCGGTGGAATGACACCTTAAATCAGGTGCGTTGCAGGTGATAGGTGCTCCACAACGGGATTGAGTACCTCCCAATTCCCCCCAAAGTATTCATCTCATTTTAAAGCTCATTTAAACTAAAAAATACTTTTTTTAAATTCAAGAATAATAAACTCAAAATTAGTACCTGGGGAAGGGGGTTTTTGTATTCTAGTTTCAGGTACCAAAGATGGCTAAAAGAAACCTGCAGGTGGATATTTAGGTCAAACTTAGATGAAATATCACAAAAACAGCCCCAGTAAAATTTAGCCGGTTAGAAAACGATTTTTAAAAAATACAATAGTTATTCAAATTTGACAAAATGGATTTTTAACCTTTTTTTCCATTGAACATAAAAGACAATAAATTATACTGAGATAATTTAATTTGTCTTCAAACATCGAGGTCAAAACATAGGCTAAGAGAAGTATCAAAATTCTGAGAATACAATGCGAAATGATTCTTTGCAAAGAATTTGAAAAAAATTAATTCAAAAATTTTTCGAGTTCTTTTGTACGTTTTGGACATTCAAGATTGCCAAATTACCGAAAGTGACTCAAAAGCAAAAAACGACAAAAATTGACAGAAAGGAACCGGACATTAGGACATACACTGACTGAATTCACAAGTTAAAATTAGGTCTCAAAATAGGCTGAAATTCTTGGTTCCGATTGGTTTAAATTTAAACCAATTGAAATCGGACTGAAATTTCCAAATCAACTCAAAATTTGACATTATCACACCAGAGCGGTGAAATTTCAAATCTCGTAAGCTCATTTTTTGCTCCAAATTAACTAAAAACACGATAAGAGTACTCAACTGTTGAGTCTCAACATTCTTAATCTTGAACTTTCTCGTGGCTCAAATCTCACGTGCAACAGCCTAGAGCCTTCTGAAATGAAATGAAGGAAAAATTATGGTGACTTAGTTACCTACAATACAGGAAAAAACCGCATGTACCAAAATTACGCAATAAATGGACTGATGACACATTTTTGGTCCATCTAATCATTTTTCGTCTATTATACATTTTCTAATCTTAAAGTTAACTCCCGTAGTGTCTTTTGCACCATCCGTGGTGCAATGGCCTTTAATCGCAATTTAGGACCCTTAAGGGGGTACTCAACGGTTTTTT
>SCLH01001206.1:424174-435231 GCA_004367855.1 Oikopleura vanhoeffeni
TTTTTTTTTTCACTTCTTTTTGAATGAAATCGATATCAAAAATGAGAATGCAGCAAAAATTAACTTTTTCTCATGTTTGAGTTCCGAGATATAGCATCCGTCGGTTACTCCCTTAAATCAAAGTTATGATTTGAGTCATTTTGACAATAAGATCGTATGTGCAACGTAATTTACGATCAAGATTTAAAAGCTGGGATTACAAAATTTTGCCTAAAAACCCATTTTCAGCGTTTGGAACACATAAAATACCCAAAAATATTCCTTTTTTTAATGTTTTTTGAATTATGGTTTATCATTTTTAAAACAAGCTAGATCGTGTCTAGGCTGGCCGCGGTTGTACCCTAAGGCGAAACTATACGTTTCTCGTAAAAAGTGCTAATCTCAAAAAATTTTAAAACTTTGAATTTCTTCAAATCTAGATTTTTTGGAAATTTTGAGCGCGGCCTCTGATTGGTTCTCGCAAAAAACGATCATTTTTCACATAAGAACCAACCCCCGCAGACCCCCCATAGAAAAGTAATGGGGGTCTTGTGACTACGTGTCCTTATAAAATGACAGTTTTTTGTCATTTTATAAGTGTTAAAAGTCTCGCTCCAGACTGAGAATTTCACAAAAGACGCAAAATATCATTAAGTAAGACGCGAAATATGAAAAGACGCGAAGTCACATAAATGAACATGAAAATCGGTGTATTAAAAATTATAATCATGATTCAACGCTCTTAACTCCCGTAGTGTCTTTTGCACCATCCGTGGTGCAATGGCCTTTAATCGCAATTTAGGACCCTTAATCATGTAAAAATAAAAATTTTCAAAGTTATTGATCGACTATTTAAATAATTGACGATTGTGCGTTTTTTTTTCGAAAATTTTTAATGTATTACAGTACTTATTTTATGCAAAAAAAATTAAAATCATCAAAAAAAGCCTTTGAGCGGGATCAGAAAAAAATTCTAGGACTTTTTTCCCATCACACCATAGCCCCAAAATGATCACGTGACCGTATAATTAAGGAATAAGGTTGATAAAAACAGTACTGTTTTTTCTCAAAAATTGCTTAAATCAATTTTCGAAAGAAGTGAAGTGGTTCCTTAAAAGTTTTGAGACTTTTTTCCCGTTACACCAAAGTTAAAAAACGATCACGTGACCTTCAAATTAGGAAATAAGGTTTTGGTTNGTCTCAAATTCGGTATTATTTTTCTTGTATCCGACCATCCAGCACACGAGAAATTGATTGCAAGCAAAAAAAGTTTTTTACTTTCGAATAACTAGTTCTAGAACATCGGATTTGCTTGCAAAAATATTTAATTTATTTACAATTCCACACATAGGATAGTCACAAATTACAAAAAATAATAATCACAGCTACAAATTACACTAAATGAAAGTATTATTAAATCTGCATAAATTAGTGATTGCGAGAAATCTGACAGAAATTATTAACTCCCGTAGTGTCTTTTGCACCATCCGTTGTGCAATGGCCTTTAATCGCAATTTAGGACCCTTAATCATGTAAAAATAAAAATTTTCAAAGTGATAGATCGACTATTTGGATAATTGACGTTTGTGCGTTTTTTTTTCGAAAATTTTTACTGTATTACAGTACTTATTTTTTGCAAAAAAAATTTAAATCATCAAAAAAAGCCTTTGAACGGGATCAGAAAAAAATTCTAAGACTTTTTTACCATTAGATCATAGCCCCAAAATGATCACGTGACCGTATATTTAAGGAATAAGATTGATAAAAATAGTACTGTTTTTTTTTCAAAAATTGCTTAAATCAATTTTCAAAAGAAGTGAAGTGGTTCCTTAGAAGTTTTAAAGACTCTTTTCCCGTTACACCAAAGACCAAAAACGATCACGTGACCTTCAAATTAGGAAATAAGGTTTTGGTGAAAGTAAACAAATAGAGATCAAATTACGCCGAAAAATTTTTTGGGCCAATTAACACCTAATTCAAGAGTTTTGAACATAATAATATTCTCCAAAAACGTCACGTGATCTTATTTTTCGAGAAATAACGATTAATTTATGACATATTCCAAACCTTATTTTTGGATTATTTCGTCACGTGGTTTTATTCGGACTCTGGTGTAATGTAAAAAAAGTCTCAAAAACGTTTGAAGTTGACCCTGGAATTTTTTTGACGTAATTTGAGTACTTTTTCAAATTATTGTACTATGTTTTTTTTCAAAAAGTACTCAAATCACGTGGAAGACCCCTTAAAAGAATCGTCACGAATTTATTTGACTTTTATTGCATTTTAAGTTGGCCTCCGGTTTAAATAGAGCAGTTCTAGAAGTCCAAACTTCCGAAATAAGGATAACATAAGAATGCGTAGGCGANTTTTGACCACTAGAGGCAAAATTTTGAAAAAAGGCGACCGTTTGGTGATGAGTATTTATATCTACATTCTAAATTGCAAATATCAATAAAAAGTGATGAGAGATGAATGAGGAGTAGTCTTTTTAGTGCTTTTAGGGACGCCTACTAGAAACCATTTTTGAGCGTAGGTTGAGGTATCAGATGCTCTGAATAGTACTGGCACCTTCCTTAAGAGTTGTACTACGTATTTGGAAAAAAAAATTAATTATTTCTGAAGCCAGGTTTCTCAGAAACTTCACTTGAAAATGTGTAAAAAAGAGCCCAATTATCGTGCCCCAAATCCTTAAAAACGTTTGAAGTTGACCCTGGAATTTTGTTGACGTATTTTGAGTACGTTTTTAAATTACTGTACAATGACTTTTTTTCAAAAGTACTTAAATCACGTGGAAGACCCCTTAAAAGAATCGTCACGAATTTCTAAGACTTATTGCATTTTAAATTGGCTTCCGGTTTAAATAAAGCAGTCCTAGAACTCCAAACTTCCGGAACACTGATAACATAAGAATCAGTGAGAAGAAGAATAATGCGTAGGCGTGAGGTCCTCTCTTTCTTCCTCAACACAAGAAATTAGATTTCAAAATAATTTAAGAGTCATTATACTAGAGAATTTTGTAGAACACATATAATTATTTTTAGACAGAGCGATAGAAAATCATTTGAAGTTTTATATGAGGTAATTGCAAATATAAATTAAGGTTTTATTTCATCTTATTATTGCACTTTTATAGTCGAGTGACAGTAAATTTCGCAACTTTTTGTTTTCTTATCCTCATTAAATGCCTTTAATTCGTTTAAAATTTTATTTTGTTATTTTATTTGTATAGCAAATTGGCTGAATATTATTTTAAGTTATTGAAAAATGAATGTTNAATTTCTAAGACTTTTATTGCATTTTAAATTGGCCTCCGGTTTAAATAGAGCAGTTCTAGAAGTCCAAACTTCCGAAATAAGGATAACATAAGAATGCGTAGGCGACAGAAAGAAGAGAGAAATAAATCGTCCACATAAATTTAAGAGTCATTTTACTAGAGAATTTTGTTTAAAACATTCAATTTTTTTGCAGATTACATACCCAAATTGGTGACAGTTTAATATTTCAAATTTTAAAATGTCAAATTAACCCTTAATTCGTGTTATTTATGCACTTGTTTGTCAGAATCGGCGAAAATGAGAGAGTTTTAAATTTTCTTATTCACATTTGATGACTTTTTATAAACTTTTTATAAAAATTGTTTTTATAGGACAGTAGAAAATTCTTTTTATAATATTATTATCATTGAAAAAATATATGTTAATAATGAATCGTCGGTTATATGCGTGATTCAAATGCAACACCACGGATGGTGCAAAGACACTACGGGTCCAGAGATTGTCGGCCACTACGGGAGTTAATTAATCAATTCTAAAATTTGAATTAATTAATCCGTGTTTTATTATTTGAATTCAGATATGTCCCGGATACCCTGGTTACATTGGTGTTGTTTGGTTTACATTTCTACAACAGTGCATGCATTAACGAAACAGCAA
Organism: Oikopleura vanhoeffeni; assembly: GCA_004367855.1. Classification (NCBI taxonomy): domain Eukaryota; kingdom Metazoa; phylum Chordata; class Appendicularia; order Copelata; family Oikopleuridae; genus Oikopleura; species Oikopleura vanhoeffeni. The sequence continues at coordinate 428,086 of SCLH01001206.1, forward strand.
GCTGAGAGTAGGTTAGTATTTTTTATTTCGAGGTCGATATAAAAATGATCTTTACGAATTTATAAACAAAAATTTGAATCATTTTCATTGGTGTCTGATTGGTCAACTTGTTCAAAACTAAAAAAAAAATATTTTTATTTCAAAAAATCACGTGGTAACCACGTCGTGGTTGATGGATTTTGAAGATTATTTGGGAGTTTTTGATTTTTTAACTTCATTCCAACACTTCGAGTATGCTTCAATTGTTGGCAATATTGGTACTTTAGAGCAAAAAATATAATTTCAGCCATTTGTTTAGTTTTCAATAAAAAAAACAGAATAATAAACCGTCTCTGAATATACAGGTTCCACATAAGTGCCTAACATTTTTATGTGTCTGTATAATTCCAGACAATTCTATAACGTGATCGAGCTATAACTAAGCACCCTATCTGAGGCTCGATCACTTAGTTTCGCAAGAAAATGCACCTTTAAATTTTAAAATTGTAATTTTCGCTAATTATTGAAACTCGATTTCGCGCTCAAAAAAAATCAACTTTCGATTTCTGTTCATCCAAACCTCTCACACTGATAATGGCTGTTTAGCCGAAACGTCGAATAAAAACAATCTTTGATTGAAAAAATATAAGAATAATAAACATGTATTAAAATGTAAATTTTTGCAATCAGCATGGAAAAAAACATTGAAAACGTAGACAAAATGAACAATTCTGATTAGTTTGTATTTAAACAAATCAGGATTAAGCTTGACTTAAAAACTCCTAGAAAACTGAATTCATTTTTATTTTGAAAAATCATCCAGTTTATAATTTTCTGAGAAATTGGGCACGTTAAATTCTTTTCAAGACCGCGGATACCGAACTTTTCTTAAAATAAGTTTAGATCTATTTTTCAAAGTAGAATTTCAGCCGTATATTTTATTTTCAATAATCGAAAAAGGTATTTTATCATATCAAAATCTGATTATTTTATCAAAAGAAGTCAAATTCTTACTAATCAAAAGAGTTATATTTTCACTTTGTTTTTACTTTATGATTTTCGCTGATTCTTCAAGTATCTCACATTCTCAAAGTGCCAAAAACCCTAAATAATTAGTTGTTCTTTTAATTATCGATAAGGATGTAAAGACGTTTTCCACAGTTGACCGCGTGTCACCTCCTTAAATCGTATAATTAGGAAACAAGTCTCTAATCTGATCGAGTTTTAAATGGCACCAAAAAACCCGTGTATCACTTTTGTTGCGAAAACGCCAAAAATGTGTGGGTGGTGGCGGCGAACTTAAGGGGGTTGGTGCTCGAAGATGCGAGAATTTCGAGTTTTTTCTGTTTCTTAACTGTTAAATAACCTCCTTATCTCATCGTTATGCTCTCTTGACATCTATAAATACTACAAAAGAGGCCAGATAACACCTTTTTAAGATGAGATTAAAGTATTAAATCCCGATACTTTTACTTAATTTGTAACTACCACTCACAAATCTACTATAATTAGAATAATCTATTTTTACACACACTTTGACTTATAAAATACAGTCATCACAGTGGGTGATCAAAAAAAGCCAATAACTTTTCAAGCAAAAATTTTTTGGTGTTATTCAGAATAAAATAGATTTTTTTCAACTTATGCTTTTATTTTCTGTCTCGACTTCAGAATCTTAAGTACAATTTCAAAAACGGTTTTGGATTTTTGAACACTTTCCTGGTGACTAATCAAGACAAAATCCGCATAAATCATTTTTATTCATGATTTCCTACAACACATACTGTATCAAAAAATCACTTACCAAAGGGAAAAAATTTTCGGGCCAACCTTAATTTAATCTCATGACTAATGAGTCTTTAGTCAACCACTGTCGATTCAACAATACAATTTTATAAATATTCTTTGGTTATCTGTATTGAAGGGGGTACCGGGTACCCGGTACCCCTCGTGAAAAATGCCGTTTCATGGTTTTTGCTCGACCAATCAGGAACGAGCTTCAAAGTAAGGTCATATTTTGTAGCAAAAAGCCTATTTCTCCGTGAGTTTTGGGAGTATAAAAATTAATTTGTAATTTTATGAACCAAAAGAAACGCACACAGGTCTGTAACTATCGTTTGTGAAAAAAAGAGATAAATTCGCTCTAGTAAAGGTGAAAAACGATTTTTTGAGCTGATTTTAAGAGACTCGCGGAAAAGCGTATTCCTCCCTGAATTTTTGAGTCATAATTTAAAAAAATCATATATGAATGAACAGCTCATGACCTCGCAGTGGGCTGTTACTATAGAAACTTAAATTTCGATGTTTTTTTATTTTTCAAAAACAGTACTTCTAATTTCTGCAAATCCATAATTTTTGATTTAAATGCTTAAAATCAAGACAAGATATTTTCAAAGTGATTAAAAAGTACTTTCCGAAGGCTGTATTGGGTTGAAAGTACCACCAGCTTATTTTAAATTATCCATATTTTCAGAAAAAAAATTATTAAAATGATATTCTGATTTTTTTTGTTTGAGTCTCAATTCATGAAGGGTAACCCCTTAAAATGCAAAAACTGTTAAATGCGGAAATTTAATTAATTTCGAAAACAATTTCGATTTGAAGAGAATGCTGAAGTTATAATATATCTGTTTCATTATATAACTTTTAACCTACATACCAACAGCGTGGGTTGGAGATTTTAAGTGACATTTAGTTAAAGTCGGATATTCAGAGGTGGCCGTATTAGACTTCACTTTTAATTTAGGAAAACAACCGACCAATTAGAGCCCTGCATTTCACAAAAGTAAAAAAATTGTCATTTCTGAAATAAAACAGGCTCAAAATTTGAGCCCCAAATTTACAGGAAATTTTCGGACCATTTCAAATTCTTCTGAAACAAAGAAATCTTATTTTTTTTTGATCATTTTAAAACTTTATTTCGAAAGATCTGAAGAACAGTATAATAATTTGTTGTCAGACTTATGCTGTGTAACACAGCCTGTGTTTGCCATAAGCTAAGATCGTTTGATTTTATTAAACCGCAGGGTGCAACTTGTCTAGGATTTTTAACTTTATAAAAAGCATAAGATTAGTCGAGTTTCGGACGAGTTTAAGATGCTTGATTTGATCTGATCGGAGTCAGTTCTTTCCGATCCGATCACATTTTTCATGGCGTCACTTTTATATTTTTGTCATCACATCTCTTGATTCAGAGATATACTTTCGGGTATCACAATACTATGTGATTTACAGTTTCCGCGTCTGTAAAAATATATATCTATGATAGTTTTGCCACCATGATAGTTTTTGATCTGGATTTATTTTCCGCTCCCTCTTAAATTTGAGGAAATACGGAATAAACACGGATATGAAATATTTGATGAATTCATTCGACCTGTAATGGCAGAAAGGGTGTTTAACTGAGAGTGTTGAGATAACGGATATGACACTTTTATCCAACCTGCCTTTTTGTTTAACAAACGTGCTGTTTTGTTTTCATAGGATGACAACCTTTTAAGTCATTTAATTTTGCCATTGTTCCATTTTAATTTCGAGAAAAGACTGCTTATGACTACTTTTTCGGGAATTTGCATTCACAAATAAAAAATGGTTGAATGTGGAACTTAAATTTAGTTTTTGAAAATTTATTTTTGATGTTTTTGGAAAATTTTGATGTTGAATTCACTCTTCTTGGTTATTTGTGAAATTGATTTTTTTAATTATTTGAAGAAATTGAGGTTTTTTGTTTTCTTCGACTTCTTTTGGTCATAATTCCAAGTATGGGGTCGTATTTTTTATTAATACAAAATTAAATCATTAAAATAATTCACTGAATTTTACAGTTAGTTCATTTTTGAAACTTACCAAAAAATACCCTGATTTTTTTCAAATATGCCAAATTGAGGGGATACTCTTCTTTAGCTGCGTTTTTCGCTTTAATTATTTTCCCAGCGTCGGAAACATTTTAAAAAAGTTTAAAATTTTCTTTAAAATGAATTTCATTTTTGAAAAATGCCATATTTTTTTAAAGGGGCACCTCGGAGTAAAATTTTTTGAAGGAAATCTCAAACGTGTCTGAATTTTCGTAAAAACTGTCCCAAAAACATTATAGTTATTTTCATATTTCGAGCTGGAATAGAGCTGACCTCACCTCAAAATAAAAAGATAAATTTATATATCCGCTTTGCGAGACATCTGTATTTCTGACGCAGACCTATCACAGGGGAAAAGTGCTAAATCTTGATGAAGAAATAACATATTTTGATCGTTGTTAATAACAGCATTTTTTGCTTCTGCTGAATCGAATTCTAGATTTTTAAAAATTAAAGATTTCCTCATTTTTTTGTTATAGTAATTCTTCATTTCTCATGTCTTCGACAAATGAGAGACTCTGATTGGTCTACGGAATAAAAGCGTTTAGGAGAAAGTAATAGCTTGCTGTCTAGCGCCATTTAAGATTTTTTTTAAAGCGGATGTCATGAAACAGGTGGATACCGTTCGTGAAAATATTTTGCAAAAATTTAGGACCAAGATTTGATCAAGCGTTTTTTTTCTGGCCTCGATTGTTTTTTTTAATAGAATTTCAAAACTGTGTTTTTTACATATCTTATTTTGACCAATCAGATATCCGCTTTTTTGTTTGATTTATTCATTTTTTTCACATAATATTTCTAGGATAAAGAAATATCTCCCGAATTCTTACGCCAAACGTAGTGATGTAGATAAATGTAAAAAGAATAATGTTGCTGAATTCTGCCAGCCAGCTTTTGAAGATATTGCACAGGGAAAAGCATTCAGAACTTCTCAGACTTGTGGGACCGACGGTCCTGAAAGATATTGCGAACGAACTAGCGAAAAAGCTCCATGGTCATGTTCCTACTGTGATTCAAGGCCGGCATTCAACATTATAATTAAATTATAAATTTAACTTTGGATAAATTCACTTTTTTGAAAACATATCATTTTTGTAATTAAATTCGTAACAAAAAATAACTTTAGACTGCAAAGAGACTGCTGGGACTTTTGTACAATCAGTGAGATTTTTCTTCAAAAAAAAGCGAGATTTGTTTAAGAAGTGAGTTTTTTGTTCAAAAGTAACATTTTTGTTCAAAAGTGACATTTTAGTTGAAAAGTCATATATTTGTTAAAAATTGATATTTTTGTTGACAAAGAATATTTGTGTCCAAAAAGTGACATTTTTGTTCAAAAATGATGTTTTAAAAAAATGTTGTCCCTAAGTTATGTGACATCATGTCACTGACATGTCATGACATAAGTTGTGTGACTGTTGTTCAAAAAAAACATTTTAAAAGAAAAAGTTATTATTGTTTATAACGTGACATTTTAGTTCAAAAAGAACCCCCTTTATGTCCGTTTTGTTCCAAAAATTTTTTTACAGTATGATCAGCCGTTTTCAGTCAAGAACCATTATCTCATCCCGTTTCCTTTCTAAATGACCACGAAGAAAATGATTCTAGAACTTGCTGGTTATCTGGCGGCGTGTTAAATAAAGAACAGAAAATTACTGATAACACTAGCCTGATAAATGGAAAAGTTGACAATGTGACGATTGATATCGATTTTTTACATCCTTACGAAATTAATTTTATTCTGGTGAAATTTTGCGGACCTATGCCAGCAGCAATGGTCATATACAAATCGGTAAGTTGCAAGTTTAAATTTATGTTTAACTCCTACAATGGCAAACTACTTCTAGACTCACAATGTTTTCATGGTCACGCGTGACCATGGTGTTTAAATGAAGCGTATAACCTTAGATTCATTATTAACAAATATTTTTCACTTGTTAATATGGTAATTCAAATAATTTGCTACAATCGTATGAAAAAATGTGAAAAAAAGTAATTGAAAGGCATGAAATGGTGATAAGAAAATATAAACATTTCTCTTTTTAGCACGATTCACACAATTAAGGGCATAAGTAAAAAAAAATAAGGCTTAATTTGACGTTTTCAAATTTGTAGTATTAAACCGCCACCAATTTGAGTGCTGAAACTGCAAAATAAATTGCATGTTTTCCTTGAAATTTTTATAAAATCAGCTCCTTAAAAATAAAAAAGATCTGTTTTTAATGACAAGGTTCAAGGCCAATTTCAAATTCATCGTAGAAGCTTGTAAGTACCCTCAAAATAATCGGAGAGCTCGATTTTTTAACGAAAATATTAGCAACTATGGGTGAATCATGTACTGAACGGTTACTAGAGAGCAAAAAATAGTCAAAATTTTGAGATTTCACAAGGAGATTGTTGCTCTCTAAGGACCTTCAGTACATAATTGACCTATAGTTGCTAATATTTTCATCAGAAAGTTGACTCTTCCGATTATTTTGAGGGTACTAACGAGTCTCTACGATGAACTGAATTTACGGTTATTTGATATACAGTAAACAATATACGGTATTTTGAAAAAGTACTCAAATTACATAAAAACAACTTTGAGGATGATCTTCAAACGTTTTTAAGTCTTTTTATCATTACACCAAAGTCCGAATAAAATCACGTGACGAATTAATTCAAAAATAAGGTTTGAATATCACATAAATGAATCCTTATTTCTTGAAAAATAAGATCCCGTGACCCTTGAACCAAAACCTTATTTCTTAATTTGAAGGTTACGTGATCGTTTTTCGACTTCGGTGTGATGGAAAAAAAGTCTTAAAAACTTTAAAAGAACCTATTCACTTCTTTCGAAAATTGATTTAAGTAATTTCTGAAAATAACAGTACTATTTTTGCCAACCTTATTCCTTGAATATACGGTCACGTGATCATTTTCGGGCTATGGTGTGATAGTAAAAAATCTTTTTTTTTGATCCCGCTCAGAGCCTTTTTTTGATGATTCGAATTTTTTTTGCAAAAAATAAGTACTGTAATACAGTAAAAATTTCGAAAACAAAACGCACAATTTTACGGTTAGCATTTTTGAGTGATAATTATTAGTCACAAATAAATACTGAAATAATTTAAGAGGTCTTCGAGTGCAAAAAGCAAGAACTTTGAAGTCACATGCGGGGGTTTTGTGTGTGAAATGCTTGAGATCTACAAGCACATAAAAATAACTGGAATTTATTATATCAAACATTCCTCGACATTACTAAGGATATATTTGAAAAGTATTTTATAAGTATAAAATTCCAGAATGTCGAAATTTTGAAACACCCCCCCCC
>SCLH01001206.1:443437-460337 GCA_004367855.1 Oikopleura vanhoeffeni
TTTTTGTTGGAAAATGAGCCCTAAATTCGGCCGAAGGCCGATAAAGGGGAATTTTATGTTAAAATTTAATTTGTTGGAAACTGAGGCCTGCAAATTCGGCCGATAAAGGGATTTTAATGTTTAAAATTGTAGTTTAAAATTTAATTTGTTGAAAATGGCCCCAATGGCCGATAAAAGGGGATTTATGTTTAAAATTTAATTTTGTTGGGAATATGAGCCCAAATCGCCGAAGGCCGATAAAGAGGGGATTTTTATGTTTTAAAATTTATTTTGTTGAAAAATAAGCCCCAAATCGGCCGAAGGCCGATAAAGGGGGATTTTATGTTTTCAATTTAATTTTTGGAAAAAAATGAGCCGCCAAATCGGCCGAAGGCCGATAAAGGGGCGATTTTATGGTTTTAAATTTAATTTTGTTGAAAAATGACCCCAAATCGGCCGAAGGCCGATCATAAAGGGGATTTTATGTTTTAAAATTTAAATGTTTGTTTGAAAATGAGGCCCCAACATCCGCCGCGAAGGCCGATAAAGGGGAATTTTATGTTTAAAATTATTTTGTTGGAAAATGAGGCCGCAAGGCCTTAATGAGTGCGAAATATTGAAAGAAATGTTTTGAAAATACTTCCTGTTTTCAATGAGAAAGTAGTGAATCAAAAGCCAACATTTTGCAGCTAGTTTGGCCGATTTAGATAAAATTTTTAAAATCTAATGATTACCTCGCTAAGTTGGACTATCCTAACAAAATTAAAGATCATTCACTGCTTTTTTATAAAATGTAGTTAATCCGAAATGAAGGCTCAAGTCCGCCCCACTTTAGTGGTTGCAGGAGCCTCTGACCGAATAAACCAATTTGGAGCTTTCCAAGGGTTCAATTTAATATTGTTAAAAATTTTTCGAAAAGTTCTCAAAAACTTAACAATTTTTCTTTAAAAAATTGCTAATTAATTCAATTCGACAATTTTAACCAAAATGTCAATTTTTTTGCGAATTGTGAAATTTGAAATTAATTTTCAAATTTTGAGAAGTTTGCGAGTTTTGGGATAATTGTCGATAAAATTTATTTTGTTGCGAATCATGCAAATTCGATGAATTTTGGGGCTCATTTTTCAAAATTTAAAAGATAAAATCCTCCCTTTATCGGCCTTCGCGCGATTGGGCTCATTTTTTCAACAACAATAAAATTTGAAACATAATATCACCCTTTTTTATCGGCCTTCGCCGATTGGGGCTCATTTCCAAAAAATAAATTTTAAACATACAATTTTAAAACAAAAATCCCCTTTTATCGGCCGATTTGGGCTCTTTTCTAAAAGTTAAATTTTAACATAAAATCCCCTTTTATGCCTTCGGCCTATTTGGGGCTCAATTTTTCAAAAAATGTAAATTTTAAAACCTATAAAATCCCCTTTTATCGGCCTTCGCCGATTTGGGGCTCATTTCCAACAAAATTAATTTTAAAACATAAATTCCCCTTTATCGGCCTTCGGCCGATTTGGGGCTCATCTTTTCACACAATTAAATTTGAAACATAAACCCCTTTTACGCGCGATTTGGGGCTCATTTTTCTAAAAAGTTAAATTTTAAAACAGAAAATCCCTTTATCGGCCTTCGCCGATTTGGCGGCTCATTGTTTCCAACAAAATTAAATTTAAACATAAATCCCCTTCTTATCGGCCTTCGGCCCATTTTGGGCTCATTTTCAACAAAATTAAATTTTAAAAACATAAAATCCCTTTTATCGGCCTTCGGGCCGATTGGGGCTCATTTTCCAACAAAATTAAATTTAAACATAAAAATTTCCCCTTTATCGGCCCTTCGGCCGATTTGGGGCTCCATTTTTTTTCAACACAATTAAATTTTGAAACATAAACATCCCCTTTTATCGCCCGATTTGGGGCTATTTTTGTCTAAAAAGCTTAAATTTTAAAACAGAAAAATCCCCTTTTATCGGCCTTGCGGCGATTGGGGCTCCTTCCAACAAAATTAAATTTTCAAACATAAATCCCTTTGATCGGCCTTCGGCCGATTTGGGGCTCATTTTTAACAAAAATTAAATTTTATAAACATAAAATCTCCCTTTTATCGGCCGATTTGGGGCTCATTTTTCTAAAAAGTTAAATTTAAAAACATAAATCCCCTTATCGGCCTTCGGCCGATTTGGGGCTCATTTTTTTTTCAAAAAAATTTTAAACATAAAATCCCCTTTTATTGGCTTCGGCGATTTGGGCTCATTTTTTCAACAAGATTAAATTTAAAACATAAAATCCCCTTTATCGGCCTTCGGCCGATTTGGGGCTCATTTTCCAAACAAAATTAAATTTTTAAACATAAAAATCCCATTATCGCCTTCGGCCGATTTGGGCTCATTTTCCAACAAAAATTAAATTTAAACATAAATCCCCTTTTCGGCCGATTTGGGGCTCAATTTTCAACAAAATTAAAATTTTATAACACAATAATATCCCTTTTAATCGCCTCGTTTTGTAATTTGACCCAAATGGGTCATTTATGAATTTGACTCTCAAAAATAATGCACCTAAAAATTTGAACAGTTTTGGTAGCCAAAGTCACTAATTTTGACGTTACGGTTCTAGAGAAACTTGAAAATAGCCAATAAACCTTGTTTGTTGATCATTTTGGGTCATTATTACATCCACAAAAATTGTTTTTTGACAGAATTCGAATTCTTAGTGATACACTTATCTTCCCATGTAATATGTACCATGACCTCCAAATGAGTCATTTTTGTAATTCGACCCCAAATTGGGGTCACTATCAAAATTTGACCCCAGAAAATATTCGTCAAAAATATTCAACGGTCTACTCCAATTAAAATCAACTTCCTAGTATTAAAGTTTTCGAGAAACCGATAATTCTTTGTTAAACCCGGTTATTACGGTAACATGGTAAATGTATTGGGCACGACTTCGAAACATTCTAGTAATACAAATCATTGGCTTTTCGAATGAGCTATCATACAACTTCATCCTATGTCTAGTTTTTTCAATCTATTCACATGCAACAATTTAGCCTTACTAAAAAAAAAAGGACGTCAGAGTAAAAATTCCCACGCTCCTCATTGGCTCTCTCCAGTGACTAAATATTCCTCAACACAAAATACGCGTCGTTTATTTTTCAACCTACCTTCTTTCATCTGGATGAAACAAAATATTCATTTTTTTCCCCGCATTTTTAAATGCACTATTTAAAAATAATAACGCCCCAGTTTTTTTTTCCCCCTGGGTTGGCTTAATAAATATCACGTGGAAGTGAACCCCAGGACGAAGGAAAAGTAAAGCCTACGCCTCGAAGTAATAACCACTAATCTCTCGGTACATTCTCATTTCCTCATGTACTTCGACAAATGAGAGACCTCTGATTGGTCTACGGAATAAAAGCGTTTAGGAGAAAGTAATAGCTTGCTGTCTTACGCCCATTTAAGATTTTTTTTAAAGCGGATGTCATGAAAACAGGTTTGGAATACCGTTCGTGAAAAATAATTCTTGCAAAAATTTAGGACCAGATTTGATCAAGCGTTTTTTTGGCCTCGATTGTTTTTTTAATAGAATTTCAAAACTGTGTTTTTTAGCATATCTTATTTTGACCAATCAGATATCCGCTTTTTTGTTTGAATTTTATTTCATTTTTTTCACATAATATTTCTAGGATTAAAGAAAATCTCCCGAATTCCTTTACGCCAAACGTAGTGATGTAGATAAATGTACAAAGAAGTAATGTTGCTGAATTCTGCAGCCAGCTTTTGAAATATTGCACAGGGAAAAGCCATTCAGAACTTCTCAGACTTGTGGGACCGACGGTCCTGAAAGATATTGGCGAACGAACTAGCGAAAAAGCTCCATGGTCATGTTCCTAACTCGTGATTTCAAGGCCGCTATCAACATTATAAATAAATTATAAATTTAACTTTGGGATAAATTCCACTTTTTTGAAAACATATCATTTTTGTAATTAAATTCCGTAACAAAAAATAACTTTAGAACTGGCAAGAGACTGCTGGGACTTTGTAGCACAGTGAGATTTTTCTTCAAAAAAAGCGAGATTTGTTTAGACAGTGGAGTTTTTGTTCACAAAGTAACATTTTGGTTCAAAGTGACCATTTAGTTGAAAAGTCATATATTTGTTAAAAATTGATATTTTGTTGACAAAGAAATTGATTTGTGTCCAAAACAAGTGGACATTTTTGTTTCAAAAAATGATGTTTTAAAAAAAATGTGTTGTGCCTAAGTTGTGACTCATGTCACTGACATGTCATGACATAAGTTGTGGTGACTGGTTGTTCAAAAAAACATTTTAAAAAGAAAACAGTTATTATTGTTTATAAACGTGACATTTTAGTTCAAAAAGAACCCTTCCTTTATGGTCCGTTTTGTTCCAAAACTTTTTTTAAGTATGATCAGCCGTTTCAGCTCAAAACCATTATCTCATTCCGTTTCCTTTCTAAATGACCACGAAGAAAATGATTCTAGAACTTGCTGGTTATCGGCGGCGTGGTTTAAATAAAGAACAGAAAATTAACTGATAAACAGCGGCTGATAAAATGGAAAATTTGACAATGTTGACGATTGAATACTCGATTTTTTACATCCTTACGAAATTAATTTTATTCTGGTGAAATTTTGCGGACCTATGCCCAGCAGCAATGGTCATATACAAATCGGTAAAGTTGCAAGTTTAAATTTAATGTTTAAGCTCCTACATGCAAACTACTTCTAGACTCACAATGTTTCATGGTCACGCGTGACCATGGGGGTTAAATGAAGCGTATACCTTAGATTCATCTATTAACAAATATTTTTCACTTGTTAATATGGTAAATTCAAATAATTTGCTACAATCGTATGAAAAAATGTGTTAAAAAAAAAAGTAAAGAAAGGCATGAAATGGGTGATAAGAAAATATAAACATTTTCTTTTTAGCACGATTCACGACAATTAAGGGCATAAGTAAAAAAAAAATAAGGCTTAATTTGACGTTTTCAAATTTTGTAGTATTAAACCGCACCAAATTTGAGTGCGAACTGCAAAATAAATTGCATGTTTTCCTGAAATTTTTATAAAATCGCTCCTTAACAAATAAAAAGATCTGTTTTTAATGACAAGGTTCAGCCAATTTCAAATTCAATCGTAAGAGCTGTTAAGTACGCCTCAAAATAATCGGAGAGCTCGATTTTTTAACGAAAATATTAGGCAACTATTGGGTGAATCATACTGAACGGTTTACTAGAGAGCAAAAAAATAGTCAAAATTTGAGATTCACAAGGGGAGATTGTTGCTCTCTAAGAGACCTTCAGTACATAAATTGACCTATAGTTTGCTAATATTTCATCAGAAGTTGACTCTTCCGATAGTTTGAAGGTACTAAACGAGTCTCTACGATGAACTGAATTTACGGTCTATTTGATATACCAGTAAACAATATACGGTATTTTGAAAAAGTACTCAATACATAAAACAACTTTGAGGATGATCTCAAACGTTTTTAAAGTCTTTATCATTACACCAAAGTCCCGATATAAAATCACGTGAGGAATTACATTCAAAATTAAGGTTTGAATATCACTAAAATGTAATCCTCCTCTTTCTTGAAAAAATAAGATCCCGTGACCCTTGAACCCAAAACCTTATTTCTTAATTTGAAGGTTACGTGATCTTTTTTCGACTTCGGTGTGTGGATGAAAAAAGTTCTAAAAACTTTAAAAGAACCTATTCACTTCTTTCGGAAAATTGATTATAGATTTTTGAAAAATAACAGTACTATTTTGCCAACCTTATTCCTTGAATATACGGTCACGTATCATTTTCGGGCTAAGGTGTTGATAGTAAAAAATCTTTTTTTTTGATCCCGCTCAGAGCCTTTTTTGATGATTCGAATTTTTTTTGCAAAAAATAGTACTGTAATACAGTAAAAAATTTCGAAAACAAACGCACAGGATTTTACGGTTAGGCATTTTTTGAGTGATAATTATTAGTCACAAATAAATACTAGAGAAAAATTTAAGAGGTCTTCGAGTGCAAAAAGCAAGAACTTTGAAGTCACAGCGGGGGTTTTGTGTGTGAAATGCCTTGAGCATCTACAAGCACATAAAAATAACTGGAATTTATTATATCAAAACATTCCTCGAATTCTAAGGATATATTTTGAAGAAGTATTTTATAAGTATAAATTTCCAGAATGTGAAATTTTGAAACACCCCCCCCACCCTTTTTTTTCAAATTTGTTTCCATAATGTTCACAAATTATTTAATTCGGCAGAGGGAACATTAAGAAGGTTCGTAATTTTAATTTTGCAAAATGGACTAATAAAATACTTTCTTAATTACAGCAGGGTCCGGCGGATAGGTAAAGGCTGATAGGTGAAACCTACGCAAAAACCTACGTAAGCCTCGCAATCGCCCACGCCTCTGAAAATAAAAACTTTTTCTCGCCTGCACTTCCGGCAAATATGCGTGAAAAAGGAAATCATGAAGAAGGGTTGATGCCTTTAAAACAACTACCGCTAGACGAAAAATGGCCTTTTCAATCAACTCGCTATAGAATTCACAACCTATGACCATAGGCTATGAGGCAAAAAAAATTTGAAATATTTTTTTGATTTGAATCACCGATTTAAAAAATTTATTTGAAAGAAAAAGTTTCTGCGAATATTTTTTTGAAATCATTTTTGGATGATATCGAGTGGCTTGAGCCTTTCCAAAGGCTCTGTGCCTCAAAGGGTTTAAGGAAAATGTGAAAATCAACAGCCCATAATGGGCCTTGCCCTTATTCTAAATAGTTAATCCCGTAGTGTCTTTTGCACGCAATCCGTGGTGCAATGGCCTTTAATCGCAATTTAGGACTCCTAAATCATGAAAAAATAAAATTTTTCAAAGTGATTAGATCGACTATTTGATAATTGACGTTTGTTGCGTTTTTTTTTCGAAATTTTTACTTGCAAAAAAAATTTCAATCATCAAAAAAAGCGCTTGAGCGGGATCAGAAAAAATTCTAAAGACTTTTTTGGCCAATTACACCATGAGCCGCCAAAATGAACGTGACCGTATAATTTTTTTTTTTTTTTTTAAGGAATAAGGTTGATTAAAATAGTAAGCTGTTTTTTTTCAAAAAATGTGCTCAAATCAAATTTTGAAAGAAGTGAAAGTGGTTTCTTAGAATGTTTTAGACTTTTTTTCCCCGTACACCAAAGTCCAACAAACGATCACGTGACCTTCAAATTAGGAAATAAAGTTTGAATTCAAGTAAACAAATAGTGATCAATTAACGCCGAAAAATTTTTTGGGCGCAACTACACACCCTAATTTAAGAGTTTTGAAACATAATATATTCTCAAAAGTCACGTGATCTTATTTTCGAGAAATAAGGAATTAATTTATGACCATATTCAAACCTTATTTTTGGATTATTTCGTCACCGTGAATTTCATTCGGACTTGGTGTAATGTGAAAAAAGTCCTTAAAAACGTTATGACAGTTGACGCCTGGAATTTTTTGACGTAATTTTAAGTACTTTTTCCAAATTACTGCTACTTATGTTTTTTCAAAAGTACTCAAATCCCGTGGAAGACCCCTTAAAAAAATAGTCAGAATTTCAGATTTATTGCATTATTTTAAATGAGGCCTCCGGTTTAAATAGAGCCAAGTTTCTAGAAACAAACTTCCGAATATAATGATAACCTAAGAAGTGCGTAGGCGACAGAAAGAAGAGAGAAATAAATCGTCCACAAAAATTTAAGAGTCATTTTACTAGAGAATTTTGTTTTAAACATTCAATTTTTGCAGATTCATACTCCAATTGGGGACGGTTTAATATTTCAAATTTTAAAATCTCAAATAACCCTAAATTTTCCGTGGGTTATTATATGCACTGTTTGTCAGAATCGGGACAAACTGAGAGATTTTAAAATTTCTTTATTCTCATTGATGACTTTTTATAAACTTTTTTGAAAAATTGGTTTTTATTGGACGTAGAAAATTTCTTTTGTCTATATTCTTATCATTGCAAAAGATATATGTTGATAATGAACTCGTCCGGGTTATATTTTTGATTCAAAGTCAACACCAACGGATCAGTGCAAAGAACTACGGTCCAGAGATTGTTGGCCACTACGGGAGGTTAACACATAGTTAATTTTTTTTCGATAATTATAAAACTGTTATTGAAAAGATTTGAAAGATACAAAAATTTTAAACAATGCAGTCCCAGTACCTAATCACTCCGTTTTTATGCCGAGGTGTTCAGCCCTGAGGTTTGTACAAAGAAAAATTTTTATGGCATGTGCCTCGATAGTGGGTTTAAAATCAAATAAATTTACAAAAATATGCTATACTACTAGATTTACATCAGTAGTGTTCAAGTTTGACCTGATAGGAATTTACCCGTGTGAGCACAGAAAAAAAGTTCCGGCCAAGGCAACCCGAAGCCTTTATAAAGGTGACTGTTCAAGGCGCGTATTACAGAAAGCCCAAGGTAGTTGGAGTTTCAATTTTTTTTGCCATAATGAAGTTTTAAACGATATATTTTTGCATCCGACATTTGATATTTTAGAATTTAGATTTTTAGGTTCTAGAAAATTTACTGATAAGAGCAAGGTACAGCATATCACGTGATACAAGCTCACAGTGGTGTTCACAAAATTATTTTGGTATTGGAATCGATGCACAAAGGATCTGACCTATGTCATCGTTTTTTCTGATTTGATTTATATATAATCAATCAAAAATTATTATTAGATTGGTTTAAAATTTTGATGAAAAAATCACAATTTTTCATAAAAAATGGTATTTTCCCCCATAAAAGCAGATTAGTACACTTCTTATTAATTCTCGGGTCGAATAACTAATCAAGTGACTCTGTGGAAAATATTTAATTGCTCGAATTAATTTTTTAATAATTAAAAATTTTTCGTGAAATACTTAAAATTGAAAATTTTGAAAATATCACTTTTGAAAAAAATATCTGTTCCTGTATAACCAATTAATCTTTGTTTTGAGTGTCAACCATGGACAAAACACTTTCCTAAAAACTGGCTATTTTCAAATTTTAATTGACGCAATAG
Organism: Oikopleura vanhoeffeni; assembly: GCA_004367855.1. NCBI lineage: Eukaryota > Metazoa > Chordata > Appendicularia > Copelata > Oikopleuridae > Oikopleura > Oikopleura vanhoeffeni. The sequence goes on from SCLH01001206.1 coordinate 452,508, forward strand.
GTCGCATTAAATTTTTTAGAGGTAAAAGATTGGAAAAAAATCTCAAAAAATCAACCTCCCGTAAAATTTGAACCAAAATTTCCAAAAAAAAAATAAGTCCTTTTTTGAAATCCTTGCAAAATTCTTTATAATGTATTCGATGGAGAAAATTCTACGATGTTTTTTTACATATTTTAGATGATTTTAAATTTGCAAACACCTTTATAAAGGTGCTGTGCTCACACGGGTTAAGAGTTTGAAAAAAGTTCAAAAACTAATTTAAATCCAAAATTAACAAATAAAGAATATTCACCCAAGATACGCGCTTCAATTGGTCTCTAGGGAGATTATCTGCACTTTAACTGCAAATGCTATTTTTCTAGAGCGCGAGTGTTTTTCACTATTTTCATCATGCCAGCTCGCCCAATCACAGCATTTTGAAAGTGAATAACAGATTGAAATCTGATTAATTTTAGGAATTAAATTATAATTATTTATATTTTTGAACATTGGCGAACAAAAGATGATTATTAATTAAGAGAAAAAATTTGTTGTTTGAATCTGAAGGTGGTGGTCTAGGGTGTCACCGGTCGAGGCTATTTTTTTGCTTAGAATTAACTATGGAACAAGTTGGATACAAAAATGTTTTTTAATTCCCAACTTTTTTCTGGGTGAAATCGACCGGTGCACCGCGGTGACACACTAGGGTGGTCAATGAAAATCTGGACAAAAATGTGTAATAATTTTCGGTCAAGCTTTCTTGAAAAATGATAAAAACTTTATTGTTGTAAGTTACAACGTGTAAATAATTTTTTTTATTTTTAAGTGATTAAAATCAAAACCAAATAATCCGAAAACAACATTCAAAAAGTTCGTGGCTTTTGCACAAAAGTAAAATTAGTTTTTAAAAATCTTGAAAAATGAGAATGTTCTGAACCATTCGAGAGTTGAAACAAGCTGCAATTAAGTATACTTTGAAATTGTTATCTGGCCATGAAAATAACGATAAAAACTGAATTTTCCGACCAGCTATCCTTACGATTTGGACTTTCATATGCATATTATAATGTATTTACTCCTGCAATATTAAGAAAGTTATAGCCATTTCAAATTGCTTGCAGTTAACTAAATTTTACACCCACAACCCCCCTAAATTCACCATAAAACTGTTTTACTTAAATTAATTGAATTTTATCTTTTTTTTTTCAATTGCATGCTAAACTTCCTGAAATTGTTTTTCAAAAATAATGACAAATTGATCACTTAAGGGGTGTTGTGGGTGTGAATGAAACAATCGTTGAAGAAAATTTTTGTTTTATTCTTGAATTCAGCTGAAAGAAAACAATTCCGAAAATACAACATTTTAACCAATCAGATTTGTTTATTTTCATTTCGTCTTGCGNGAGAGGGCTATTTCCCCAGCAATTCCAACATTCGACACCCACAACCCCCCTTAAAAACATATTTTTGTACTTATTTTTACTCTAGAATGGCGACGATGTCTGGCAGCCATATCAATACTATGCTGATAATTGCAAAGCGCGATTTAATAAAAAAGCAAGTGATCAAGTTAGCAGATTAAATGAGGAAGAAGCACTTTGTAGCGAACAATTTACTGGAACTATGGAACCTTGGAGTTACGAAAATGGATCTAAAGTCAGTTTCAACACTTTAACCGATAGACTCTCCAGTAGTCAATCGGCTGTGGTTCAGGTTTGCACTTTAAAATAAAAAATTACATTTTTACATGGAAATTAAAAGAAGATAAAAATTTCACAAATTGAGATTTTCCCAAAAAAAAATTACATTTTTTTAGAAAGGGACATTTTTATATAAGGTAACATTTTTGTTCAAAAAGATATTCGATTTTTAAAATTTTTGATAAAAACATGACATTTTCTAAAACCGACATTCTTTAAAAAATTAAATATATGTACCATTTTACTTCAAAAATTAACCATTCTGTTTTTCAAAAAATAGCGTTTCTGTTCAAATTGCGACATTGTTTTGAAAAAAGAGATTTATGTTCGAAACGCAAGTTTTTTTGTATAAAACGTGAATTTTTTGCATCAAAATCATTTTCTTTTCATACAAAGAGACTTGAATGTTTTAAATAATCGACCAATTAGAGTTCTTTGTTTTACAAAAATTCAAAATGGTCCGAAAATCGTCAACAGTGAGTCCGACATTTAAAAAGAATCAAACATGGGTTTAAAATGCTAGCAAAGCACTTCGCTAAGTTACTATTATTAGTGTAAAAATTTTGATATCAAACGTTGGCTCCTAAATTTTCCAACTATTTTAGATTTTTGAAATAATTATTTTCTGTAACATAAATTTCGAAATGCCTATAATTTGCGATAAAATTTGGAAAATTCGTTTTTTTAGAATGTCCCACTGTGATTTCGACTGGGAGAACTAGACAAGTTAGCGACAAATGTTTTTTTGCATGTAAAAGCTCGGAAAAAAATATGATGTATAAAATTTTTTTGGCTACCTAGGTTGATCACGTGACCGAAAATCAGTCATGGAAATTGCTCAAAATAACCGAAAAAAAAAAGAAAAAATTTCCCCATTACAAATTCGGTCAAGATTCAGATGCAAAAAACCGTTTGTCGCTATCTAGTCTGGTTATTTCAGAACATATCGATCATGATGCCCGAGTAACTTAAATATCTTATTTACTATTATTTTAACAGGCAAATAAGATATTTAAGTTACTCGGGCATCATTATGGATATACCCCTTAAGGGCCTCGGTGCATTTTGACAGATTCGGATATGGGCTCTTGATGAAAAACTTTTACTGGGTTTATATATTCTTCTCAATATACCATCAAAGTAATGTTTCAAAATCCAGGCAACTTTTGTAACTAGAGAATTTTCGAATTATTGCTTTTTAAGAAAATTTTGAGTTCGAATTTAAATTTTCGAATTCGACAAATTAGGAGAAATTTTTGAAAAAAGTTCTGAACATTATAAAAAAAGGCCCTATTTTCTGTTCAAATTTTTTTTTCAATATTTGTTTCAAATCAAGAAAAACCCTCTTCAAAATGGCCACTTTAACTTTTCGCGTAGGTGACCACATATTTTTGTATACATTTATCAATTTTTTGTATACATTTCGCTTTGTATACATTTTAGTATTGACCCATTTTTTATATGCTTTTTGAAAATCATATGACATGGTTTTGTGATTTTGGTCAAAAATAATTGAAAATATTTTGAAAATTTTCCTCATTTCTTGTTCAAAATTTTTCAAACTTATTTTTCTGGTATCACCAGCTGGAAATATTGACAATGCCACATTTTACTTTATTCAAATATGTCCTCCTTTTGTTTCTTCGCTCTTGTTTATACTCTGAATCTTAATTTTTGGAACGAAACTACGGTTTGAGAGAAATCGGTTGAAGCCCTCGGTTAATCAAAAATAAAGAAATTTTATTTCACTCAAACTTGCCAAATTGTTAAGCCGTCTTGACCACCTAATTCAATTTATTTCAATCATCCCATGAAAAAAATATTTCTTATGATGTGCCAAAACTTCTTTTTTTTCGAATTTTTTGCGAATTTCAAATTTTCGATTTTGACGTAGAAATAGTATAAAAACATAAAAAATAAATTGAATTCGGTGATTGAAACCGTTTTTTCGGATTTCGTATTACGTAATAAAAAATGAAAACATATTTAACTTCAATTCTGACGCCTTCAACCGAAATCTCCCGTTTTTTTAGTGTTTTTTCAAAGGACGATTTATAAAGTAAAAAATAATCGATCTGAAAAAAATCAGATAATACGAAGGAAGCTCAAAAGTGCCAACTTTCGTTAAAAAAGTTTTTATCCCGAAAATTTGAAGTGGCAAAAAGTTTCCCATCAAGAGAAAAAAAATTGAAAAAGTGCAAATCTGTCAAAATGCACCCGAGGCCTTACCCCTACCTGCACGAGATGTCCTACCCCCCCCCTCACCTGCACGAGGTGTTTCAGAACACACACATAGTTAAGTGTGTCCATCATTAATATCGACTAATAGAAATAATGGGTGAGTTGTTCGAAATTTCTTGAGGTTAATAATATATGGAAAAATAACGAAAAATTTTTTGGTCGTCACGTGATCAAAATATCGATTACTTAAATATAGGAAATAGCTCTTTTTCACCACCAGGTGGCGCCGAGTGTCAAAATAATAATGCAAAGTTTTCCCTCTAAAAGTACCGTAGTAAGTATATTTGTATATCATTATCTTGTTCCAGTACTGGTTAACTGCATTAAACAAAAAATTGCATCCAAATAATGCATTTCCGGTCTGATGAGAAATTTCTGGAACTCACCAATATTTTGAATTAAAAATAAGGGGAACTATCGGGGGTCTGTTCCGATATTCCGCCGGCCAAATGACGCTTCCCCAAAATATTTTTGGTCTCTGTGTTCTGAAACACGCTCGTGCAGGTGGGGGTCAAGTGAGACATTCTAAAAAGGCTGAAGCTCTAGCTTTTTTAGTAAATAGTCAAAAGCATTTTTTACCAAATTTTTTTTGTTAACAATTTATTAATTTAATAATTTATTAATAAATTCACTGATTTTTAAAAACATGATAAATTGAATTTCAATGAAATGATTTGTAAAAAGTTATTCGACTATTTCTAATTTATTTTTGTTAAGAATTGGATGACTGCTCGCGCTATTCGTATCGTTCTGATCCGTCCTTCGGTTTGGCCTTCTTCAAGTGGTCTTATAACTCCAAATACAACCTTAGTTGATGCTTATCAATATGCAATCTCGGAAATAAAGATTGGCGGCCAATGCCAGTGCAATGGTCATGCTGACAGGTGACCTTTAAATTCACTTCCTTGAAAAAAGATAATTATTTTTCGAAATTCAGTTTTAAACAAAAATTCAGATAAAGAAAAATTTTACTTTTCGGTATCTATCACTATTTTTCTGTTTTTGATAGTATTCTTCAAAAAACTATTGTGTTCAAAAAGTGACTTTTTTTAAAAAATGACGTTTTTGTCTAAATATGACATGTTGTGTTAAAAACTCATATTTTTGTTGAAAAACTCATATTTTTGTTCAAAACTGATATTTTTGTTCAAAAACTGATATTTTTCAAAAACTGATATTTCGGTCAAAAACTAATAGTTTTGTTCAAAAACTGATATTTTTGTTCAAAAACTGACGTTTTTAGTTTGAAAACTGACATTTTTGTTGAAAATGGGACGTTTTCTGAAAAAGTAAGATTTTTCTGAAAAGAGGACGTATTTGTTCGAAAATTGATGTTTTTATTCAAAAATTGAATTTTTATGTAAAATAGCAAAACTTCAGTTTAAAAGCCAAACTTTTTTCAGAATAGGGTTTTTTGTAAAAAAAGTGAATAGTTTTTCAAATTAATAAAAAATGTTTCAAAACAGCCATTTCGTATCCAAATACTCTTATCTCAGGTGGTCTGACAAGTAACCTTTAAAGCAGTTCGTCGAAAATAAATAATCTTTTACAAATCTTTCTCAAAAATTTCTAATTTTCAACCTTTTTTTAGATGTATCATCAAAGACGGGCGACCCGTTTGTGATTGTAAGCATGGAACGGAAGGTGAAACTTGTAATAGATGCAAATCCATTTATCATGATAGACCATGGGCAAGAGGAATCACTAATAAAGCAAATGAATGCAAAGGTAACTAAAAGTCACTATCTTCAGCTTGGTTAAATAGTGAGCTGAATTGATAACACAAAAAAATGAGTGAATCAAACAACGTGTACTGGGAACTTAACTTGAAACTTTCTTTAGGGTAATTTGAATTTTGTCAAGTTGTGCCATTTTATTTTTGAAAAATATAAAAATTTTGGTTTTTTATTGTTTTTACGCTCTAAGTTGAAATTTTTTTGAAATGAAAAACCAAAGAAAAAAATTAATGGTTTTCTCTGAATTCAATTTATTGGTCGTTTTTTTTAAGACTGTCCAATTGTGATTTAGACTGGGAAAACTAGACACATGGTTTTTTGCATGTGAAACCTTCGAAAAAATATACGGTAGAAAATTTTTTTTGTCTTCATAAGTTGATCACGTGAAATCAGTCATCGATATTGCTCAAAATAACCGATTTTTATTTTCACCATTACAAATTCGGTCAAGATTCAGATGCAAAAAAACCGTTAGTTTTTCGCTATAGCGACTATATAGACGTAGATATCTAGTCTGTTTCTCTCAAAACAGATGACCCCTAAGTTGGACACCCTTAAAAAAAGACCTACAAAATTGGCTGAAAAATACTGTTTCTATTTCGTCTTGAAACTCGCTGAATTTTTACGTTTCTTAGATTTTGAATGGCCCAAAAACGTGTTTTGAGACTAATATTCATAATTTCATATTACGAATCTTAATCAGAAATAAATCAAAGAATAATATTCCGGTGTCAAAATGCCAAAATTTGGAAGTTTTATTTCAGCCAATCAGAACACCGAGCAAAAATTAAGGCATTATTTTTTGTCTTAGGACAGCCTAAGAATTAATGATCTTGAGAAAAATGTGCATTTTATTTTTAACTTCGATTTTAATTTTCTAAAACGTTTGCTTTTTCGATTTGAACTTTTTATCTTTATTTTTATTAATGCAAGATTCATAAAGTACTAAACATAAAAGCATAAAAGATGAATAAAATTGCCATACAAGTATTTTTCTCAACTGTCTAATGTATTTGCGTTTTCAAGGCCAAAGGTCCAAGAAAGCTAATCAGCACTTCTTTGAAGTTCAGAGCGCAAAAATCAATCATTTCTGCCCTCAAGAAAAAAAGGGGCTGAGGCAAAACTCATCAAATAAATCATCTCATTATTATTATTATTTATTGTCTTAAGCTTGTGAATGTCATCTTCATGCCAGGAAATGCAAATTCAGCCCAGAAGTCTATGCTATAGGGGGCAACCGGTAAGAAATTTTCAATTTTATTTATTTTATTAAAAATCAAAATAAGGAAAAAAAATTAAATTCTCGATTAATAGAAGGCCAAAAATGGTCAGTAAAATTATTACCAAAAATGTAAGAGATATTTTTATTTTTGTACCCCAATAAAGGGTGTCTGGACTAGGATGTCACTTATCTTGGAAGGTCGGAAAAAATGTCGGAATTATTAATTTTTCGAAAATTATTTTTTTTACCATCATTCTTAGAATTTTCTAGAGATCATTTTAACACACATGTTAATGTATTTTGAGCCAAAAAAATCCGGAAATCGAAAAAATTTTCTAGAATTTCGACCAAAAATTTTTTAAATTTTTTTTTTAAAATCAGTGTCAAGAAATAATGTTAATCTCCATTTTCATTTTGTGTCATTTATCTCCGTTTCCGATTAAGTTGAGTTAGGTGACACCCTAGTCTGGACGGTTTTGAATTTTTGAAAAATTTAGAATTTCGGACCGTTTTGNATTTTTTGAGTAATTTGAATTTCCGATCGTTTTTGGTTTTCCGACCACTTATAAATTCGTCCATCCCGGTTTCCGTATAATTTGAATTTCTGACCATTTCTATTTTCGGATCATTTATTATTTTCGGACTATTTTGTATTTTTCAATAATTTTGGATTTTCGGACTATTGTGAATTTCGGACCGTTTTGGATTTTTGGACAATTTCGAATTTTCGAACCATTTTTATTTTCGGACCATTTTTTTTGATCATTTTGGATTTTTGCGCCATTTTTAATTTTTCAATGATTTTGGATTTTCTGACCATTGTGAATTTAGCACCATTTTTGATTATTGCACAATTTCGAATTTTCGGACCATTTTTATTTTTGATCATTTTGGATTTTCGCACCGATTTGAATTTGGAATCATTTCGGCCCATTTGAATTTCAGATCATTT
>SCLH01001206.1:466735-505056 GCA_004367855.1 Oikopleura vanhoeffeni
TTTTTTTCGGTGCTATTTGACATATCCGGATATGGGCGCTTGATGAATTAGTTTTTACTAGGTATATTATATACCGTATATATATTCCCTTCAATATACCAGCAAAGTTATGTTGTACAATCTAGGCAACTTTTGAATTTTCGTATTATTGCTTTTTTACAAAATTTTGGGTTCGAATTAAACTTTTCGACTTCGTCAAATTTTGAGATATTTTTGGAAAAAGTTCCGAAAATAACGAAAATTTTTCCTTATTTTTAGTTGATTTGTTTCGAATCAACGAGAAAAACTAGAGTAGATACAAAATGGCCACTTTAACTTTTCGAATAGATGACGACATATTTTATATATTTTATATGTATGTTCTGTGGAAAATCATATGACATTTTTTTGAGATTTTTGGTCGAAAATATTTAAAAATATTTTTAAAAATTTCCTCATTTCTTGTTCAAACATTTTCAAACTTATTTTCCTGGAATCACCAGCTGAAAATATAAAGAATGCCACCTTTAACTTTATTCAAATATGTCCTCGTTTTGTTTCTTCGCTCTTGTTTATACTCTGAATCATAATTTTTGAAATGAAACTACCGTTTGGCAGAAATCCATCGAAGCCCTCTTTTATCAATAATTAAAAAAATTGGTTTATTAATAACCCGTAATACAGAAATAACTCAGTAAATACAGATTACATACTGCCTCCAGTATATGTGGCAGTCAATAAGATTCGAACTCGAGACCTAATGAATTAAGAACGATCCCATCGCTTCACCTAGCAGGGTTTCGGCTCGATCCTGGATCCATTCCTGAATGGAATGTAGCGCTTTTGAGCCAAAAACCTGCTAGGAGAAGAGATCGTTTCGTTCTTAATGTCAATTCATAAGGTTTCGAGTTCGAATCTCATTGACTGCCACATATCGATCATGATGCCCGAGTAACTAAAATCTAAAACCCTATTCTTTTAAAAGGCAAATGAGAGATTTAATTTACTCGGTCATCATGATGGATATACTGGAAGCTGTATACATATGTAATCTGTATTAACTGAGTTATTTCTGTATTAGGGGTTATTAATAAACCATATATTATATTTGCAACCCAATTTAAAAAAAATATTTTACTGAAACTTGCCAAATTGGTAAGCCGACCTATCCACCATTTAAAATGTATTAAATTAAACTCATAAAAAATATTTCTTTCGATGTGCTAAAATTTCGTCTTTTTTCAAATTTTCGATTTGACGTAGAAATCGTTTAAAAATAAATTGTAAATGGTGGTCGAGACCGTTTTTCACGGCTACTAATTAATAAAAAATAAATTTTTATCTTGATTTAGACACCTTCGATAGCAAACGCGCGTTTTTGAGTGTTTTTTCAAAAGACGATTTATATTTATCGTAAAAAGTAAACAATTCGGGAGAATTCTCCCCAAATTATAGACGATTCTCCCGGACACTTGAGATTCTGTTCCCTCTAAAAAAACACATACTGTATTTTTTCAAATTTATTAAACAACGTTTCGCGTGAGCATCTTTCAGGTTTTTGAATTTTAAGTTTTGAAAGTTTGAAGACTTCAAAGATTTGAAAAGCTAGAAATCTCAAAAAATCTGTGTGGACAGAGAAAAGTTTTAATTTTTTGGCCCACAATTAAAATAGTGCAAAAGTTTTATGATCTTTTTGATCATTCAGTGAAGGTCGATGCATTCGAATGAAAAAAGCTTCGGCTCCACAAAGATCGGCGTATGTTTTGAAAAAAATTTTCAGTATTTTAAAATGGTCCTTTTATATTTATACTCTAGTAAAAATAATCGATCTGAAAAAATAGGATTGTACGAAGTAACCTCAAAAGTGGCAACTTTTGTTTGAAAAAGTTTTTATCTAAACATTTTGAAGTGGCAAAGTTAACCATCAAGAAAAAAATGCAAATCTGTCAGATTGCACCGAGGCTCTTTAATTAACTTCATAATTAATTTATTTAAAAAAGAAGAAGAAATTTGAAAAAAGTTTGGACAAAATTAAAAGATTTTTGAAAAAAATAACACAAATTTAGCCCTTTGAATCAACCAAAAATGGTGGAAAAATATTCGCAGGCACTTTTCTTTCAAATGCATTATAATAATCGGTAATTCAGAAAAAAAAATATATGTCATATTTTTTCGCACATAGTTTCAAACTTTATGGCGAGTTGATAGAATGGCCATTTTTGCCTAAGTTTTACTGAAGCGCACTACGCGAAAATAAAAAAGTTCAATAATTTGGAAAATTTTAAAAAGCTTAGGTAACTTTTTTTTAGAACAGACCCAACTGAGTTTTGAACTTCTCACTTGAGAACGGAACAAGAATATTCACAAACGGAATTTTTGCATCCAACAGACAATAAAAAAGCTCCAAGACCAAAGTGTTTTTGATTTCCGACGGATGGCCGTTTAACACCGAAAGTCTACGGGTAAAATTTTAAAAAGTCGATACTGAGAACACCACACAATCTTGACAACTAATTTTTTTGAAATTTATAACACACTTTCGTCAGAATTTTTTTGGCGATATTCTTTTGTCATCTGACAACCGTAAAATAGGGCCAATTATTTATAATATGAGGAATTTCCGCAGTTGATTAACTTTCACTTGGTGTTGGTTAACGTTTTGAATCTGACGGTTATTGTTAGAGTTCGAATCCTGGCTAATGCATCCTTTTTTTAATATTATTTTCTTGAAGAATAGAGTTAGGCAGTCCGACACTTGAAGGTGTAATATGAAAAAATATTTTGCAAACTTTTCTCTTGAACAACTCACCCGGTTAGTATATTTTAGCTTCACAGGTCCCTCATTAAGAGATACAAAAGCTGTATTTTCTTTTGGCGGCTTCATATGACAAAAAGATTTTGGCCATTTCCGACGAAAAGTTGTGCCAGTGGCAAAAAATTGGCTTCGAAGAATGTGCGATGTTCTCAGAATTACTTTTTAAACTTTACCGGTCAATTTCCGGTATAACGGATCATCCGTCGGAAATCCTAAAAATTTTGGTTTGGAGTTTTCTATTGTCTGTTGGATGCGAATGAACAGTTTGTGAATATCTTGTTCCGTTCCAATGAGAGTGTCAAACCTCAGCTGGGTGTTCTTAGAAAAAAAGTTACCTTTAATAAATCATTCACAAAAACTAGAACAATAGCATAACAAAATTATTTTCAAGTAGCGAAACATGCTTTGCAATCGATCAAAAACTATTGCATTACGCTGGCGGGAACAGTTTGAACGCGAAGGCTAAAAATCCATTGAACGAAAGCAAAAAAAACAGTGCAAATCGTTAACATGATTGTGCACACTTGCACTTGTGCATCTAACTCACTGCTCCTCCAGTCAAAAGTACTTTAATGCGGTAAACCGGTACAAATACCGTAAAATGCGAATCGAATACAAAACTTTAAATGCTGCTCGAAGATTTTATCCTGACCTTGACTTTGACTGGTGTCGAAACAAATAGTCGTGTAGCATATGGTATATGTAATGTAACGTGAATATAACGGATTTTATAGCCAATATTGCAATCCCTTTAAATAATTATTTATTTTATTTAAATGTAAAGAAAATACTCACGCCATCTTGTGACGGCGCCTTCGTAAAGACGACGGTACCCTAAGTTCAACATTATTATAAATGGGCCTTTGATTGGTAGTTGAAAAAAGTGACTTTATGCCTAAAATACTTTTTAACTCGTTCTTATTTATTTCTATCCGAAGAAACGTTCTTCCAATTGAGATCAACAGTGGATTCTGATACAAGTCATTTTTTCGTTGTTTTTGACCAAGATAAGGAATCGTATATTTGTGAAGAACTTGAAATTCAATAACAATATNAGAATTCACTTTTTAAACTTTTACCGGTCAATTTCCGGTATAACCGGACATCCGTCGGAAAATCTAAAAATTTTGGTATTGGAGTTTTCTATTGTCTGTTGGATGCGAATGACAGTTTGTGAATATCTTGTTCCGTTCTCAAATGAGAGTGTCAAAACCTCAGCTGGGTGTTCTAAAAAAAAGTTACCTTAATAAATTCAAAAAAACTAAGAAAATAGCATTAAAAAAATTATTTTCAGTAGCGAAAATGCTTTTGCAATCGATCAGAAAACTATTGCATTACGCTGGCGGGAACAGTTTGACGCGAAGCTAAAATCCATTGAACGAAAGGCAAAAAAACAGTGCAAATCGTTAACATGATTGTGCACACTTGCACTTGTGCATCCTACTCACTGCTCCTCCAGTCAAAAGTACCTTTAAATGCGGTAAAACCGGTACAAAATACCGGTAAATGCGATCGAATCAAAACTTTAATGCTGCTCGAAGATATCCTGACCTTGACTTTGACTGGTTCCGAAACAAAATATGTCTTGTAGACATATGTATATGTGAATGTACGTGAATATAACGGATTTTAATGCAATATTCATCCCTTTAGAATAATTATTTATTTTTATTTAAATGTAAAAAAATACTCCCCGCCATCTTGTGACCGGGCCGCCTTCGTGAAACGACGGGTACCCCCTTAAGTTCAACATTATTATAAATGGCTTTGATTGGTAGTTGAAAAAAGTGACTTTATGCCTCAAAATACTTTTAACTGTTCTTATTTATTTCTTCCTGAAGACACAGTTCCTTACCAATTGAGATCACAGTGATCTGATCACAAGTCATTTTTTCGTTGTTTTGACCCAAGATAAAGGAAACCGTACTTTTGTGAAAACTTGAAATTCAATAAAAATATCAAAATTTATAAAAGAAGAATTTCGGTATAAAATACATTCAAAACTTTATATACAGATGAAGGCCCACGTTTTGGACATAACATCTAGGCTGTCCACTCTCTATAAACGAATTTTCGACCTCAGATATCGGTTTTTTATGTCCATTCAATTTTTACAAAAAACAGCTTCATTGCTGATACTGTATGGATCAGTGATACACTATGGCGCTAAAGATCAAATAATTGAAATTGAATTTTTGCCACCTTAGGGTCGAAATGAAGAAAAACCTTTAATCGTCCCGCGTGAGTTTCAAGTAGCGTCGAGATAAAAAGTGATTTGTCCAGACTTGATGTGGTTTCAGGCCAAACTTTCGGCCTTGTATTGAAAAGCATATTTTCGAATCACCTCAAGTCTCGACGTTTCTTGATACTCATGCGATAATTTTTTGTCAAGGAAATTTTTGAACTTTTAGGGCTTTTTCGAGAAAATGAGTTTTGATCGCGGACAGCCTAAAAACATTATCGGATTTTGGACTCTTTTTTCATTCGAGACTTCCCTGTATAAAATAAAATCGGTTCAAATTCTGAATCACCCACAAATTTAAATTAAATTTTCTGCTATACTACTGAAAGGCTTTTGTAAATTAAAAATTTTGAATAAAATTGCTAAACCCCCGTAGACTGAACAGTTTTGGTGCTTTTTAGTATATCAAAGCATTATTTTGGTGTTTGACATTTCATAAATTGTATATGACCAAATTTTGTTTTACAAATTGTTTTTGTTAAAATTTTAAACAAAATCGAAAAGTTCATGAAAATACTAATTAAAATTTGAAGGAATTCGTTTTAAATGCCCAGATCTGTGCCATGGAGTTTTTCGGCACATCAATAATCGTGAGGGCTTTGTAATAAAGCCAAAGTTCAGGAATAGAAAAGGTAATTTATGATGATTTGGTTGACGGTTTTCTGCCAGTTAAAACTAAAAGTGCTTGAAATAAAAAAATAGACAAACCTGGTTTCAATTTATTTAGTTTGAAAGTTGTGGTAATCAAATACAATGTACCTATGTGACCGGTGATTTAAACTGCTGTATTCTCTTTGTTTTTTGCATATATCCTTTGTTCAACCGAAGTGAATCTTGAAAATGATGGTGATCTCTTTAGGGCGTGTTCGAATCCCACTAGTGTCCAATCCTACGCCGCCTTATTGGCCGGGGGGTTGATCGGCTGATTTTACGCAACAATTAACTTTGCGCTCCCAATATAAAGCACCCTTGTGTATACCCAAGACAATCACTGAGACAACACAAGTGAGATTCGGACACGCGCTTTAGATATCACCATCATTTTCAAGATTCACTTTGGTTGGAAAAGGGATATTAACCGCACTTGTTGGATTTGCTGAGAAAATTTGCTCACTTCTCTAGCTGGACTGAAAAGGTCGGTATCAGGTAGATACGAATGAATAAGAAAAGACTTTATCAAGATCGGAACATAAATTATGTTACATCCTATGATTGCGATTAAAAATTCAGAGAAAAGTCTAGTTAGCAGGGCCAGCGAGATGATTTGGTGGTGGATAATTATGTACATATTTGAAATTCATTAATTATTAGGATGCGCGATTGAGACAAGTCAAAAATGGAAGTTTTCAGAGAATCACAAAAATGCATCTAGGTGGTACGAATGATTTTAGGAACTTCCAGGAAGTTACTTCCTAATAGGAAGGGGAAGAAAATCATTAGATTTTTTCAAACTCGAAGGTGATCAAACGCCGCTTTCTTAAAGATGACTTTGGATGTGAATTTCAACTTTTCAAAGTTGTCTTTCGCAGGAATTATATCCCTTTATGACCTTTTGATTAATCTAAGAGATGTGGGTTGAGGGAGCTAATCCTAACACTCCTAAGACCCCTTCTAGCCACTCATGAGGCCGCTTTCTCTTCCTTTCAGCCCACATCTCTTAGATTAATCAAAAGGTCATAAAGGGATATAAATGAGATAGAATTGAAACATTTTTACAGCTAATGATGAAAAATGAGGTGAAAAACTTATATTAAAGCTATACGCCCGACGCCAGGAAATATGCTTTGATTGGTCAATTAAAACACTAAGAAACACTTAAGTCTTAAAACATCTTAAAAGAATTTATAATCGAGTTAAAGGGTGGTCGGAGTAATTTTTCTGAGTGATTTTTTTGTCATAAATGCGAAATTGACTGGTTTGGAAACCTCAGAATTAATTTCTTATAACAATTGACCCACGCAGTAATTCGAATGGAGCTTCTAGAATGTATTAATCCAATTTTATTAAAGAAAATATCAGCTTGTTCGAAGTCAACTGGGCGTTTTAGAAACTGTCAGGAAGTTTGAGAAGGTGGTGTAATTGCTTTTTCTGTTGTTATAACTTAAAATAACTATCAAAACAGCAGATAATTGTATAACGAAGCAACAATTTCCTTGGAGCATGCGAAAATTTTGGCCACTTGGTGTCGAAATTCGAATTTTAAATGTTTTGCACGACCTCGGACACCCTAGAAAATATAATTAATACAATTTTTATTAAAAATTAATTCAAAAATGATTCTTAAAAAAAAACGGATCATTAAAAAAATATGATTTATCCATAGAAAAAGTAAAGTGTAAGAAATACACCAAATAATTGCTAAGGTTTTTTTAGGTCACCCCACCCTAGTCATGTCGATTACGGGAAAACCATAGGCGATATCGAGAAACGGTTTTTTGCATTCACCTGCCAACTAAAAAAGCTCTAGAGAATTTTTTTTCTTTTTCATCGGACTACGGTTCACCAGTAACTGGAGATTTATTATATCCCTTTANATAATTTTGAGTCTTATGACACATATATCTGTTAATCACCAATATAAGGATACAATTGTGCCCTGTAGTGTTTGGAGGCTGCTGATGGTTCGAAAATACTAACATACAGTTTTTAGAGACTTTGCGCTCTTTTAAGCATACTTATAGCTGCGTAGGGTTAGGACATTTTTTTCCCTGTGTTTCATTTGAAACGCTATAACTTTTTTGACTTAAGCCCTGTACACAATCTGAATAGGTTTGGAATCACGAAAAAAAAAATTTCGGACCAGATTAGACACTTTTCTTTCATTTTAAGACTATTTTCGGGTTTTTCTTGAAAAACCGTGAAAGCCGCTTTGTAGCAAACGGTCAAAAAACCTTTTGGCCTATAACTTCGTCCTTGTAACAGAATTTAATCAATTTTTTTCGATTTTCTTCTGTCCCGGTGTGCCCGGATCATTTGATACCAAAAATGAAAACGGAGAACATCATTTTTTTTTCGAGCAGATTGAATTTGAAATCCACCTATTAAAAAAAAATCTCTTATTTTTGTTCAATATTTTTTTTTCATTATTTGTTTCAAATAAACGAAAAAACACTCTTCAAAATCGCCACTTTAACTTTTTGTGTAGGTGACCACATATTTTTTCTATGCTATTTAAAAATCATATGAGACTTTTTGGGATTTTTGGTACGAAACTATTTGGAAATATTTGAAAATTTTCCTCATTTATGGTTCAAATTTTTTCAACTTATTTTTTTGGGATTATTAGCTGGAAATATGAAGAATAACTACTTTAACTTATTAAAATATGTCTCGTTTTGTTTCTTTGCTCTTGTTTATACTCGGAATCATACTTTTTGAATGAAATACGGTTTGCGCGAAATGTACTTTAGCCCTCTTTAATCAAAAATTAAAAAAAAAATATTTTAATCGATCGATATAGTGATCGAGACCATTTTTTGAAGTTTCTGATTAATAAAAAAAGTAAAAAGGAATTTTAATGTATTTAGACACCTAAAGTACCAAACGCGCGTTTTTAGAGTGTTTATTTTAAAGACGATTTATAGTAAAAATAATCGATCTGAAAAAAACAGATTATACAAAGTGGCAACTTACGTTTCGATACTTTTTATATCGAAAATTATGAGGTGACAAAAAGTTTCCCATGAAGACAAAAAAAATTGAAAAGTGCAAATCTGCCAAAATGCACCGACCCCCTTAGGGGGTGGTGTCGTAATCTGGCACTTTCAATCCGCCTCATAATAATTCTAGGTAGTTGTGGAGAAATCTGAGGATACTCGTTTATAGGTCAGCCTTCGCCTAACGATTACAAATCTCAAATGTCCACCTTGTTACATCACACCACCAGGTGGTGAGTCTATTCTAGAAGCAACTAAACGGTTTTTTTAAATCTATCTTCTTTTAGACCCAACATACAAAGCGTCTGAAATTACACAGAGTACGGGAATAGTGAGGTCACTCCATATGTTTAGCCCATTTTTCTGAATTTCGCTCTTGAATTTTCTAGAACATTTTTGAACGCCGATTTTTACAATTTTTCGACTTCAAACTCTATCTTCTTTTTTAGACGAATGTTCAGAAAGAAGCCGTTTTTCGACTTAGGTAGAAATAAATATACTGTCGTCAATAATGTTTGGCTCGGATTTTTGAATTTCACCCTAGAATTCTAGAAATATGACTATAAGTAACCGGAAATGAAAAGTTCGAAAAAAAAGAGATTTCACTGATCAAAAAGTTGGCTAACAGTTAATCAAAATTTTTAACCAATCAGCGTCAAATTCGATAATTAGGTTTAACATTTTTGCTTAAAAATAATTGAAATTTCTAGATTCGATTAAGACATTTCCATAATTTAATGTCATGCATCGTTTTTGGTGGGTCATATTCACCAATAAAAAATGTTCATATCATGGTAGAATACCGGTTTTATGCGAGTTAAGCAAAAAAATATTCAATTTTGAAAATTCTAGATTTTGTTCTAGATTGTTTTGAAAAAATATTGCCAACCACGAGATTCATTTTGGGTCCACTTCAGCTCATAATTCGATGCTAATATATCATAAATTAATTCTACAAAATATATATATAAAGGCTCAAAAAATTACGACACCCACCCTTTAAGGTCGCATTTAAAGGACTCGGACATGAAATTTTCCAGATTAGTTTTAAAAATGTTTTTTTCTGAAAATATGGACAAAAATAAGTTGATCAGATGTCTTTTTTATTTACATTTGTCATAAAAAAAGTATTTTTATCGTGAATTGAACATATTCAGTGTGCTTTTTTTCAATTTTTGGAAATTCTCTGAGATTTGAATCGCGGTTTTCCAAAAAAGACGAAATACAAAAATGCAAATTGTGGCCCCTCGGGGCTTTGCGCGTAACCTTAAGGATCGTATACATACCAGTTTTAGGTTTCTGCCGTCAAAATCCGGGAGGAGTAGTATTTTCCCCGAGGCACTCAAAATAAGGCCAAAAACACAGTTTTTTGCTCATTTAAGCGCCGGATAAAATTTTATGAGTAAAACGGACCTCGAGGCTCTGCTCACGTTCTCTGTGGTCAATGAAGGCTATAAAAGTATTCTCTATCTTCAAAACTCAGGGAGGAGTAGGTTTTTGAAGTGAAAAATAGTGCCACTCTTGAAAAGTCGTTCCTGATTGGTCGGCCAATCAGAGGCCTTCGATTTGTTTGTGAAAGCAAGATTAAGTGTTCAATTATTCCTAAACTCAAATCCATTGTTCGTGCTGTTCTAGTACTTCATTGAGGCGACGCTGAAAACCCTGTTTTTGGCCTTAAAATGCGACCAGTACTCCTACAGAATACTTCTCCGGAATGAGTACCCGGAGCACATAATGTGCTGCACATTATAGACCACAAAAATTTTTCGACTTTTTATGCGAGCCCGAAAATCAGAAAAGCCTGAGATCTCGTTCACATTATGTATAAGTTTCACTAGCCTCAAGTTGAAGTTTACGTTAGGGAACTCGTTTTAAACGCATGAAAAACTTATACCCAATTTTTCATGTACGATACGCTTTCAAAAGCATAAAAAATCGGCTCCCTCTACATAAAACATAGCAAACCTGACATCTGTAAAACTAGACAACTGCAACCTGATCTCCCAATTCAAATGCACCTGTAATAAATCTTACGTGGGCGGACTAAACGGGTCCTTCGCATTCGTGCCGAAGAACACCATACCTTCCCGCGTGCTAAGAAAACTTACTTTCATATATATTAAGTTTGCGTCCTTTTTTCTTGATTCTCACGAAATATTTTCATGAATATAGTTTCTCCATATTTTCAATTGGAATAAAAATTGAATTTACTTAAATTGTCAAAAATTTAATATATCATTTGCGATAATTTGAAGATTTTTCGAATTTGATCCATTTCCAAAGCGGCGATGTGATTAGTCTTTTAGTTCACGTGGGACAAAATATTCGATCGATGAAAATAGAAAAATCGAAAACAAATTAAGAATTGGAAAGTCATATATTGTTATAAAATAAATTTTCTGGATATAAAATAATCATACGTGAAAAATGTATGTTTAAAAAATAAAAAAATAACATAGAAACGTTCAAATTTGAACTGCAATTTATTCAATATTTTGAAAAAAATCTGAAAAATAATTGAAAAGTTTTAAATTTTTGGTGATTTTCAGTACTTTTATTAAGTGCTTTTCTTGCTTAATCGTTATTTAATTGTTATTCTTGGCCAATATCTGTTTAATTTCTCCCTTACTAACCATAGTCCTAAGGTGATTTGGTACGGAAACCATCTTGGCTTTTGTGGTTTTTGTAATAAAAATAAGAAAATTTTGTTTCCGGAACTATTTGTTCATCTCACTACATCCCTGGCAATTTACGCGCCAAATACCCTCTTTTGTCTAGCAATAATTTTTTTTTGTAAAGTCATAATTTATTCAGAATTATAAATTTGATAAAAAAAGTTTATGTGCAAATTTGAATTTGAGCTTATGTATTCCCGCTTATTATTTGCCTGTGACAGCTGTTGGTTACCTCACACAAACGATCAAACATTATTATTCGATAAAAAATAAGAAACAAACTTGTTGAATTTTATCAACTATTGAATGCATGATATCAATGGTCAGTCAAAATAGAACCACAATAGCTACTCGAAGACTTAAAACGTGTATTAAACCACCAGCCCAACCATAATTTCAATTTATTATATTTTTTACTTTTTAAAGGAAAGAATCAAGAGAAAAAAATAGACAGGGGTCAACGCGTTGCATCGCCTGATAAGATCTTTAATTTATCTGGCTCGTGATTGGATTTAAAACTCATAACAAAAAGTCAAATCATATGTTTAAATATTAGACGTGAAATGATTCGGCCGCCGTCAAACTGATATAATACACACAATATTCCTTAAAATTTTTCGCTACGCTCAAATTTTGAAAGTATATCTTGTAATAACATAGATACCCTATTTACGTCAAAAAACTAATCGAACATGAAAAAGTTCACCTCCCGCCCAAGTCTGGCTCACATTTCCGTACTAAAGTGAGAGATCAATTTTTTATGGACCATTTTAAAATAACTGCAAAAGAACTTTAAAACCAACGGCTAAATTATGCCAAGCCGAATCGTATTTTATTTGAATACATCGGCCTTTTTTGAATGATCAAACGCATCCAAGTTTTGCACACTCATTTTAACAGTGGCCAAAATTTTTTTAAACTTTTCTTCGCCCACATACAATATTTCTTGCAAACTTTAAGATTTCAAATCTGTAAAGTCCCTGAAGTTCTCATTTATTATTTTCTCAAAAACTCGACGCTGAACACCGCGAAATCGTAGTTAACTATAAATAATTTTTTTTTGTCCTTTTATTTTGAGCTATCTAAGAACTAAATCATGTGAATATAGTGTGATATAGGTGATATAGGTGTGATATAGTAGGTGTTAATCTCGGTAGTGACTATGTCTTGAAAAATACTCCATAATATCCAAAAACAATAAGCAAATGCTGCATGCACGAATTTTTTACAATAACGTAAAAACACGAAGTTATTCACAAACAACTTGCTTTTATCACTACCACTAATCTGGTCGTACAAAAACTGCCAAAATGAAAACTCACCCTGTAAGTTTAAATTATAGTCTCATTTCCTTTATAATTTTTGTGTCATGTTTTATTGTAAGGCATTTCCATCAGCGTTGCACCAGATAACACGCCAACTGGTGATGCATACAAAATATAATTAAAACGTTGAATGAATCTCTGAGTCTTAGAAAAACACGAAAAGCTGAAATCCCAAGTGCCAATCCAAGCAATGATTTGTGAAGTAAAAACGACTAAGAGGGTTTTCCAAAAAAGAATTAACTCCCAAAACGGGTCCTTAACCCCCACCTGCACGAGATGTCCTACCCCACATTACCTGCACGAGAGTGTTCCAGATACCACACATAGTTAGATTGGCCATCATTAATATCGACTAATAGAAATAAAGGGTGGTGTTTCCGAAATTTTCTTGAAGGTTAATAATATATATGTAGCTATTCCACCAATCGATTTTCGGCAAAATCGACCAGTTAGTTTAGATTTGTAACATATACTGATCTTGTGCCAAATTTTATTGCGTTTTGTGGTTGGATTTTTTTTTTTCAAAAATTGATATTTTCCAAAAAAATGATAATATATTTCGAAAAATCGCATTTTTGACGAAAAAAGGGGTTTTCCGACAATTAAAAGTACCATTAGCTACCATAAAAAAGTTTTATTATGTACTGCGAGAAGCACTACCGTTGATGGTCATGATATCAATAAAAAGTTCCGCCGGATTCCGCGCGCCAAAAAATTTCTTTTTGAAAATAAAAATTCTCCTTTTTTTCCAAGTATTCCAAAAAAAATTTGATAGCAAAAAAAAAATTTCGAAAATTTTTTTGCGGGCCTTTTAGACAATTTAAAAATTTCGAAAAAAAATTCGAAAAAATTTTTCGAAAAAAAAAATTTTTTTGAAAATTTTTTTTTCGAAATTTTTAAATTGTCTAAAAGGCCCGCAAAAAAATTTTTCGAAATTTTTTTTTTGCTATCAATTTTTTTTTGGAATATTACAAATTTTTTTAGATTTTTCAAATATCTTGAATCAATCTGATTCTTGATGTCATGAAAAGTATGACCTTAACTCTAAGAGCACAACTAACCCTGATCATATGACTTGAACTCAGATCAGTCTGACCTAGACCTAAGCTTATGCTAACCTCACAATACTAAAAACTCTAATTTTTATTTCATGAATCCGAGACTGATTCAAATGCATGCATGTCCTAATTAAGATATCCTGGGCGACCCTGATCTAACTTTTTCCTCATCTTTATCAGCCTAAAAATATCCTTATCTCTTACGAAATTAAAATTAATAACGATCGAGATCATCGACAGTTCTGTCACATGTAAAGACCCTCTTCTTCTCACAACTGAAATATTCATAATAGACTGACGGGAATTATGTTTTATTTCTGATTGATTAATTGTTCTTTTTAAATACAATATGCTTTTGAAATCTTGTCGGAAGTTGTCTGCTGACATGTGAGAGTGAATCAATCAGATAGATAATTACAAATTAATTTACATTAATTCTATTTTTTGTTTTCACTACCATAATATGTTTTCTCGTTGGTTGGTCTTTCTTTCCCGTTTATTCTAGATTTTCGATATTGCAAGAACAATATCACGTGAGCTGAGCTTGTCCAATCAGAAGATTGTTCAATCCTTTCCCAGTGGCAGCTATATAAGACGACGTAGCTCACTTCTCAGATCATTCATTTTTAATTTTAAAAATGTGGCTACATCGAGAAAATATTTGCGAAATTTTAAATATCACTGATGTTGCATTACTGGCTAATATCAAAAAGAATAGCAAGACTTACGCTTCAACAAAAAAAATTAATTTCATTGAAAACGAATTGCTTAACAACAAAGAAAAATATTTTGGTAGTGAGAACAAAGAATTAGAGATTTGTACAAGATAGTTGAAACCATCCATCCGAAGGATGCTGACCAAAGATCCTCCAGAAAAAATTTTCATCGATCACATTTTAGACGAGGTAAATACCACCACAGAGTCAATTGATCTCGATTCATCTTTAATGTCAGTAGACGACTTTAATGAGAAATTTCCCATGTCGGAACCTTTAGCCAAGATTTCAAAAGCCAATTTAATAATTGAATTAAAAAAGGCAAGGCAAACAATTTCCATTAAACAAAAAGAGCTTGATTCCCTTCAGTCTATTAGGAATATTTTCTGCTGTGAGAAAAAAAGAGGAACCCTTACGTATAACAGCACTGTCGATAATCTCGCCGTGAGCTTGTTATGTCAGGGCGAAACGAGCAACAGTATTGCACGGTTTTTCGAGACAATCAGTTTTGAATTCCCGATTATGTTACAATCAAGTGACCCGCTCAACATAAAAAATTTTCCAAAAAAAAGCTACATTAATAGCTTACGAGACTGCCTGCCCAATATTTCAACCCATCATTTGGCTGATTTTTTAAATGTCCATGCTTCGAATGGAAAAAAAATGATCCTGACTGTTGATCAGACTACCATAAGCAACAATGTAGAGATTATTGGCATGGGAATAGTTAATCATGTGGGAGAGCATCACTCAATTGGACTGATTGAATCTAATGCCGCTAAAGCCCCGGAAATCAGTAGTGATATGAAAAATATCATCGAAAAAACGGGATTCTATAAACCCATATTAGACGCCACAACAGGGATAATGTCCGATCGTTGCGCGTGTCAACTTTGTGCAAACCGGGATTTTATAAAAAATGTTTATGAAGAATTAAACGTATCAATAGTTCAACTGAGTTGCTTAATGCATAGTACCTCCAATATGGAGAAAAAGTTTTGCGATGCATTTGATGTACTGGTTCCTTATGTCAAAACGGCTTTGCACAAATTCAAATTAATTTATGGAGGTAGAATGACAATGGGTTTTCAACGAAATAGCTTGAAACAATCTTTGGCAGATATTGTTGGCGGCCCAAAGTCTTCAATATTTCAGTCAGATCTGGGGTCGCGTTTCGGTATTTATTACAATAATTCCTTGTACGCACTTATTTACAAAGATCAAGTTTTAGAAAGCCTAGGCAGTTGTAAAGAGAACAATTAAAATGCCAAGGATTTGAATTTATTAATCAAAAATAAGTGGGAAGAAATAGCATTAGGCTTTGGGGCGATAATTATGTTTTGGTCTTTTATTATTGGCCCTTTCAACACTTCAACAACGCGAAAATCTACATTGCGAGAAACAGTCGAGACTGTAGAATTGACACAAAAAAAATTTGAATTGGTCAGGGATGCAGCATCTCCTTTCGAAGAGCTTTATTCCTTCAGATTGACAGAGGATGTTGCTGATGAAGTGAAAACAGCCATAGAAATTGTAAATAAAATTTGGACCGGAGCGCCTGATATGTTAAAATTTAAAATCAACTTCGTGATCTATGAAGGGAATGCATCTGCATTCGGAAAATTGTTAAAAGACACGACGTCGCTTAATAATGATATTTTACCAAGCAACGCCGTTTATTTCTTCAATAATCGTTCACAAGAAGCAGCATTTGTCACTTTAAAAAGAAATGATTCGAAATTTCTCAGGATGCTTAGGTCGAGGCTTGGAGACGTTGCAGTCTGCCAAATAAATAAACTGCGAAATGGCTTCGTACTCAAAATTATAGCAAATTTATAAATGATGCAAAATCCGAACGCAAATCAATGGTGCTCAAAAGACGGAACAATATGGAGAATTCTCGAAATGAGCGACTTAACAAAATGCGCCGAATAGCTCCTGTTTTATCAAACAAAGAATCATCGAAAGAATCAGATAGTGATGAATTCTAATGTTCCTATCAGAACAACAGGCCCTTTTCAGGGCCGCCAAATTTTGAATTTATATATGTGATTTAAGTTTATATTTGCTTTGAGCTTGTGAAAGACTACAAGTTTATCTATTTGACAAGCAACCATGTTTATCTGAACCTGACTGTTACCGGTGACTAAAGCATTAATAATTCAATGTCAAAAAATTTCATATTAATAACCCTTTCCTTTTATGCAGTACTTGCGCAGCGAATATCCCGCCAGTTGAACTAGAAATTTTGTTTTAATAATAAAGGCATGAACTCCGAATAACCAAGATTCACTGGAACCAGTATGAATATGTTTTTAAATATCTATATTATGGGTTATTAATTGAATTTAAAAATAAGACAAGTTTTGTACAAAGTTGAAAAAATATTTTGAAAAAAACAAAAAAATTTGAAAAAAAAATTCGAAATATTTGAAAAAAAAATTAAAAAATATTCGAAAAATATTTTGAAAAAAAATCAAAAATAATAGAAAATCAATAAATCATTTAAATATTTTTAATTTTTTTTCATATTATTTTTCAAGTATTTTTGAAAATTAATTTGAAATATTTTTGTGATTTTTTTCAAAATATTTTTGAACTTCCTTAAAAAGTTTTGAAACTTGTTTAAATTCCCCGGATTTCCCAAATTGTCCCTATATTACCCAATTTGTCGATATATTTAACAAATTTTCCTTGTATTTCCAAAATTGTCCTTAAAATTTCTAAATTGTCCTCAAATTTCCCAAACTGTCCTTATATTATTCAAACTGTCCTTATTTAATCAAATTATCCTGATATTTCCAATTTCGGTGATATTAGAACAATTTGGATTACAGAAGGACAATCTTGCGAAAATATAAGGACAATATCTTGAAATATAATGACAATTTGAAATATTAGAACAATTTGGGAAATATTAGGACATTTTGGGAAATATAGGGACAATATCCGGGCACATAACGACAATTTCGGTAAATAATTTTATTTTTAATTTCGAAAAAAAATTCAAAAATCAAAATTATTTACCGGAAAATTATTTACCGAAATTGTCGTTATAGTCCCGGATATTTTCCCTATATTCTCCAAAATGTCCTAATATTACCCAAATTGATCTTATATTTCCCATATTGTCCATATTTTCCCCAAATTGTTCTTATTTTCCCAAATTGTCCTTATATTTACGGATATCGTCCTTATATTTTCGAAAATGTCCTTATTTACGCAAATTGTCCTGATATTTCCAATTTCGGTGATATTAGAACAATTTGGATTATAGTAGGACAATCTGGGAAAAATAAGGACAATGTGAGAAATATAAGGACACTATCCGGAAATATAAGGATAATTTGGGAAAATAAGGACAATATCAGGAAATACGGACAATATGGGAATTATTGAACAATTTGGGAAATATTATGACAATTAAGGAAATATAAGGCCGATTTTGGTTATAATAAAACAATTTGGGAAATATTATGACAATTAAGGAAATATAAGGCCGATTTTGGTTATAATAAAACAATTCGGGAAATAAATCAATTTGAGGATATCTACTGTATTTTGCGAGTGAGTCAAATTAAAAATAAATGCGATTTTGGATAAACTGGTCGTACCAAGTTCAATCTCAAATAAAATCAAAATATTTAGCAAAAATTGAAACCGTTTTTAAAAAAATTGAGAAATATTTTGAAAAAAATTTAGAAAATATGTGAAAAATATTTAGTAAAAATTTGCAAAATAATTCAATTTTCAAATATTTTTGAATTTTTCTCCATTATTTTGAATTTTATTTCAAAATATTGCGAAAATATTAGAAAAATTTAAAAATATTTGAAGAAAATTTAAAGAATGAATTGAAATTATTTGAAAAATATTTTAACAATAATTTAGAATTATTTCGCAAATATGTTTCACATATTTTCTAATTTTTTTTTCAAAATATTTTTCAATTTTTTTAAACTTTTTTCAATTTTTGTTAAATATTTTGATTTTATTTGAGATTGAACTTGGTCCGACCAGTTTATCCAAGATCGCATTTATTTTTCATTTAACTCACTCGTAAAATACAGTAGATATCCTCAAATTGATTTATTTACCGAAGCCGTATGAAGAGCTAGAAAGCTGATTTTTTGGCTAGTGCAAGGTCAATCTCCAGTTCATTGCTATGACTTGAAAATACTATCAAAAAAACCCTTGGGGTTGACTTTCTTATGATTGTATTAGCAACTATTGGTCAATTTTGTACTTTTAGGTCGCTAGAGCAAAACGGATCAAATTTTCGAAATTGCTCTCTAGCGACCTTACAGTACATAATTGACCAATAGTTGCTGATACGTTCATTATGAAGTTGACTGCTTCAAAAATAAGATGTGATTTATACTTTCATGCATTAGAGAAGTTTACTTAAAGCTATAAATTTAAAGTTTATTTGACAGAAGGCTTGATTTTGAATTATTTAAGGCTACCTAAAAGCTTTTCTAAAGAATTTCGTATTTTTTCGATATTTTGAATTATTAGTGACAGGAGAATTTAAAGATCTAGCTTTTTCCGTCGTTGCCATTTGGCATGCTCTTCAAGTTGTTCATGGCTAGAAACATTTACTTAAATTTCTCAAAGTGTCAAAAAATATATATTTACCGGTCATCATCAGGTTCTTCACTTCGGTCGTTTCCTTTTCGGTACTCAAATTCTGTGGAAATACACGAATTTAATTCAACAAGTTATCTGTTAATTATTGATTTAAAATTAAATAATTTTTTCTCTTAACCCTCTCAGGCACAGAGCCATAAAAGTGGCTTTTATTTTTTTGATGGTGCCTGAGGGGGATATCAATACTCAAATGAGTAAGGGGGTTAATAATTCTATATCTAAAATGAGGGGATACAGGGCTTTTTAAGTATTTAGATCGTGGAAATAGCGCTAAAAGATTTTCGTAGTCAATTTTATAATGGAAATATTACGATTTTTTAGTTAATTTTTAGTTAAGCGCCGGGTTGACCTTCGAATTTTTGCGGTTATATACTGTACAAGATAAGAAAACATGATTCTGCGAATTCATTGGCTACATCATTTAACACAAAATTTACAGAAGAAAATTGGGGGAATTGGGTGTTCAAGTAAGCACGCAGAGCAAATAGCTTTGAGCAATTATCAAATGAGTCCAATGGTGGATTTTGAATACGATAAGACCTTTTGAAATCGATGGTCTCAGATTTCTTTCATTTTAGGCTCAGTATGTTCGCCGTGGACAAAAACCAATTTTGAGAAATTTTTTTTTTTTTAAAGTTCACCAGAAGGTGGCAGGAGGAGCTCAAAGTTCAGAAAAATCAAAATCTGTGCTCGGGGGTAGCGCCTACGTGAGATTATAAATTGACCAGTTGTTGGTGTTTTCAGAATCCATGAAAGTTTCTCCATGGGATTTTTTCTCAAATTTTTGAAATTCGACCCATTGGTCTCACAGGAGGCGTGAGTTCAAATTTAAGGGTATCAAATTTTGGACGTTGAAAATGTCTCAATTTGACCAAAAAGTTCACCAAATGGCATATTGTCACCATTGATCACGAAAATGACCTTTTAACTTGTAAAAACTATCCACAAGTGACGCAAGAGAGCAAAATCGCTAAATCAGTAAAAAATCAGTAAAAAAAAAATCTGTGCTCGGGGCTAGCGCCTACGTGAGATTATAAATCGACCAGTTGTTGGTGTTTTCAGAATTCATGTAGGTTTTTCCATGGGTGTTTTTCTCAAATTTTTGAAATTCGACCCCAGTATCTTACAGGAGGTGTAAGTTCAAATTTAAAGAGTATAAATTTTGGACGTCGAAAATGTCTCAATTTGACCAAAAATTGTACCACAGGACAAATCGTCACCACAGATCACGAAAATGACCATTAAACTATAAAAAACTTTCCACAAGTGACGCAAGAGAGCAAAATCGCTAAATCAGTAAAAAAATCAAGAAATCACTTAAAAAAAATCAAAATCTGTGCTCGGGGCTAGCGCCTTCGTGAGATAATAAATGGACCAGTTGTTCGTGTTTTCAGAATCCATGTAGGTTTCTCCATGGGCATTTTTCTCAAATTTTTGAAATTCGACCCCAGGGTCTTACAGGAGGTGTAAGTTCAAATTTAAAGGGTATCAAATTTTGGACGTCGAAAATTTTTCAATTTGACCAAAAAGTTCACCACATGGCAAATCGTCACCATAGATCACGAAAATGACCTTGAAACTTGAAAAAACTCTCTACAAGTGACGCAAGAGAGCAAAATCTTAAAATCAGTGAAAAAAAATCTTAAAATCACTAAAAAAAATCTTTATCCAGGCTAGCGCCTACGCGTGGTTATAGTTTAAAGCGTTGGCAATGATTTCAAAATCTTTGTGTGTTTTTCTAGGGCGATTATCTCAGATTTGAAAGTTCAAAATTCAAGAGTATCAAATTTTTGAAGTCTATTATATCTTTATTTTAACAAAAATTTCAGCACAGGGTGAATCGTCACCAGAGATCACGAAAATGACACTCAAATTTGGAAAAAACTTTCCTCAAGTTTCGCAAGAGAGCGAAGTAGTTTATTTCATTTTTAATCTTACTATATTACAGCCTGAGTTTGCTCATATACTGCGTTTTTTTTATTTGGTCGGTTAGACAGCCAAAATCTATAGCAAAGTATAGGAAATTTTGGCTGTCTAACCGACCAAATAAAACAAACACAGTAAATGAGAAAACTCAGGCTGTTTGTATCCAATGAAGGCTAGCTGAACGATCCTCGATATATAAAATTGAAGCTCCATTTTTTCAAATCAGCAGGTTGATCATTTTAAAACCTCAAATAAGCGTCGATTACCTTTTTAAGATCCATTTTATCATTTCCGCACATAGTGCGTACGTGACATCTTTCAAACACAATTTTTTTTCCAAAACAAATCAAATTAGAAAATAAAATGATAAAATTTTTGAAATTTTTATTCCGAACTTTATTTGGATACTTGATTGTCGCTTATATTGTAAGAGAATATAAGAAAACGGTCGGCCAAAAATGTCTTGGCACCGTTCTCTCCGAAGGATTCGAAAAAGTGTTAGAGTTTCTCTCAAAAAATGTGGGGGCGATATGAGTGGTGGTGAGTGGCTTGCCTATTTTTTGCTTTTGACGATGAGGCCAGCAGCTGCGTCACGTGAAAGTGAAGTAAAGTGAAGAAGATAGTAATCAACGACAACGCCATCTGGCGCAAGAAATAATAATAATAACAAATGTAATCGCTTCTCTTTCTTTTTATAGTTCTTAATATTTCAGTTACAGTTTTTTCTTTTCATAAGAGAAACAAATAATCTATTTTTTTAATAATTACCACACAGTTTTGAATATAAAATCAAAGTTGATAATTGGGAACAATTTAAACCAAAAAACGGTAAAAATATAAATTATTATAACCGAAAAACCTCCAAAGTTAATTTTTATTAACTAAAAATGTTATTAATAATAAGCAAAAGTTAAGGGTGTGGGTGACGATAATTGGGATTTCTCAGATACTTTTTTTGATTGGCATATTTTATAGAAAANTTTTCAAATAAAGAGAATTTTTTAAAATCCTGCGAGTTAGAAAAATTCGGGACAAATTTTTTACAAAATAGGGCAACCAAAAAAGTTATCTGAGATTTCTGTGAAAAATATGAATTCTATTTTTGAATTTTTTTCTTAAAACTCACTTTATTTGAGGAAAAAATCCTGGGAGTTAAAAAAACTCAGTGAAAAATTCTCTATAAAATATGCCAATCAAAAAAGTATCTGAAAATCCCAATTATCGTCACCCACACCCTTAACTTTTGCTTATTACTTAATTAACATTTTTAGGTTAATCAAAATACACTTTGGAGGTTCTGTCGGTTATAATAATTTATATTTTTACCGTTTTTTTGGTTAAATTATTCTCATTATTCAACTTTGAATTTATATTCAAAACTGTGTGAATTATTGAAAAAATGTGATATTTGTTTGTCTTATGAAAAGAAAAAACTGTAACTGAAAAATATTAAGAATTATGAAAAGAGAGAGAAGCATTAAACCCTTGGAAGCTCAGCCTACTTTAGTGGTGCTGAAAATTTTGAATCCGCCTTGAAAATCGGTATGAAAAAAGTAACTCCTGAAAATTTTTGAGCGAAACCCAACATAGAGTTTGCCCACGAGGAATTCAAAAAAATGGCAGTTAAATTTCTAGCGACTTCTCGTTCAATAAATCATATTTTATCTTACTTTTTTAGAGAATTTCTCTCAAAAAACTCTAAAATGCGTGCTGATTCAAAACAGTTCAACACGATAGATTAAAATCTGAGAAACTGGAGCTTTTTGGGAAAGTCCTGGTTGAGTATTCTTTCAAAAAAAAAATTCCACCATCGGGAACTCTTTTTATTTTTCGTGAGTGATTTTTCAATTTTTGAGAAAAATTCGGAGAAAAGAATATGCTTCGATTTTTTCAAGAAGGTTCAAATGAAAGCTACGGCAACACTGATCAGAAAAGTTGGCTTACGTCGAGATAATATTTCGAAGTGCTTAGCGGTTAAATTATAAACAAACGTGTTTTTATAACTTTATTTTGACACTCGCGCTGCCTAATCGTCTATTTATTGAGGAAAACGGCGAAGATAATTGAAAATAAAAAAAATGTGAAAGCCAGGTCTTAATGAGTGCGAATATTGAAAGAAAGTTTTTTGAAAAATATTTCCTGTTTCAATGAGAAGTAAGTGATCAAAGCCCAATTTTGCAGCGTAGTTTCGGGCCGATTTAGATAAAATTTTAAAAGCTAATTGATTACTCGCTAAGTTGGACTATCCTTACAAATTTAAGAGATTCACGGCTTTTATAAAATGTAGTTAATCCGTAATGAAGGCTCAAAGTCACCCCACTTTTAGTGGTGCCGAATAAAACAATTTGGAGCTTCCAAGGGTTAAATTTCTAGACCAATTTGAAAAAGATAACCTGCAAACCAACTGACGGCAAAGAGCCAAAAAGAAATTAAAGATAAAATTTTCATG
The DNA here is from genome assembly GCA_004367855.1 of Oikopleura vanhoeffeni. NCBI lineage: Eukaryota > Metazoa > Chordata > Appendicularia > Copelata > Oikopleuridae > Oikopleura > Oikopleura vanhoeffeni. The sequence goes on from SCLH01001206.1 coordinate 490,227, forward strand.
CAACATTTTAGAGTTTGCAAAAGTTTTATGATCTTACTACGACCGTTGAACAGCTGAGTCATTCTTATACGAATTTTACGACCAGACTTGAACGACCAGAAGATCATCGCTTCTTTCATATTCTGAAGTGGGCAATTTTTTAAAAAACTAATTAAACCTCGCCTGCCAATTAACTAAAACCTCGCGGATGAATTCCAGTATATTATTTTCGCGCACTTTCGCTTCTTAAGGCAATCTGTTCTCTCTGAAAACCTGTAAATCATAATTACCACTATTGTGCGAAAATGCGCCAAATTTCTCGGTATAAAAAGCCAGCATTATCTTCTGAACAATAGTCCAAAATTAATACTGATGATGCAATAAATACGAAACGTCTATTATATCTATATTTTATAATTAAATTTGTTATTATTATTTTCTTGCGCCAGAGGGCGTTGTCGTTGATTACTACCTTCTTCACTTTACTTCACTATCACGTGACGCAGCTGCTGGCCTCATCGTCAAAAAACAAAAAAATAGGCAAGCCACTCACCACCACTCATATCGCCCCCACATTTTTTGGGAGAAGGAATTTTACACCGTGTAAGTTACACGAGCGCGTACGACTTAAAAAAATTCTCAATGGCTACGCATTCTAACCAAAGTGTGATAAGGGGTTATATAGTACGTCGAGCGTTCTTATAAGATATATTCACTGTTGAGAAATGTATTAATACTCTTCAAATAAACGATGTCTCAAATGAACGATTATACGATAAATGGCGGAAATTTTTTCACTAACGAGAAAACTTCATTCTCGGCCAATTTTCTTAGACGTTTCTAAGTATACGCAAACGAGCTAAAACAAAAAACGACTACATAAATTATGAACTTTATTTGGCATTTAATGATTGTATAATACTCATTAATTATATATAAAAGCAGTTTAAATAAAACACTATTGAGTAAATAACTATTTGGCAATACAGATATCATTGAAGACCCTCGAAGTAATTCGAACATTGAAGATTTTTTCATTATTCTGTAACACATAATTTTGGCACGAATATTTATATATTGAAGTTATAATATTGAATTTTTAAAATTATCTAAGGCGATATGAGCGGTTTTTCTCTAGGCAATTTGCTAAAGTCTTTTAAATCCCCAGTGATCCATGGGTGATTAAGAGCATCGACAGCAGACATTCTTTCTATCGGGTCCCAACGTAAAAGCCGTTGCAGAAAGTCGAGGAATAAGTCGTGGTCAGGCGTGTCTAGTAGCAAGGTCTTTGTGATACTTTTTCGGTAGGGTCGCCTTTTGAACCCCTTCTTTGTTTCGTAACATACTGCTTCTAATTTGAAAATATTGTTAAAATTGTACTTCAATTTCAAATTCATGCAGAGATTTCCTTGAAGAAAAATATTTCCGTTTTATTTTGGTTTTCGAAACCAAAAGTGACCTCCAAAAATTCTGACTAGTGAAAATTTCGAGCTCGTGAAATGATTTTAATTTGTTTTTTATGTCAAAAATTTGATTTTTTTATGTCAAAAATTAATAATAAGCTAACATCGAAAATAATTACCTCAGAAATTTCAAATTTCTTATTTTCACACAAAAAAAATAATTAATTTGGGCGTTTTGGAGTTTCTTGTACATAATGTATGTTGGCGTAATTCACGTGGAAAGTTAATGGAATAATCAGTGTGGTGTTTTACTACACATTTATATCTTTTTGATTACACGCCTACGCGTTTTTTGAACAGTCGTTCCGTACACTTATTACGTATTATTCTCAAAGTTCAAAATTAAGTTGAAAATTGAATACAAAATGCAAAAGTTGTTAATCATCAGAGAAAAAAAGAATTAAAGCTAACTCACCATAATATATTTTTCGTCTATTTGATCGTTCTATTAGCTCTACTGGTGGCAATCCAACTATTTCCATCACGGCTGCAAACTGGTCAGCTTCACTTTCACCAAAAATGAATTCTGAACCACGAAACATTTCACCTATAATCACACCGAGACTCCACATGTCAGACATTGTTGTATAACCCAATGCCAGCATAACCTCTAAAATGCTATTTGTCAAAAATTGAAAAAATAAATTATTTCAATTAAGTAATGTAAACAGCTGATATAAAATGGCTTTTCACAAGCTTCTCGTGTGAAATAAAATGTTTCTCCCGTGGGTTATTTATTCAACCAATAAGCGCGTTCGATTATCTTTTAGTCGATGGATGAGGAGAAAAATCGTGAACTTTTTGACTTCATTTTTCGTCATTTTCTTTGATTTTTTGCACAATAATCGACAATTTTACATAAGAGTTCTGTTTTTGGCGCGTTCACACTTATTTAATTTTGTTAAAAAAATTGTTACATTATGAAAATTTTACTCTCTTTAAGCGGGCGCTCATGAGTGGAAAGTCTTTTATGAAGACTTATATATCGAAAATGATCACTACTGCGTCTTTCTGTCCACACCTACCTGTAGTGTAGGTAGTGACGTTCTGAATGGCGCTCTGAATGGCTAGCTGCTCTGAATGGCTGGCTCTGAATGGCTGGCTAGGCGTCACAGGTAGGCGTGGACAGAAAGGCGCAGTAGGGATCATTTTCGATACATATACAAAGACTTGTATATATATTAAAACAAAATATTTCATTTACCATTTAACATCAAATGCACAGTATGATTATTTGCTACATTTAAAAGCTTCAAGATTACCTGGAGACCGATAATATCGGGTTTGAATATAATACTCAGGACATTTTGTGGTCTGAGATCCCTTGACACAACTTAAACCAAAATCCATAACTTTGATTTTTGGTTCATTTTCATTCTTGTGAGATATCGGAAGAAGTAAGTTGTCCTAAAATCAAGATTTTAATTTTGGACATCAGATCGATAAAGATTTATAATTTTATGCAAAAAAAATAAATGCAGATCATTCATGCATAGTTACTTTACGAGTCATTTCAAATTTTCCCATGATTTTTACGCTCCCTTCTGATTGGCCGAATAAAATCAATAATTTTTTTTCTCACAGATTTTGCGCGCGTAAAAACTGTGAGAAAAAATGGTATCGATTTTTGAAAATAATATCTGACCAATCAAAATGCGCGAAGAATTAAATATTTTTTTCTCTCTGATTTAAATAATTATTTCTAATCGAATCTGGACACATGTTTAATATTAGTTAAGCTTTCAAGCCGTTTTAACGTCAAACTTTTATAAGTTTGAAATCAGACTGGAAAAAATACTGGATACTGGATAAAAATCATGGTAAATTTGAAATGACTCGTATATTATTTTACATAAAAAAATACCTTGAATTGATTGAGAAACAATGGACTTTGAGCATTTGTGAAAACTACTCTCGTGTGCATAGTTACTTATTCAATCATATGTTCCTAATTGGCCGCGATTTAATTGGTCGACCAATAACGGACTTGAAACGCTGGCGTAGGTATATTTTGCGAAATTCAAACTTGTTGCTCGCAAAGAGCCAAAAGTTCATTAAAGAATAAATTTAGGGAAACTTACTGGTTTCATATCATTGTGAATTATTCCAAGAGTATTTAGTAGCACCATTCCCTTTAATATATCTGAAACATATCTTTTGAGGCTATTTTCGTCTGTTCTAAAATTTTCTCTGTCGTATAAATCATATGCTGATTCCCTAAATATATATTTAAACAAACAAAAAAGTAAAAAAAAGTACTTACGCTAATAATTCAAAAACCATACAAAAATGGTTTCTGAATTTAAAGTTTTCTGTGTTTCGAATGAAAAAGTTTGAGTTTGGATACGTGTTGTTTATTCTCGTGAGAATATTGTATTCAGTCATCGTATGTTTTGCACTAAAGTATTGTATTATTTTATATCAAATAAATAAGGACTTCAAACTTTTAAATTTTTGTGGGAAATATTTCGAAAAAATGGTCTGTTACAGGCAATAGTCACTGATTAAATTTAGCCTGCAGCGTAATTAACAGTTCATAACCTCAACGGTTCACGCAAAGTGTAGAGCATTTAATTGAAAAATTAAAATTAGTATTTCAATAGCCTTGGTCTTAGACCAATGGTCTATGTAAAAATTTTTGCATAAACAATCTAATTTTATATGCAGGTAATAACTGGCAAACCAGGCTTTTGAATTTGTTACACTTATTTAAGGAGGGTAGTCGCATAAAGTAATTACAGAGACTCTAAATAGATATGTTTACGATGAGCGGTTTTAATAAATTAGTTATAATCGCACAAAAATGGATCTTTTTGAGTAAAATTGATCTCCATCCTTTATGCGGTCGGAGAGCCAAATTCAAATCCACTTTAACCAATAATCTCCACGCATTCAGCATCAGTTTGATTTGTTTTTCCGACCGCTTTCGAGGTAAAATCTATATTATAAAAGTTATGTAACTCAAATAAATCCATTTCCAAAAATATGTACCCATAAAACATGTTTTTTGAAATCGCTGAAGAAAAAACTTAAATTGCGCGGTTATCTAAATTGCCAGACAAATTTTCTTACATCGATGTATAATTGTTTAACATTTTCACAGCGACTTCTTCCTTAAATTTATGATCAATAACTTTCAAAACTTCGCCATAAGTTCCACCTCCAAGATATTTTATCACTTCAAATCGATAGTTGATATGGTCGCCGAGGGTCCATCGGTATCTTCCCTTATTTTCTTCATCGGCATCGTCAAATCCAAAATTATTTGTGATATTTGCTGCAAACCTTTTAGTTTTGTTTGCTTTAATTCCCGCAAAATAAACGCTATCAATTGTACCACTTTGAAGCTCATCGATTTCCCAAATCGGAAGTCGTCCTTAATTTAGCATTTAGATTACACAAAAAACGTCTAAACAAAAGTAATCTCCCGTGAAATTTGGAAGCGAAAAGAGTATTTTTCGGATTTTTTTTGTTTAAATATTTCATGGGTCACTAATAGGGTGGCCGTCGAACTTTGCAAACTGAACTAATTTGGATAACAAAACACATTTTTAGTTTAAAATGCGATTGCATTTGAAGTCTTTAAACTTAAGAATTTTATTAAGGTAGGCCCACCCTTCTCATGACGATTACAGAAAAACCATAAGCGATATCGAAAACGGTTTTTTGCATTCAACTGCCAACTAAAAAAGCTCAATGTTGGATTTTGAATACGATAAGACCTTTTTGAAATCGATGGTCTCAGATTTCTTTCATTTGGTGTTCAGTGTGTTCACCGTAGGCGAAAACCAATTTTGAGAAGAAAAAATTTCTTTAAATATTCACCACAAGGTTGGACGCGTTGAAAGTTCAAATAGTTGGAAAATTGCAATTCATGAATTTTTTTTGTTTTATTATAATTCGACAAGTTATTAGTGTTTTCCGAACCCTTGTAATACCTGCAGACGTATTTCTCAAAATTTTGAAATTCGACCCCAGGGTCTCACAGGAGGCGTAAGTTGAAATTCCGAGGGTTTAAAATTTTGGACGTCGAAAATCTTTCAATTAGACCAAAAATTTCACTACATGGCAAATCGTCATCAGAGATCACGAAAATGGTCCTTCAAATTCAAAAAACTGTCCACAAGTGACGCAAGAGAGCAAAATCAATAAATCATCAAAAAATCACTCTAAAAAATGAAATCAAGCTAGCGCCTACGTGTGATTATAATTTGACAAGATATAAGTGTCTTCAGGATTCCGGTGAGTAAACCTGGGAATATTTTCTCTCAAAATTTTGAAATTCAACCCCAGGGTCTCACAGGAGGTGTAAGTTCAAATTCCGAAGGTATCAAATTTTGGACGTCAAAAATGTCTTAATTAGACCAAAAATTTCACCACATGAGTAACCGTCATCAGAGATCACGAAAAAGGTCCTTCAATTAAAAAATTCCACAAGTGACGCAAGAGAGCAAAATCGATAAATCACTAAAAAGGCCTCCCGAGCAAATAATCAGCACCTGATAAAAATGTCCTATAAGTTTGAAAATTTCAGATCTAGAACAGTTTTTGACACTTGAAATTTTTGGCCAATTCTTATTTGCATCCGGCGCTGTTTAAGGTGGTCAAAAATCGTTTTTTTCGTTTTTTCAACACAAAGCAAAATTTGCATCTTTTTTCGCAATGCTTACTTACTTTTTTGTGTAGAACGTACAATTTTGCTCCAGATTGACATCTTAAATTTTATGCACAGTAAGGATCACGTGGTGTATCACCAGAAATGGAGGTGTCCGAAAACTCGAATTATTTCAAATCAATGATTTAGGGTGCTTAAAAGATGCGCACGCATCAACTTTGTGAAAACTGTATTAGCAACTATGGGTCTCATATAACCACAGGTAGTGCCAAAGGCGATTCCATGATTTGGTGGTGTAAACAGCAACACGGTATTTAGCATTTACAGGAAAGCTCATTAAAAAATAAATGAAAGTAACCATTAAATAGAAAATTTTCTAAGATTCATTTTAATTTATTTTTTTAGAAAAATTTACAAAATTTTGCCGATCGCTGATTGGTTGAAAAATAAAAATGCTCAAAAGTCACTTTTGACCCCGGAAATGAACCGCATGATTAAATTATACTCAAAAACACATTTTTAAATTGTGTTGCAAATCAGAAAATGGTTGTTAAGGGTATTCAAAATGACAAAAATTGACAATTTTAGGGGGTATGCGACTTTTCTTTGACATTTTCTTGATGAAATATAGTGAAAACTAAGAGCTAATGCGCAAAACCTAAAATGCTGATTTGTATCTTTCCTTTATCTTGCTAAAAAATGCATCACAAATTATTTTTGACCATTACACCAACAGGTACAGTATGTTTGCAATAAGACACTTTCAAAACTGCAAAATCTATCTCCTCCCAGACGGTATATCAAATTGAGCTTCAATTTTCAGAGATCATGTAACGGTAGTATGTCAATCTTTTAAGACAAGCTTGTTTTGATCCGGCGAATTAACAATTCTAGAACGCCGAATAACCGACAATTTTTTACAATTTCAGACTTCAAAATTTATCTCCTCCGAGGATATATTTGCAAAATAACTCAAATTATTATCAAGTATTCTCCGGAACATTCGTAAGAGATTGACACTTTTCACTACCCGCCGTTGTTCAAAAAGGGGATTTTTTACTTAATTTTATTTTGCGTTCTAGAATTGTTCATTCACCGGATCAAAAAAACTTGTCTTAAAAGATTGACATACTACGGTTACGTGATCTCTGAAAATTGAAGCTCAATTTGATATACCGTCTGGGAGGAGATAGATTTTGCAGTTTTGAAAGCAGTTGTCTTATTGTAAACATACTGTACCTGTTGGTGTAATGGTCGAAAATAATTTAAAATGCACTTTTTAGCAAGATAAAGTAAAGATCTACAAATCAGCATTTTTGGTTTTCCGCATGAGCTCTTAGTTTTCACTATATTTCATCAAGAAAATGTCAAATGAGAGTTGCATACCCCCTAAAATTGTCAATTTTGTCATTTTGAGTACCCTTAAACAACCATTTTCTGATTTTGAACACAATTTAAAAATGTGTTTTTGAGTATAACTTAATCATGCGGTTCATTTCCGGGGTCAAAAGTGACTTTTGAGCATTTTTATTTTTCGACCAATCAGCGATCGGCAAAATTTTGTAAATTTTTCTGAAGAAATAAATTTAAATGAATCTTAAAAAATTTTCCTATCTAATGGTTACTTTCATTTATTTCTTTTAATGAGCTTTCCTGTAAATGCTAAATACCGTGTTGCTGTTTACACCAGCAAATCATGGAATCGCCTTTAGCACCACCTGTGGTCATATGAGACCCATAGTTGCTAATACCGTTTTCACAAAGTCGATGATTGCTCATCTTTTAAGCTAAATCATTGATTTGAAATAATTCGAGTTTTCGGACACCTCAATTTCTGGTGATACACCACGTGATCCTTACTGTGCATAAAATTTGAGATGTCAATCTGGAGCAAAATTTATACGCCTCTACAAAAAAAGTTAGTTAGCATTGCGAAAAAAGATGCAAATTTTGCTTTGTGTTGAAAAAACCAAAACAAAAAAAACGTTTATTTGACCACCTTTAACAGCGCCACCGAGTGGTCGGATGCAAATAAAATTGACCAAAAATTTCAAGCGTCAAAAACTGTTCCAGATCTGAAATTTTTCAAACTCATAGACCTTTTTATCAGGTGCTGATTTTTTGCTCGGGAGGCCTTTTTAGTGATTTATCGATTTTGCTCTCTTGCGTTCATGGTGGAACGTTTTATAACTTGAAGGGTCATTTTCGTGATCTCTGATGACGATTACTCATGTGGTGAAATTTTTGATCAAATTAAGACATTTTCGACGTCCAAAATTTGATACCCTCAGAATTTGAACTTACACCTCCTGTGAGACCCTGGTGTCGAATTTTAAAATTTTGAGATAAACACTCCCAGGTATACCTACCAGAATTCTGAAAACACTTATAACTTGTCGAATTATAATCACGCGTAGTCGCTAGCTTGATTTCATTTTTTAGAGTGTTTTTTCGAATTTCAAAACTTTGAGAAATGCGTCCCCAGGTATACCTACAAGGATTCGGAAAACACTAATAACTTGTCGAATTATAATAAAACAAAAAAAAATTTCGTGAATTGCAATTTTCCAACTACTTGAACTTTCAACGCCTCCAGTCACCTTGTGGTGAATTTAAAAAAAAAAAAAAATTTCTCAAAATTGGTTTTCGTCTACGGTGAACACACTAAGCACCAAATGAAAGAAATCTGAGACCATCGATTTAAAAAGGTCTTATCGTATTCAAAATCCACCAATGGAGAAATTTTGTCTTATTTATCGGACTACCGGTTCACCGGTAACCGGAGATCTATTATATAGGTAATTTCAGTATAAAATTTGAGAAAAACATCTCGACCCGTTTTTTTATTCCCGGAATTCATCAAACATATTCAACAGTTCAAGCAGTAAATGTCTAGACAATCGTGATATAAGAATGAACAAATATAAAAATTTACCTTTCCGTCTGATTTAAAAAAAAAATTGGGCCCATCGAGATTCGAACCTAGCAAAAAATTAAATTCCAGTTTATATCCGGTGAACCGGATGTCAAATCATCTTAATAAAATTTCCTTTATTAAGCTTTTTTAGTTGGCAGTTGAATGCAAAAAACCGTTTCTCGATATCGCCTATGGTTTTCTCGTAATCGTCATGAGCAGGGTGGGCCCACCTAAAAAAAACTACCTTAGGCAGCTTTGAAGGTCAGTGAATTTTCAATGACAGAAACTGTTGAAAACTAACACTGATGAAAAAGGGCCCTGATTATTTTTTTAAGGTCGAAATAAACCTTTTTGGTCACCATGAAGTTTTTTTCTATTTTCGGAGCAACGAAATTTTTGACAACTTTCAAAAAGTTAGTTGAAATATAAATAAAAATTCGTCATTTAATCTCCAAATGCTCAAGGGTGTACTAGTGGTACAGTACTACCTTTGGTGTTGCCCATTGCCCTCAGAGCTATGCAAAATCAAATAAGCTCAAAAGTGTTGTCCATATATATGATATAGTCCATATGATATGGTCCATATCCCTAAACGAAAGTTTTCACAACACTTCGAAAATGTTCGGCGGTGATGCAGTTAATCCTGAAAAAACTTTGCATACTGAATGTGTTTTAAATTTTGGGGATTGTCCCCGTAATATAATATAATAAATCGCTAAATTTCAACTCCCAAATGTCAAAAATGTTTTTCGAATAAAAAGTGACAGTAAACATTTTTCATCGAAAAAAATATTTTATTAATTTGTTATTCTTACTTAATTTAATTTGTGTTATAAAAACAGATGCACAGGTGAGGAATAGAACATCGGGGCGGATAGGCGTTGGTAAAGTACGTTAGTAAAATATTTAGATGACGTGTTCATTTGCAGTGAAAAATTTCTGCTGAAAAGATTTTTTAAGGGTAAAACTAACACAGTTTCAAACGTCTAATAACGTCATTTCTGACCATTTATATGACTTCCCGCTCTGCGCACATTTAAATGTTAATTACGAAAGTCATATAAGTTTGATTTTTTATGACCGGCCGCAGCGGCACTTATATTTATCAAATTACCACTATACTGCATGGCTGCTTGTTTTGCCGATATACCACTATTTAAAAGTTTTTCTCGTCGATTAAACTTTTCCGTCAGCTCGATGCATAATTTCTTGTGTTCAGTTACAAACTCAGCTTCATTAAAATGACCGAATAAAGTCAAATTATATTTTTCAAATTCATTTTTATGGCTGATCAATACATCTTCCATCTGCGGATTTGCCAGGGCTTTTCCTACGAGTTCTTCCAATTCTTCAAGAGTAAAATCTTCTTTACTTTTTTCTTTGATCTGGTTATGCCGAAGTTCCATCAGGTATTTTTTTCGGTCAAAATGGGCAAAGTCGTCAAAAATGGTTGAGGCAACATGTGCACGGCTGGATTCACGTAAACCGCAATAAGTTGTGTTAGCGTAAAGCATCAGAAGAATGGCTAATGAAAAAATCGTTAAGCCTAAACGCCTGCAACTCTGATATTCATTATTTTATTTATATAGAGAGAAAAATATCTTCACAATATTATTGAACGCCAGTCAATCAACATACGTATGTACTGTACGTACTGTACATGAAAATTTTCCTGTTTAAAAAAACCAGAAAAACAAAAAAAATTACGAAAAAATACTAAAATTAGAATAAACTTTTTCATATTATTTTCTTTAATTCCGATTATTAGAAGCTGTAAAAAAACGGGTGTTTACAAAACGCTGGTCAATTCGGAGGGGTGGCAGTAGTGAGATGCCGCGAGCTTATTTTAGGACTGAGAATCAATGTTAATAAGTGACATGTCATGACACATGGCTTAACAGTTTGATATCAAATATGACTACATAATAAAAATGTATACGTAAAAAACCTGATTAACTTTGAAAAATGGCCTAATCAACTTTTTAGACTACATGAGTATTCTTTTCGAGTTTTCTTGGCTTTCAAAATTCTTGAAAAGAAATCAACGATTTTAAGTGTGTTTCTTGAAATATTTTCAGATTTTGTAAATTCAATGGCATACTTATAATAAGTAACTTATTGCAAAAATAGGGCGTCCTAAAAACAATCCAAATTAAAGGATTAAAGCTCGTCCAATCAGAAACGTGCTTACAAAAGTGACGGAATTATTTTTTCAAAATGTATCTCCTCCCTGAGTTTTCAAGGTTTAACAATGATTCATGTTCGAAATTAACCGGACAGAACGTGAGCAGACCGCCAAGGTGAGTTTTTGGAAAAATTCTTAGATTTGGCTTCAAAATAACTAAAAAACTGTATTTTGCTCTAGTTAACATAGGTTCAAAATACTGTTTTTGGTGATTCTGGAGCCAAATTTAAGAATTTTTCAAAAAACTCACCTTGGCGGTCTGCTCACGTTCTGTCCGGTTAATTTCAAACATGAATCATTGTTGAACCTTGAAAACTCAGGGAGGAGATACATTNTGAAAAAATAATTCCGTCACTTTTGTGAGCACGTTTCTGATTGGACGAGCCATCCTTTAATTTGGATTGTTTTTTAGGATGCAAGATTTTTGTTTAAATATATCAAAGAGAGGTAAAAGTTGGTCCGACGATTTGTACTGTTGCGACAATTGGCTATTAAAAACCCTTAAACTGCGACGACCACCCTCTTAAACATTCAAAGCTTTTATAATTATATTCATAGCCGTAGACAAAATGATGTTTGAAAAATAAATAATTTTATAAGTTTTGCGGTCAAAAGCTGTTTCTCTGCGATTAAAAATTTTGATCTTTAAAAAACCAGTAGAGAGAAACTTCAACTATTTATAATCAAAGCCTTATATTTTTGTAATTAATTAAATTAAATTACTCTCTTATGGAATTATAGATAGTACTTTGGATAGTAGATTTCCGGTTAAGGTGTGGTACAGGGTCATTTCACTGTTAATATTTAGGATAACGAGTCGTTACTAACGACTGCACTGCGCATTCTATCAAACTAGTCTTTCAAAATTGCCTTCATCAGATAAAAAAAAATTAATTTATAATAATTGTTATTACTAGTAACAGTGTTTCACTAAACTACTACTTAATTCAAGAATGATTTATTTTTGACCAATTTTTTTGAAGAATTTTGACAGTTTTAAGGGGGTGGTCGTAAATAATTTAGTGAAAATCGGGGTTTTATTGGCGGATTAGCGCAGAATATCACGCATAGATAGACCAAAAAGTTTTTCCCTATGATATATTGGAACAAAAATCTTGCACTGGGAAAAAAATTGAAAGTCATCAATGGTTTGTCCAATCAGAAACGAGCGTCAAACTAAAGTGATATTTTCAAGCAAATAGCCGACTCCTCTGAGGTTTTTGAAAACAAAACAATGGTTGTATGTTTAAAAAACCGGACAGTATGTGCGCATCTCCCATCAAGTGCTTTCATCGAAAAACCGTATTTTAAGCTATTTTAAGGGACTCGCGCAAAAGCCTGATCTTCCCAGAATTTGTTTAGTAAGAAATTTAAAAACAATATCAATGTGCAGCCGAAAACCTTATCGAGAGCCAAAGTATAGATTTTTGGGAAATTTTTTCTAGTTTAGGCAGAAATAGAACTTGAATTTTCCGAAATAAATAAATTTTGCAAAATATGAGCTAAATATTTTCGAAACTATCAAAAAGTGCTTTCCTAACAACATGTGAAGAAAAAAAGACAATCAATGTGCTTTCTTGTCATTAAAAAATCATCTCAATAAAATTTGTTCTTGACCCCCCCCCTCAAGGAAAAATGGTTTTTATAGATCGAAAAAAAATTTTACACTGGCAATTTTATTCATGATTTTTTTGAGCGACATTTTCAGCTTTTTTTAATTGTTTATGATATCGTAATTTTTTAACATATTTGCTACAAATAAGCTTATTTTTTTGAACTGACCTGAAAGTGACACTAGTACCAGTGAAAATCGTACCTTCATTTTTGCCCTCCCAATGAAAATCACTAGAACAGCTATAGTCAAAATTATCCAAAATACCAGTTTTTCCACCGAGACACAGTGCTGGTCGACCACGGCCAGTGGTCCCTGACCACCAGGTATTTTCATTTTTAATTTCTCTTTATCATTTTTACCGAAGGGTTTTTTTGAATTTTTTTCTGTTTGCAGACGATAACTCTTTATTCTATCGGACTACAATTTGTAGCCTTCAAACTTTTACGGGTGAAATAATGTAGTCATTTTGCACGGTTTTAGTGTTCTCACAAAAATAAAATACACTCGTTAAAAGATAAAAACTAAACTTAGCCTCCGAATTCTCAAAGCCATTGTTAATCGGGGTACTTTTGACAAGAATACTTCTATTGTTTAGCAAAAATTAAACATTTTTTTTGACAAATATTTATTTTAATAATTTCACTTTATTCAGGAAAATTTATACCGCGTAGATAACTATTCACGTGAGTGAACTAAGCGAGCATTTTGCTTTAATAGTTAAAAATGGGGGATATCAAAGGATTTAGATGCTGAGTAATCGTCGCTCAAAGGCTCAGAGCCTGCTCTTGTGACTCAAATATTAATCCCCCGTTGCATAAAAAATCTAAAATTTTAAAGTTTTTTCAGGTCAAAGATTTCCGGTCGTAAATTTTTTTAAAAATATTGCAAGAAATGTTTTTCTGTGTATCCGAACAGTCCTGGTGGTAGGTTGGAGCTCGTGGTTTCGCTTTGTGAAAATAGGATTGGTTAAATACTGTACCTTTATTTACAGTAGCGTCCATTTTCTTTCTAAATTCGCTTCTCTCGAGGGTTAGTAATCATAGTTTTTGTTAGGTTATTATTGCGAGGGTAGTTTTTAATTAAAGAGGTAAAGAACATTATTTAGACCACATAGGAATTTTCTTGGTGGCGATGGTGCTGGTGCAACAAACACGGTATGAACTGGCTTCGGGCCCATTTGACCACGACGGTTATTACAGATTTTTTTCAATTTCTCATGAACCTTTTGTCATGTAATTTTTCATTTATTATGCAAATTTTTTTATGTCTTAATTCGTAGTGGTTTTGATACGGATTATGATGAGGTGGGAAAATAATTTCACTCAGTTTACGTTATAGAAGCGTGCCAATTTGGCACTGCCAAGATTTATTGAATATATTGAATCTAAACAAAACTCTTTGATTAATAAATTTAAACAGAAGAACACAAAAAATTTCCACGTGATAAGAAAACTGAATACCAACAAAAGGGTGTCCGACTAGGACAGTCTGAGGTCAAAAATTAACCTTTGAAATTTCAGAAATTTCTCAGACAAAATTTGTGTTTTATTTCTTTTATTTTGTCGACTAGGGGGTCGAAAATTAAATTGACGCAGTTTTTGCTCTTTTGCGCCAAATTTCACCGTTTTTAGTGAAATTTGAACGCTACAATCGTTTTTTTGTTCAAATAAAGGTCAGTTAAAAAGGCAATTTGACGATTTTTGAGCTTGGAGGTTTCAAACCATTTTTTAAATTGTTAATTAAAATTATCACTTTTGGTGCGCAGCGGTCCAAAAAATTGTAATAAATACAGTAGTAATAAGGAAAATTTTTACATTGTGTGGAAATTTCCGCCAATGAGGTTGGACTTACCCAATGTGACGCTATCTTCAACCCACGCAAGCTGTCCGAATATAGCAAAACTCCTTATTAGTATAGTGAAACGTTTGTGACCGATATCCCCTTATTACACTTTTCTTAGAATGCGTAGCCACTACTCCTTTTAGCGTGTGATTTAAACGTTGTTGCTACGCATTATAAGCAGAGTGTAATAAAGATATATTTTTTTTTTTTTTTT
>SCLH01001207.1:0-10220 GCA_004367855.1 Oikopleura vanhoeffeni
GAGATAGTAAGCGTTTTTGAGATGGATTTCCGTTGGGAAAAGGATATTGCCGAAAGTGCCAATATCGCCGAAAGTACCAATATTGCCGAATTTTTTTGAGAAAAAAATATTGAGCTCGATTGGAAACATACACATGTTTTTTAGCTGATAAAATTTTATTTTATTTTTGAAAAAAATATTTCAGTTGGAAATTTATTTTAAAGAGCTTAATTAAGCTGTATTTCAGAGTTATTTGATTGAGATTTTTAATTCTAACAAGACATGTTGTAACTGGAAATGTTCAAGAATTTTCGGTTTTAATCTAAAATATTTCGATTTTTCAAATTCGAAAATGTTATTCTTTAATTACTCAATCCAAAGTAATTTTAACATAAACTTGGCATAATTGGAAAAATGATCGAATACAACAAGCTTTTACTAATAAAATCAAACAAACAAACAAGTGTGAAGTTTACAAGTTACTAATAATCCATCAAAAACTATCAATCATTTTTATGTCATAGAGAAAATAATGCACAAATGATACTTTTTTATTTTTTCATAAAATTGGCTTGGTCACAGTTGAGTGATCAACCTAGAATTACTACAAATGCTGGAAATATTTTATTTGAAACCGGAAGTAACAAAAATATTGAATTTAAAACTTCGTCTGGAAAAGTGTTTATTAATGGGCAAGATTTTCAAAGTTTACAAACGCAAGTTGATGGACATTCGCAGTAAGTTAAAAAAATAATAAAATCATTCTTAAATTTTTGAAGCATAAAAAGGCTTTCAAACTGACTCTAAAAATGAGGTCAAAAAAAAATTTCACGAAAAATTATAATTTATGTTAACTTTTTTAATCAAAAATACACGTTTCGAGATATCCTTTTACCAACCAAACTCCATCTCAAAAACGTTTACTATCTCTATAGCGCGTGTTCGAATCCCACTAATGTTGTCTAAGTGATTGTCTTAGTGATTGCTTNAGTGACTACACACCGATCAAATTTAGCGGTCCCAATATCAAGCACCCTTACCTATAATAATACTCAAGCCAATCACTAAGACAACATTAGTGAGATTCGAACGCGCGTTATTGAGATAGTAAACGTTTTTGGGATGGAATTTGGTTGGTAAAAGGATATGATCGACAACTATTGGCTCATTCGTGAAACATCGGTAGGTTTTTGAAATTTTTTTGAATATCTATTACGGAGCCCACTTTTCAATATTTGCTGATCTTAGCTAAACAGCATGAACCAAACATCTTAAGGGGCAGTTGTAGCAATTAAGTCTTTTCAAGCGTCTCTCAAGGATAAATTAGACAAGAAAAATTCTGGATTTTCCACATTATCGGGAAACAAATTTCAACTGTCATTGTTCATATTGAAAATTATTTTTTGGGGACTTCACTGATTAGTAGAGCCCCAAGAACATTTCAAAATTCGAAAATAGAATTGATAGTTTTATAATTAATTCTTTTTTATCGAGATTTTTGAAATAATTTAAATTTCGGATGAAATTTTATTTTGTCAATATTTCGGATCAAAGATCCATCTTCAGGACACTTGAATATACGATAAATATACTGTATATTTATCGTATATAAGTGTCCTGAAGATGGATCTTTGATCCGAAATATTGACAAAATAAAATTTCATCCGAAATTGAAATTAGTTTTATAATTGTAATGTTATTTTTGAAACTTTAATGAAAACATAATTCAGAATTTTTGGGTAGGTGGCGCTAAATCGTATTTTTGAAGTAATATTTTGATGATTTATTACAACGGAAAAATGCACAATTATCGGTTTCTGGGAGAGTATAATAAACTATGACTCATAGTCTATAAGTTAATTTTGACCCCAGGTGGCGGTGGACCGAAATAAAAAAATTGCATAATTGTCCAATTTGTTTAGCGACTAGATGTCCCATAACTTTGTGCTATTTTAAGGTCCATCGAAGCACTGTCGAAAAACTATTGCTCGAGTAATCCATGTCAAAATAGTGGTACTTGCGTAGGTACCCAGAATGGCTACTTTTGTGATTGCTTGCCTGGCTGGAGTGGTTCAACCTGTAGTCAGGATTATAATGAATGCAATGATCCAGGAAATTATCAAAAATATTCCGATATCAATTTGTTAATTTTTAAAGAAAATTTAAATTACTTTTTCGTGAAAAGATTCTTTAAATAATGAAAAAAAATCTCACGAAAAAAACTTTCGATAATAATATTTCATCAAAATCTCGTCGAATTTTTTTTTGGAGACTGTCTGCATAAGATAAAGTTATTGATGTTTTCTGATTAATATATTTTTCTTAATTTGTTCAACATACACTTTTGAAAATATTCAAATTGGTTAATTAATATTAGTAAATTTAACTCATTTCTAACTTTTATGACAAATAGAAGCGATACGTAAAATAAATAGGTTTTTAATTCGAAAATTGGTGTTTCCAGAAACTATTTTTCCCAACTCAAATATTTTTGATCGAAAACAGGCACAATAACATGTTTGAACGGCGGCTCCTGCCGGAATGAAAACCCGCCAACTCGTTTTCAATGTTCCTGTTCTGCCGAATATTACGGAAATCATTGTGAGAACAAATATAATGATTGTTCTAAGGATATTTGCGGCAGTCATGGCTTCTGTACCGATAGTGATCGAACAAGTGTGGGACAAAAAAAATATGAATGTCGATGTGAAAAAGGATTTGAACTTTCTACTGGAGATAATCCAACTTGTATTGATATCAACGAGTGTAAAGGAAATCCATGCTATTCAGGAAACGGTTTAAGTTATTTCGTACAAAAATTGAACTTTCTCTCACCGCTTAAACTATTAAACTTAACAGCTTTCCCGATTATAATTGTATTTGGGAAAAACGTTTGACGAAAATTTCTGATTTGATTATTGTTTTCTTAAAAATGTCGCGATGTAATTTTTAGTGATTTACAGGTTGAGTTATATTTTTTTGTCCTATTTTAAAGTAAACTGGGACAAGAAGTCACGTGCCGACGTCATTTAACACGTGAATCCTCCTCACTGAACTTTCTTCACTTAATTGAATGAAATAGCTATTTATTGCGTTTCTCTAATTTATAAAATAAATATATTTTTCTTGATTGTATTGAAAGGTGTTTAAGCGCCCTGAGGCGCCGCCCTCTGTTCCAATTTCAACCACCTGGTCTCACTCGAAGTCTCCGGGCCACTCGTAACAATCCCTTAACCCACGCATCAAAAACCTTTAAAAATCACAAAATATTACCGATAAACAAAACCGATTGATTCGTAATAAAGATATAGACGACAAAACAATATGGCAAAACCTAAGGACAATATGACAACACCTTAGGAAAATATGGGAAAACCCTAGGAAAATATGGCAAATTTGTCTATAAAATAGCTGTTTTTCATACGATTATCCATAAAACACCTCTTTTTCAGTTTTTTTTTTGACCAAAGAGCAAAAAAAAAGGTCTTCACTATTTTTCTCAAAAATATTTTTTTATTATTAAGAAATGACCCTCGGACCCGAGTTTGAAAAAATGTGATCGGATCGGTTCGGAAGCCCGATTTGAAAAGTCAAGATCGGATCGGTTCTGTGCTCGGACGTGATCGGTTCGGACATGCTCGGATTTTTACTTTGTTGGAATATATACTGAAAATTGAGTTGATTAATTCAGCGTTGACTTAAGGGCCTCGGTGCATTTTGACAGATACCGATATGGGCTCTTGATGAAAAACTTTTCACTGGATTGATATATTCTTCTCAATATACCATCAAAGTGATGATTTATAATCAAGGCAACTTTTGTAACTAGCAAATTTTTGCATTATGGTTTTTTAAGAAAATTTTGAGTTTGAATTTAATTNCCTTAAGACAATATGGCAAAACCTAAGGACAATATGACAACACCTTAGGAAAATATGGGAAAACCTTAGGAAAATATGGCAAATTTGTCTATAAAATAGCTGTTTTTCATACAATTATCTATAAAACACCTCTTTTTCAGTTTTTTTTTGACCAAAGAGCAAAAAAAAAGGTCTTCACTATTTTCTCAAAAATATTTTTTTATTATTAAGAAATGACCCTCGGACCCGAGTTTGAAAAAAAGTGATCGGATCGGTTCGGTAGCCCGATTTGAAAAGTCAAGATCGGATCGGTTCTGTGCTCGGACGTCATCGGTTCGGACATGCTCGGATTTTTACTATGTTGGAATATATACTGAAAATTGAGTTGATTAATTCAGCGTTGACTTAAGGGGGTTCTATAGGCAAAATGGACTTTTTGAATTGCTTATTTCTCTCGGCATAGACATAGGAAGTGAATAAAACATTCTGATAAGTTAGTTCGTAATCTCTGGATGACGTTTTGAATCATATTTTGGAGATAGCATGTTGAACCAACCGGTAAATAAGGTTAACCAGGAGCAAAAAATTTCTTGAAAAAGCTGTATTTTTTTTTCGTCCTATTTAGGAAATGTTTCAAAATTTGACATTATCTGCGAAATTCAAAGGCGGAAAAAACTGTTTTCCCTTTTTTTAATTTTCTCACTAAAAAGGTATCAAAGCTGGCGAAAAGGACTGTTTTTTGCTATTTTGGCCACNGTTCCTGTTCTGCCGAATATTACGGAAATCATTGTGAGAACAAATATAATGATTGTTCTAAGGATATTTGCGGCAGTCATGGCTTCTGTACCGATAGTGATCGAACAAGTGTGGGACAAAAAAAATATGAATGTCGATGTGAAAAAGGATTTGAACTTTCTACTGGAGATAATCCAACTTGTATTGATATCAACGAGTGTAAAGGAAATCCATGCTATTCAGGAAACGGTTTAAGTTATTTCGTACAAAAATTGAACTTTCTCTCACCGCTTAAAACAGCTTTCCCGATTATAATTGTATTTGGGAAAAAGTTTGACGAAAATTTCTGATTTGATTATTGTTTTCTTAAAAATGTCGCGGTGTAATTTTTAGTGATTTAGATAAAAAATTAAAAAACTAAGATAGCACAATTTGCATATTTATTGGCTTTTTCACACTCCTTTAGAAAATTTTAAAATTGTTTACAATTTCAAAAGTTCTGAGACAATTGTCTACAAAAAAATTGTTGTAAAAAAAACATTCTGAAAACATTTAAAAGAAAATAGAGGGCGTGGAAAATTTGTCCTTCGAGCGTTCGTATCGGATACGTGACTTATAACCTTGAGTTGAAACTAATTTTTTAACCGATTGTAAAGGTGTTTCATGTGACAACACAGAAGGAAGTTTTATTTGTCATAGTTGTCCTGCTGGAATGACAGGAAATGGAATTTGGTGCGAGGATATCAACGAATGTGCTATTAATAACGGAGGATGTAGTATAGTTCCAAAAGTACAATGTCGAAATATGATGCCTGGATTTTCTTGTGATGGATGCCCAGCGGGGTACGAAGGAGATGGAAGATACTGTAAAAAGGTTTTATAAGTTGATTACAAAAAAATTAGTTTTTCCATATTGAAAATTTTCGCTTACCAAGACATTTTATTAAACTCACGCTCTGGCAACAAATCTGTCAATTTTTGTCTCTTACGCAAGAAACATTTTTCACATAAAATGAAGCGTTGTGAATGTGTCGGCTGAGAGTCAATTTTTAATATAAATGATTTGATTATCATGTATTGGTTTTATTTTAACTATTTCAGGCTTCAATTTGCGATGTCCAAAACGGGGGGTGTTCTCCATTGGCTACTTGTACTGAATCTGGTTCAACCGCTAGTTGCAAGTGTATCCCAGGATATACTGGAAACGGTGTTGGTCAAGATGGTTGTAAACCAGATGGAGGAACTCCTGTAGACTGCAGTATTAACTGTAACAGTGGTGTTTGCGTCATAGAAAATGGGAAGCCAAAATGTTTGTGTTATCAAGGATTTTCTGGAGATTATTGTGATCAGTCAGGAGATCGCATGTCTGAAGCAAAGCCTGTAAAACCGGTGGAACATGTTGGAGACAGTTAATTATAATAACTAAATGTAATAATATATTTAATAATAATAATACGAATAGAATTAATAATAAATTAATAAATAATATAATAATAATTATATAATTAAATAATCATAAAATTAAAATAATATGAATGAGTAATGATGTTAATCTTCCTGAATAAATTAATTAATATAATAGATAATAAATGCTAATTAATAATAATTAATAATAATAATAATAGATTATAAATAATTATAATAATAATAAGTAAATAAGTTAATAATAATAAATTAATTAATATAATATTAATAATAATTAAAAATAATTAATAACAAGTAATAATAATGTAACAATAATGTAATAATAAATTAATAATAGTGAATAGTATATCCTATAAAATCATATTACATCAATTAATTAATAATAATTAATAATAATTATATAATAATTAATAAATTAATATAATATTAATAACTAATTAGAATAAATTAATAATAATATAAACTTAATAATAATTATAAATCAATTTAGATATAATTAATAATACATTAACTATAACGAATTATATTAATTAATAATATTACATCAATATTAATAATAATTAATAATAATTAATAATATCAATAAAATAATATAATAATCAAAATAATGAGTGAATAATAATATAAATTAATAGATTAATAATATATTAATAATCTATATACGGATAATTACATAATTAATAAAACATTAATGTAATAAATTATAATAATGTTAATAATAATTAAATAAATAATTAATAATAAATTAAATAATATTAATAATAATTAATAATAATATAATAATAATTTAAATAATAATAATATAAGTAATATAATTAATAAGATTTAATAATAATTATGGGAATAATAATAAATAAATTAGACTGCTGGAAATGCAGATTTTACATGTCAATGTGCTGCATATTGGGGAGGAAAAACTTGTACTGATGAAATTCACGAATGCGGAGGAGATTTAACAGGATCAACTGGAGCTATCACTTTTCCACTTTCCGATGATACGTACCCAAATAATGCAAAATGTGAATGGTCAATAACTGTAGCTCTCGGAGGAGCTGTCAGTCTTGATTTTACTATGTTTGATTTGGAAGGATCGGATCACTCAATTTTTTTTTGATAATTATAAAAATTATTTCAAAATTTTGAAAATAAAATAAAATTTTAATTAATGAATTTTGTGGTATCCTTTTCTCAAGCAAAGCATGGAAGTACATGCTCCGATTTCTTAGAAATTTTTGATGGTGATAGCGAAACTGGTGTTTCTCTTGGAAAATACTGCGGAAAAACAATTCCTCAAGTCGAAAACTCACAAACAAATTCTATTCACATTTTTTTCACATCAGATAGTAGAAATCAAGGACTTGGGTTCGCATTATCATGGGTAACTGCAGGTTTTTGGTATAAATTAATAGACGTTGTGAAAATAATAATTAATATTAATTCATAATAATTACTAAAAATAAAAATATATCAAAAAATAAGATGGATCTTGTGGAGGTGTTTTGAAGGAAGAATCTGGAACGATCAAATCGCCATTATATCCAAAAGCTTATCCTGCAAACGCAGATTGTGAATGGATTATTAACGTGCCTGTGACCAAAATTATTCACGTGTCTTTTACTAATGTTGATTTAAGTCAAAAAACTTATTGTTTCGAATATGTAAACGTTTTTGATGGACTTTGGACAGGAAAAGTTCACAAATAGTATTTTGACTTTGCAGTTACAGTTACAGGTCAAAAAATTGAAAATTCGTATTAAATCGAAGATATTAACAAGGCAGACATTTCAACAGTGAAATTTGGGTGGCGCCACTATTCATTATCTTAGATTTTTTGATCTGTAAAATACAAGACTAGTTACTGTATGTGATGGGAAAAGATGTGACAAACAATCAGAAAATCAGCGTGAACCCACACTTCACGCATGAGGGGGGATTTTCCTGTCACTATTTAAAATTCCCTTAACTTTATCAGCCTTGTATTAAACTTTATTTTTTGTATACTTTTTTAAAGCCATGAACAAATATTATTTGTTTGAAACAATATTTGTTCAATGGCTTTAAAATTTTTGATTGTTTGAAAAAAAACGCCTCTAGATTATATTTGTATTGATGGTCCGGGGAGCCTGACACAAAAAAATAAATTAAAAATATGAAAACTGACGGGGAGTAGGGCTTTTTAAGTGTTTTGTTGTGAGGGTTTACTATACTTTTATGTGAGTGCCGCGTATAGGTTGAGTTGTATCAGAATTACTGAATGATCTGAAATTGATTTGCGAAAAAGAACTATGTTTCTTAACGTTAAACAATCTTTGGGATTCCACATAGCTAGTTTAGGCCAGAATCCCGCATCTTTAAAACAGGCAAATCAGCGACAACCACTCACCTTAAAAGCTTTTATATGCGTTTGAAATTATTGCATATGTTTCCGAGATCAATAATTAAATTTCACCTAAAATAATATTTAATTTTTCCAATTGAAATTGACCTAAAAATTTCTTGATTTGACATTATTTCCTTAACCATAAAATTGTGCAGTTTTCAAAGTCAAATTATTTAATTACACTGCAACTAACGGACCAGATATGCGTATACATAGCAGAAATTATTACCAACCTGATGTGGCGAAGCAGATAACAGGGACGAAACAACAGCCAACAACTGCGGGGACAAGTGCTATATCTATATATTCATGGTTAGATAAATTCAAAAGGACACAAGAACGGTTTCCGAAAGTAAGAATTTACAGCTTAGGGCTGAAAAATCAGACTTGAGAATAAGAAATTAAGAAATTTAAATTGAAGGTCTGAAATTTAAACGTATCAAAAAATCCTTTAGAAAAAAAATTAAAAAATTAAAATTTTTCATTACCTAATTTTGTCTGACTGCGATCTATTGCAGGAGACACAAATGTAAAATAAAAGACATGTTATTTTGAAAGTTCAACCATAATCATAATTTACAGAGTGTACTAGTAAATATATACCCGATATTAGTAACATTTACTAGTAATAATATGATATTAGTAACATTTACCCAAAACTAAGTACGAGAGATGAGACTCCGCTGATGTGTGGAAAGCTTTAAATGATGAATTTGGAGAAATAACCTTCTCCTGGATACCCACAGCCTTATGAACACGATTCGCAGTGTAATTGGGAAATTCTAGTAGGTGTGTGGTGAACACATTTCGTTAAAATTTCCTCGATATTTGACTTAGAAGATACTACAGGCCCAGATGAAAAAGTAACCAACATCTTTAGCTAAAATATGATTATAAGGCTTATAAAAAAGCCTTGGTTACGCGTGAAAAGCTAATGCCAGAAAAGGAATATTTGACCGATAAATTTGCTTAATTTTCTTTTTATCAGTTCAAAATTTGTGACTCTTGGAATGTTGCCATTACGAAAACTTTACTTTAGTTTTCATTGCACGCATTGTTTGGGACAAAATAAAAAATAATAAACAAAGAGCTGATGGTTAAAATTTGAATCAATGAAAATCGTCATAATTGGCCACTATTTAGTTCATTATTTGAGCTGGTTCTGATAATATATTTTGGATGATTTAAACTGTCGTAACCATCGATTTCCGCGCAAGTATGTGACCATGTCACGGCATTTAATCGCACTGTTACGACGCTTGAATCATTATGACAAGCCATCAGGTTATTAAGTTTACGATAACTTTAAGACGAAAGACGTATGTGCGTTTTTTTTTGAGAAATTCTTACTGTATTACAGTACTATTTTTGGCCAAAAATTTCTCGACATGCATCAAATCAAAAGCTCAACATCATATCAGAAAAAAATTATAAATTTTTTTAATTACACACCAAACCAAACAGACACGTTAACCTAATTCAAGAAATAAGCATCGTCGAAAAATAGTACTTTTTTTTTCAAAAATTGCTTAAAACACTTTTTGAAAAATAAGAAAGGGTTCTTTGAGAAGTTTTTTAGACACCAAGTCAAAAAAACAATCAGTGCCTTCACAAAAATTAAGAAATAAGGTTTTGGTTCAAGAACAAATAGTACTCAAATTCGCGAAAAATTTGTTGGCATAATAAACACTTAATTTAAGAGTTTTGAACATAATGATATTCCAAAAAGGTAGTGACACTTATTTTTCAAGAAATAAGGATTTATTTATGACATATCAAACCTTATTTTGAATATTCTCGTCACGTGATTTTATGACTTTGGTGTAATAGAAAAATCTTAA
>SCLH01001207.1:10241-23760 GCA_004367855.1 Oikopleura vanhoeffeni
GAGATAAAACATGTTACTTTGAAAAGTCCACGCATATAATCAAAGTGTAAATAAAGAAAGTACATCATTCACTCAAAATTAAGTACGAAGACAAAATCCCAGCTGAATTGTGATGGACTGCTTGAGAACTTGCGAAAAAACTTCTCCTGGATACGCCACCAGCCTTAATGAAGCACGATTCGCATTAATTGGAAATTCAGTAGGTGTGTGGTAGAACACATTTGTAACATTCCTCGATATGACTAGAAAGAACACAGAGCCCAGATGAAAAAGTAATCCAACTCTTAGCTAAATATGAATAAGGCTTATAAATAAAGCCCTGCGTTACCGCGCTGAAAAGAATGCCAGTCAAAAGAATATTGACCGATAAATTTCTTAAATTCTTCCTTTTATCATTCAAAATTTTGACCTGGAATGTTGCCATTACGATACCTTACTTAAGTTTCATGCACGATTGTTGGGACAAAAGAAAAAATAATAAAACAAAGATGCTGATGGTTAAAATTTGAATCAATGAAAATCGTCATAATTGGGCCACTATTTAGTCAATTATTTAGCTGGTTCTGATAATATATTTTGGTATGTTTGTAAACTGCGTAACGACCTCGATTTCCGCCAAACGATGTGACCATGTCACTCAGGCTTTAAGTCGCATGTTAACGACGCTTGAATCATTAATGACAAGCCATCAGGTATTAAGTAAGTTCGATAAGCTTTAAGACGAAATGACGTATTGTGCGTTTTTTTTTGAAACTGTTTACTGTAATTACAGTACTCTATTTTTGTGCCAAAAATTTTCGACAGTCATACAAATAAAAGCTCACATTAATCAGAAAAAATTATAAATTTTTTTATTACACCCAAAGGCCAAAAACATGATCACGTGACCTAATTCAAGAAATAAGATCGGTCAAAATAGTACGTTTTTTTTTTCAAAACTTGCTTAAAACACTTTGGAAAAAAAGAAAGGGTTCTTATGAGAAGTTTTTTAGACACCAAAGTCAAAAAAACAGACATGTACCTTCAAAATTTAAGAAATAAGGTTTTGGTTCAAGACACAAATAAGACTCAAATTCCGCCGAAAAAATGGTGGGGCAATAAACACTTAATTTAGAAGTTTTGAACATAATGATATTCCAAAAAGGTCACGTGAATCTTATTCAAGAAATAAGGATTTATTTATGACATATCAAACCTTATTTTGAATATTCGTCACGTGAGTTTTATCGACTTTGGGTAATAAAAAAGTCTTAAAAAACGTGAAAGTTCTTTCTATTTTTTTTTCAACAAATGTTTTACGTAATTTGAGTACTTTTCAAATACCGTTATTTCGTATATCAAATTACTAATTCAAGTTTCTAGAGACTGTAAATACCGCAAAGATCGGAAGGGTCGACTTTCTCATGAAAATATTAGCAACTATGGAGATGTCTTAATTTCGAGCAATGATGGTGAGAAATGAAATTTTTTATATTTTTTCAATATAACTGAATTATTCTATATTTTGCAGAATCCAATTTCAAACTTTTTGATCTATGTTAAAGTCTCGACTGCATTTACGATTTTGTGATGGTTCAATCTGGTCTAAACACTGCAGGAAAAATACAGACCAATATATTTTGTGGTCATCACACCGAAGACTTAGATAGTGTAGAATGTCAACCAGAAAATTTACCATACGAAACGTTTTGCCGACCGTTACCAGGAAAAATCGTTTCTATACAAAATGTGATGACATTAGAATTTAGATCGGATTCAAATGACAATGGAAACGGATTTCAGTTTTGTATTATAATAGTATATTTTTATGTAAAATTTTTAATTTAGCGCCTGAGTTTTTAGTAGCGCCGAGACAAAAAGTAATGTGTCGAGACGTGAGGTGATTTAAAGAGGTATACTATTTTCGTCGAGAATTTTTTTTCGTTTTAAAAAAGCCTATGAAAATTTCTAGAATATGTTCTAAATGGTTTGAAGATTTTATTTTTGCATTGACAACAAAAATTATGCAAGTGTATTCGACAATGAAGATTTGAAATAAGGAATTTCAAAAATAAAATTGTTATTGTGGTTTAAGCACTCTTGTAGAGACTTTTTAGGTCATTTTAAGACCAGGAGATTTTTTTTTGTTCTTGCAAAAATTTCCAAAAAAAACGATTTTTGGTCAATTTTCGGTTTTACAGTATCCCAACCGTCGGAGAAGGTATGAAGTGCTAGAAGCTGATTTTTTGGCCAGGAAAATTATCGTTTTTCGGTTAGCCGTTTTTCGATTGAGGTCGGCGACCAATATTTGACATATAACCGGTCAAAGTTCAAGTCAATCTCATCGTATAGACTTGAAAATACTACCAAAATATAATGGAAGGGTCAACTTTCTCATGAAACTTACCAACTATGTCAATAATGTACTGAAAGGTCGCTAGAGAGCAAAAACTGGTCAACACCAAGGTCAACCTCAAGTTCATCGTTTAGACTTGCGATACCTTCAAAGATCGAACAGTTGACTTTCTGATGATATTGGCAACTATGGCTCAATAATGTACTGAAAATGTATTTTTTTGCTCTCTAGGGACTTTCATACTTTATTGACCCATAGTTGCTAATACGTTTATCAGAAGTCGACTCTTCCGATCTTTTGGGGTATTTTCAAGTTGCCTGAGATTGACTTGAACTTTGACCGGTCATTAGAGGTCAAATTGCTCGCCGACCTAATCAAAAAGCTAACAAAAAACGCTAATTTACTGCCCAAAAATCAGCTTAGCACTTTTACGTTTCTTCCAGACCGGTGTGGGGACTACCGTAAAATCACAAAATGACCGAAAATATCAATTTTTTTGAAAAATTTTGAAGACAAAAAATTCTAACTCTAAATAACCAGAAAAAATTCTCTTAAGATACCTTAAACACAAAAAGATTTTTATTTTGAAATCATTTATTGTCAATGTGTGTGATATCAACACACCTTTTATAGTTCAATTGTATACATTTTTATTCGTTTATTAGAGGTTTCAACGCCTATGCAATTTTCATGGCAAAAGATAAGGTAAAAATTCCCCACGCAAATAGTATACCTCGAATTAAAGACTATTTTATACAAGTATGATTCCAAATCATCTCAAGTCTCGACACCACTTGAAACTCATGCCGTAGATCATGTTTTCGGAGTATTTTAATTATTTAACAGGCAACATATGAACTTGGTTGTGGTGGTACATTTACGAAGCCATCAGAAATTTCTTCGCCAGATTACCCAAATGCCTACCCAAAAGAACGAGAATGTGACTATCTCCTTAAATCTGATGGCTATGGAACAATTATTTTAACTTTCGATAGGTTCGAGTCAAATAATTATTAAAATTTTGATTAAAAATATTTTTTTTATAATAAAAAAAAAAATGCTCGGCCTTATAAGAGATTCCTCATCTTGCGTAGTTTATCCTTTACGTGTATTAATGCGTGGATGCTATCAGATGCTCCTTTTTTGTCGGCAAAAATCGGTAGATGAGGTCTCTTCGATTAGTATATTTATTAATTCAAATTACTCATATCAATTTCTTTTAATTAATTAATAAAAATGTATTAATTAGATATTATTAATTTCAAATAAATAAACTCTTTTTAAAGTTTTGCTCTTGGTGTGCCCGCAGGTGAAAATTGTACAAGCAGTTTTGTCAAAGTTTATGATGGTTTATCTGATTCCGCGCCATTATTGTTGACCGCTTGTGAAAATAAAATACCGGAACCAATTAAATCAACCAGTACCAATTTATATGTAATTTTCAGCACGGATGGAAACGAAAATGACCATGGTTTTCTAGGTATTAAAGTTCATTCTATAGTTTCATTTATTTGTTTATTATTTGAATTTTTTCATTCATTTATAACATGGGGTCCAATCTCCCTTTATCACTTTTTGGTTAAAATGCGTAGCCACTACTCTTTTTAACGTGTGATTTTATGTTCTGGCTACGCATTCTAACCAAAAAGTGATAAAGAGATATCGCCGAATTTGCAAAAATCGGCAAACAAAACGCAAATCGCCAAACAAAACGCAATTACACGATTTTTAGCTATAATACTTCCAGTGTCAATATCGCCGAATGTGCTAATATGGGCGTCATGAATGACGTCATTTTCGAGATTAATTTTCCCAAATTTACTCCTTTCAACTTTTATTTTATTGCCTTCAGTGGAGAACTTAATTATACGTATTTTGGTGATTCAATTCATTCAAACCTACTGATAAACTCCTTATAAAATTGAAAATTAAAAATCATTATTTGACGTAATTTTGAACGCCTACGCGTTTTCTCATTTTTGTCCCCATATCGCCGAATGTGCCAATATGGCCGCAATTTTTTGTCGGAAAACTTTCGGCGATATTGCTCCTCCTAAGTATCTCTCCAATTGATTTTATATTTTGCTTATTTTTTTTACCGTTCTTTTTTTTATTTACTTAACCTCCTCACACCCTTTGACTATCTAAAGGCAAAAAAAATTTCGGGCGCCAAAACGGCGCAGAAATAACATTGTCACAGACCTACAATTCAAATATGTCATACGCGTTTGAAATTCTATTTCCAAAAATATTGTTGAAATTTTATAACGATTAGCCGTTCGAAAGTTATTTTCTTCCTTCTTTTTTTTAGGATTTTTCGCCCAAAATTTCTTAAAAAATTAATTGTGTGAAGCGATACATAATATTCCTGAGAAGCCAGTTTTTAGGAAGTATTTAAGAATTTGTTTTGATATTAAGTTTGTTTTTTATCTGCAGTCTCTATAGCGAAGAATAATTTTTTCACAAGTATTTTTATGAAACTCAAAAATAATGAAAAAAAATATTTTCTAAAAATATAATTTTGCGAAAAATGAACGGAAACTAACTCAATAAGCCGACCACAAACAAATCGATCAAATTAGAACATAGGTGGTACTATTTGTTTTTACAGGCTGATTTAGCAATATTTACACATTTACTGCATATATTTGAGCGCGGGCCGATCATAATATTGTTTTGTAAGCGATCGAGATATTATATTCTAAATCTGAGACAAGCTTAAATGTAAATTCACTATAAAATTTGTAACTTATATGTTATTGTAAAAAAATGTAATGGTTTTTAAGAAATACAAGTTGCGGAACTCTCTTTTCTCTCGCAAGCTTATCTAGTTCACAAACTTCGAAATTTGAAAATGCTAACGTGTTATTAACTTAATTCTATCCTTGATCTAAATCATGACAAATAAGTAAATGATATCTTTCCAGTTTTCCCGTGATAAGCGCTCAAAGTATGGCCTTTTAACCTAGGCTTTGTGTGAGAGTTCTCGTTCTGGATGTGAGGAGGTTTTAAATTCATTTTTGTCAAAAATTCATCAATTATAATTACTCATTTCGAAGTATTAACATTGGGTCTGATTGTGCGGGATTTTTAGTGAAATGCAAGGAATTGTATCCTCTCAGGATACCCATGCCTTATCCACAAATGATCTTGAAGTTTTATATTTCCGAGGTTACCTAAAATGTCATTCAAATTAAAATTTTTGGGTTTTGTCATGGAAGATCATCGACTGGCAGGAGCGTCAATTTTATATGACCCCGAATTACTGATCGTCAGTGCTTAGTGACCCAAGTATAGCTAAAAATAACATTTTGAGTCCGACTCCTAGACATTTTCATTCCTAGCCCTCGACAGACCTTACATAAAGGCTTGGTCATTGCATTAATTGCCCAACTGTCCAACTTTTAACTAATCCGCTGGATTTGTGCTACCCTTGAATCTTGGGTCATGAGTAGCACTCATGTATACCATTGTTACCTTCTAATAATTGTTGGATTTTGTACGACTGTATGATTCTATACTGCTGATATGAAAAACTAAATTATGGAGAATTTTGTACCAGATAAATCCGGGACAATCACGTCTAGTGTCAATATTTGATCGATGTATTTCGAATGATATTTCTTTGGTGCATGCAGGATTCGAATTCAACTACAAACAATTAAACATCAACTGAGATTTGTGAGGAAACTTTATATGGTGGATCTGGAAGGCATGCGTTTTCACGAACAATTTTTTCTGACAATAAAAGATTTCAGAAAAAATAGCTTCATTAAATTTTTTTCTCCAAAGGCCGATTCAAATTTTTGCGGTTCCCCGTGAAACTGAAAAATTGTATGTGTTTCCGTGGTATATTGTTTTATGTCCAACAATCAATTTTGGCATAAATATTTTACAATTTTTCCAACTGCTAAAATGTCTGTTTTTCGCGAAATTTAGTAATTTTTTTATTTCAGTTCATAGACCAAAATACGATAAAACCTAAAATACAAATTTTTGGTTTTCGCAGTAATTGATCAAAACATCTTAGCAACTTAAATTTTGATGCTGATTGTTCATTTAGGACCACATCAGAAAGTCGGTATTTTCCAGAAAATAAGATTTTTTGTCATTTTTTCGAAATCTTCGCCCGAAAAATTCAATGAACTATAACTTCATCAATACACCTTACTAATTTCATATATCGATTACGAAACTTCTGGTCTTTTTACTAAGATTTTAGCCAACATTTTTATATTATTCGGCTTTGAAAACAACCCATCCGATACTATTTTAGAGATACTCAACTGACTATTGTTACAATTTTTTTTAAAGAAAAACTAATAATTAAACAATTCCAGAATCTCAGAAAACATATAAATTAAATTTTCTTACTTTTATCATTTACAGAATGCATAGCTGAGTTTAGCTATTCAAGAATGAATCGGATGAGTGGTTTTCAAAAACGCCAATTATATAAAAAAGTTTGCCTAAAAAATCTAGTTAAAAAGACCAGAAAGTCTTGTAATCGATATTACTTTATTTTACTTAGTTTCCATAGATTAAACAAAAACACACAGACACCTAAAATACAGGCAAACCTATTTGCATGATTGGTAACTCATTAAAAAAGTTCTTTCTCTCAAGGTTACCCAACTCCAGGCATATGCCCCCAAACACTGACTTACATTTATTCTGATAGGTCCGGAGAATAATCAAATGATTAGTGAGTTTTATGATTTCAACCATTATATTCTGGCTACTGTAGTTAAAAGATTATGTTTGAGTTCGGAATGGTCATTTGGAAAAAACCCCCATTAAGTCCCGCTAGAAGGCCGATGTTTGTGGCTATATAAAGTATGATCAATATTATCCAAAACAGCAATAGAATCTTATTCGAACAGGTTGGTAATTTGGCTAAACTTAAACGTAGACTTAAATGAACCACAGTGACCATTTGAAATAAGAATTCAAAACTCAACCAAAATGGGTATCGATGTTTTTAACGATCTTGTAAAATTTTTTTTCTGGTCATTTTAAGACTGAGGATTTTTTTTTATGGAAAATTTTCAAAAAAAAATCGATTTTAAGTCAATTTTTCGTGATTTTACAGGTTTAAGGATCCATTCTAGCGAAGCCGTATGAAGTGCTAGAAGCTGATTTTTTGGCCAGTGAAAATTAATCCGTTTTCGGCCACCCGTTTTTATTTAATTAAGGGTCGGCGACCAATATTTGACCTCTAATGACCGTCTCAACAGTTTCAAGTCATCTCAAGTTATCTATAGACTTGTAAGTAGCCAAAAGAATCCGAAAGGTCGACTTTCTATGAACGTATTAGGAACTATGGGTTCAATAATGTACTGAGAGTTGCTAGAGAGCAAACACTGTCATCTTTTTTGCCATTTTCTGCGCTCTCTAACGACCTTTCAGTACATTCATTACCCGTAGATTCCTAATACGCTTCATCTAGAAAGTCGACCTTCCGATTCTTTGGGGGGGGGATTACAATCTAACATGACTTGAGCTTGACCTTGAACTTTACCGGTCATTAGAGTCACAATATTGATCGCCGACTCAATATAAACAAACGGGTAGCCGAAAAACGCTTAATTATCACTCCAAAATATCAGCCTTCTAGCACTTCATACGGCTCGCTAAACTGGATCACATTACCTCTAAATCACCGAAAAAATTGACCTGTAAAATCTATATTTTTTTTGAAAATTTTCATAAAAAAAAACCAAGCTTAATATACAGAAAAAATTCTTTACAAGATAGGTTAAAAACAAATCGATACCCATTTTTGAGTTCTTTGAAATTTCTATTTCAAATCGTCAGTATCATTCAAACGGTATACCGCGGCCTGACTCATACGTTATGTGTCATATATCGCTAAAAAAATTACAAAAATTGGATCTCGAATCAATTGGTTAAATGAAAAAACCTTATTATAAAATATTTTACGCAGAAACGTGATTTGATATATGGAAATTTGAAATCTTAACATAGAAGCACTTAGGAGCAGGGATCGAATTTTTCAAAATTTGACCAGGTCGGGTCGATTTTTTTTTCAAAAATTTTCTGGGTCGGGTCGAACGCCGACCCGAGTACTTTTTCGATCCGGGTCGGAGGTCGGATCGGGTCGAAGGTCGGGAGAATTTTGTTCAAGGGAAGTTAAAAGGGGAGTGGGTTCGAGTTAAAAGGGAATGGGATCATATTAAGGGATGGCTCATATTAAGAGGAGGAGTTGGCGATATAAGGGAATGGGCTTGATATTAGGGAAGTTGGCTCGAGTTAAAGGGAGTGGCTCGAGTTTAAGGAGAAGTGGGCTCGAGTTTAAGTTCGAGTGAGTTCGAGTTTAAGGATTGT
This sequence comes from Oikopleura vanhoeffeni, assembly GCA_004367855.1. Lineage (NCBI taxonomy): Eukaryota > Metazoa > Chordata > Appendicularia > Copelata > Oikopleuridae > Oikopleura > Oikopleura vanhoeffeni. The sequence goes on from SCLH01001207.1 coordinate 18,925, forward strand.
TAGGGTTTCCATAATCGATTTTCGGCAAAAATCGCTACTTAGGGTGAAATTTTATTGCGCTCTTTTGTAGAAATTTTTTTTTCAAAAATCCATATTTTTTCAATAAAATGATAATTTAGTTTGAAAATCGTATTTTTCGCCACAATAGGGGTTTCTTGGCTCTAAACTCGCTAACACGCCTTACAAGTGAGATTTTTTTTAAATTAAGAGACATCAATTCCAGTGATGATAAAGTAGTCACTGAGGTTGTTTTACCTTGTTTTTATGAACATTTTTGAAAGGTGGGTTCAAAATTTCTGCATTACATTTCTATTGATGTTTAACACTTTTAAACACTTTAAGAGTTTTAGAATTTCTTTAAAAGTGTAATATGACACATAACTAAGTTCAACAAGGCGTAATTGATAATGAATAATTTTTGTACAATAAAACGGGCATCCCTTTTTTGTTACTTTTACGTTTTTTTCTCGAAAATCGAGGTTTGGGACTTCCAAATTAAGAGCCAAAAAATCATAATTTTATAAAAAAAAAAATTTACAAAAATGTGTCAATTTATTCATAAGTGGCGTTGACCAAAAACAACCAATGCGGCATTTGTTTTCAAAATAATGAATACTGAAAATACAAAAATCGCTATTTTTGATCACGTGACGACCAAAATTTTTTACAATAATTTTTTTCAATTTTTCCATATTATTAACCTCCAAGATGTTTCAGAAGAATCCACCATTATTTCTATAAGTTATATTAATGGATCGTGAGCAGCTATTTAGGGGCCCTAACCCCTTGTTCGACGGTCAATTTACATTTATTTTTTGACACATTACTATTGATCACACGGGGGATCGATTGTTTTTTTCTCAAAATTGCGAGAATTGAATTTTGGTCAAAAAATTCAATGTTGTTCATAAAATATAAATTGTGATCCAAAAATCGAAAATCTGATTTTTGAAAATTAGAATTTCGTTTTAATAATTGGTATTTTGTTGAAATTTTTTATTTTTCGAACAAAATTTTATTTTTTGAACAAATTTTAATTTTTAACAAAATTTCCATTTTTGAGCAAATTTTCAAGTTTTTAAACAGAATTTTCAATTTTGCAACATCATTCTTAATTTTTCTGGAAAATTTTGAATTTTGGACAAATTTTCATTATTGAACATAATTAAATTTTCTTATAAAATTTTGACTTTTAATGTAAAGTTTTCGAATTTCACTCTTTAATGTAAAATTTTGCGAGTCAGAAAGTCGACTTCTTTCCAGGTCGGGTCGGTGCCGAAAATTCCGACCTGGCGACCCGGAAAACTCTGCTCTCTGATGATATCTGATATATTTTAGAAATATTTACAAATTATAATATAAAATGTCGATTTATAGTCAAACTCATACAAATTACACGGTTGAAAGCGACTACAGTCTGTTTTTAACTGTAAGTTAATAACGTTAGTATGCTACAATTGTGAATTTCCAGTTTAATTATCAATTTGCGACTTTTTTACAATAGTTCACCTTGTTTTGTTCTGCCTTATTTGAAAAGTGATCAGTTAATTCAGAAGTGTAGTGGTTTTAGCGATGAAAAATAAGTGAGCGACGCAAACAATTGTTTTTCTCGACCCAGCGTGAACCAAGAAGATATATGCTAATTTACAAGACCTTTTGCTTCACATAACGTGTAAGACGAAGTGACAGTAATTTATTTTTCGAAAATTGAATTTTGAATATTTTTTCTCCATTTTAGATTTTTGTTAGATTGCCAAAAAATCTTTACCCTAAAATAGTCTTTTATATTTACTTTCATACGGACGAATCTGTCGAAAGATTCTGGATTTTCTTTCTCATGGAATGTCACAACGAAGGTTGTGGAGGAGATCTTAAGGGCCTCACTGTATTTTACATTCTCAAATTACCCCACGTCTTACCTGATGAAGCTGACTGTTTTCTACCAAATCTCACAAAATAAAGGGTCTCAGGTTTTAATACATTTCGATGATTTTGATCTAGAAGAGGACACAGAGTGCGATTTTGATTGGTTACAAATTTTCAATGGACACGACCGTTTTTGAGTCCGTGACTCAAAGACTATGCGGAGATATTGCAAACGGAATGACTTATAGAGCAATTCCTCAGATATAAATATTGGTTCCATTCGGAATGACTCAACTTTTGGGGGTGCGATGGATTTTTGTTAACTGGGAAACATCGTGTGATAATCATCATTCACTTAGGAACAAATCGAAAATCACGATCAACAATATGATGCCCACCAAGAAAAAACTTCATTTTGAGCATTATTAACCCGATTTTTTTGTATTTATTTTTTTACTTTTCGAATTTCAACAAATTATCTGGTTTCAAAAGAATGAGTCATGATTTTGAAAAATAATTTCTGAAGTATTTTTTTTGAATTGTGTTGACTTTTCTAAACGAGGAAAAGTTCACATCAGTTTTGATATGTTTTTTTCGATTGCTATTAAAGTATGACCGGCAATGATTCAATCTCACAATTTTCCTGGAGACTACCCGAAATGCAAATTGTAAATGGACTGTGGAATTTCTTCAAATCTAGAAATTTTCATAAAATTCAATTTATTTTTATCTTGAACGCGCGGAGCACGAGTGTTATGATAGTTTATCAATATTTCCACACTGCATCAGTCATGGTGATTATTGTTTTTTTAGACGTATTTTGTATTTTCTTTACCATTATTTTTAGATTTTTTTGTTCAAATATTAACTGTCTATTCGTTTTTTGCAAATTAAAAGATTATTTATATTTGTGACAGGTATCATTCCGATATCTATTCTGCATTTCAGAGATGCATTTAGCACAGAAAATTAAAAAAACCAAAATATTGGTGATTTTATTTTTTTACTTTAACCCACAGAACAAAATAGAAAAAATAATTCTCAAGGCTGAATCAGGCCGTACAGGCCGCCCAATATCGCCCAATTTGCCGAAATCGCCGAAAAACACCTACGCAATTTACGATTTTTAGGCTTAAATACTTCCAGTGCCAATATCGCCGAATGTGCCAATATCGCCGAATTTTTTTGAGATTTATATCTCGAATTATTTTTGAGCGTTAATATGACGTCATTTCAGATGACTCTCTCAAATCTAGTCTTTTCAACATTTATTTGATTGCATTTGTAAAGTATTCATTCTACGTATTTTGATGATTTACTCTCATGCAACATTTATGTGTGAAACTTCTTATAAAATTCAAAAATTGTTTGACAATTAACGTCATTCGAACGCCTACGCGTTTTGTGCCAATATCGCCGAATTTTTTGGCAAAATTTTCGGCGATATTGCCCTCCCCTGTATTTGTTCAAATAATTACCATGTGATGCAGTACTGAATTAAATTTGATCGCTGAACTTTGTGGATCTGAAGTGGATGATATAATTGTTGAAAAAGACAACAAGATTATTACCTTTATTTTCATATCGATGAATTTGAAGAATTTTCGGGTTTTGAACTTGAATAGGTCCTACTACGGATAATTATCACTATTTGATCACAGCAACAGGAAAGTGTTTAAAATTGAGATACATGGCATTTAAATGCCAAAACCCTCGTGTCAATCTTTTTATGCGGTTCTATAACAACAAATTCAACAATATGTGTAGTTCAATAGTGAAAATGACGCCGCTTTTGCGATGTTACATTTGATCCTGACACTCAAAAAACAAGAAATTTCAATTTTTTAAAAAATACAAGATTCATTTTCGAAAGTTTCAAATAACTATCGCATCTTTATTTTAATAAAATTTCAGATTCGACACCTAACCATCATCTTTGAAGTTAATTGACTCTTTTTTTAGTTTTAAATTGAAAAATTAACAGTGAAGAAATTTTTCAAAAAAAACATTATTTGTTTTTCTTTGTCGAGTCTGAAAATTCAACTGAATATTTTCAATCATCAATAAAATTCCATTCTCATTTAGTAACTACAAATTAACACTTATAAAGGTGAACTTAAATCACCCGATTTTGATACAGGACTTCAACATGACGAAATAATTTACTGGCTGATTGACCCTCCAATGTCTGAGGAAAATGGCATTGAACGGAAATCATATTCAATTAACAGTAAAAATCCACAAATTTGGAGTGAGTACAGGTACTTTTGTAGAAGTTTTTGACGGTGCAAAACCTGTCGAGATAAAATGATCGTAATTGGCATGAAATGAAGGAAATATGGGTAGCATCCTCTTCTGGCCACTATGTTGGTTTTATGGTCGTGAATGAAGACGACTATCTAGACGAGAAATTAAATTTTATGCAGAATACACTCAAAGAGGTAAAATAATCAATTATAAATCTTAGAAAGCCAAAAATCAAAATTTAATTTTTTTGGAAGTACAGTAGGATTTTTTGACAAAATGCTAATGTCCTTGTACGCCATCAAATTTCGCGTTATCAAAATATTTATTCGAATAAATACATTAGAAAAACAAAATAATTTCGCGCGAAAGGCAAATCGATGTCAAATTATTTTTGAAAGAAATATTTACAGTCAGAAAAATATAAAATATTGTTTTGCTTTTACTACAGTATGTACATTTTTAATGACGATTTGGAATAAGGCAAAATTTTGAGATCCAGTTTTTTGCCAGCCAATAATTATCCAGAATGATTTGATTTAAATCAACTCTAAAATCCAAAAAATTCGCTTCTAATCAATCAAAATTATCTTTTTTGCAAGCACCATGGTGCTGCACCACTAAAAAATGAAATACTGTAGTTTGGTCATTCACAGCCGACCAATTTCTACCTTAGAATTTTTAATAAACTTTATGACTTCTTTGATAACAAACATTATGTTTAAC
>SCLH01001207.1:23781-33914 GCA_004367855.1 Oikopleura vanhoeffeni
GATTTTGTGATGGTAATCTGGTCTAAACACTGCAGGAAAAATACAGACTAATATATTTTGTGTCATCACACCGAAAGACTAGATAGTGTAGAATGTCAACCAGAAATTTACCATACGAAACGTTTTGCCGACCGTTACCAGTAAAAATGTTTTCTATACAAATGTGTGACATTAGAATTTAGATCGGATTCAACTGACAATGGGAAACGGATTTTCAGTTTTGTATTAAAATAGTAGATTTTATTGTTTAAAATTTTTAATTTAGCAGGCGCCTATGTTTAGTAGCGCCGAGACAAAAAGTAATTTGTCGAGACTTGAGGTGATTTAAAGAGTGTATACTATTCTTCTCGGGAATTTTTTTTCGTTATAAAAAAAAAAACCCTATCTTTAACTTTAGAGAAATGTGAAGGCGGAAAATATTTAATATTTTCTATGAAAATTTCTAGAATATGTTCTAATGGTTTTGAGATTCTTATTTTATTGCATTGACAACACATATAATTATGAACAGTTTATTTCTGACAATGAAGAATTTGAAATAAGGAATTTCAAATAAAAAATCGTTTATGTGGTTTAAGCATCTTGTAGAGACTTTTTTTTAGAGTCTCTTTTAAGACCAGGAGATTTTTTTATCTTGTTCTTCGACAAAATATTTCCAAAAAAAACGATTTTCTCGGTCATTTTTTCTGATTTTACAGATAGTCCCCAACCGGTTCCGGAGAAGCCGTATGAAGTGCTAGAAGGCTGATTTTTTGGCCATGAAAATTAATCTGTTTTTCGGTTAGCCGTTTTTTCGATGGAGAGGTCGGCGACCAATATTTGACTATATAACGGTCAAAGTTCAGTCAATCTCATCGTATAGACTTGAAAATACTACCAAAATAAATTGGAGGGTCAACTTTCTCATGAAGTATCTACCAACTATGCGTCATAATGTACTGAAAGGTCGCTAGAGGAGCAAACTGGTCAACACCAAGGTCAACCCCAGTTCATCGTTTAGACTTGCGGTACCTTCAAAAGATCGAACAGCTTGACTTTCTGATGAACGTATTGCAACTATGGCTTCAATAATGTACTGAAAAAATGTATTTTTTTGCTCTCTAGGGACCTTTCAGTACTTTATTGACCCATAGTTGCTATACGGTTTATCAGAAAGTCGACTCTTCCGATCTTTTTGGGGGTACTTTCAAGTTGCCTGAGAATTGACTTGAACTTCTTGACCGGTCATTAGAGGTCAAATTGCTCGCCGACCCTTAATCAAAAAGCTAACCAAAAAACGCCTAATTTTCACTGCCAAAAATCAGACCTTCTAGCACTTTTACGGCTTCTCCCAGACCGGTTGGGGATACCTGTAAAATCACAAAAATGACCGAAAAATCAATTTTTTTGAAAAATTTTGAAAACAAAAAATTCTAATCTTAAATAACCAGAAAAAAATTCTCTTTAAGATAGCTTAAAACACATAAAAACGATTTTTTATTTTGAAATTCCTATTTCAATCGTTCAATGTGTGTGATATCAACACACCATATTTCAATGTATACATTTTTATTCGTTTATAAGAGAGGTTAACGGCCTTACGCAATTTTCATAGCAAAAGATAAGGGGAAATTCCCGACGAAAAAGTATACCTCGATTTAGACTATTTTTACAAGTGCATTCCAAATCATCTCAAGTCTCGGACACCACTTGAAACTCATGCCGTGATACATGTTTTCGGAGATTTAATATTTAACAGGCAACATATGAATTGGTTGTGGTGGTACATTTACGAAGCCATCAAAATTTCTTCGCCAGTTACCCATCCTACCCAAAAGAACGAGAATGTGACTATCTCCTTAAATCTGATGGCTTGGAAATCTATTTTAACTTCGATAGGTTCGAGTCAAATAATTATTAAATTTAGATTAAAATATTTTTTTTATAATAAAAAAAAAATGCTCGCTATAAGAGATTCCTCATCTTCGTAGGTTTCTTTAGTGTATTATGCGTGGAGGCTATCAGATGTTCTCTTTTTGCGGCAAAAATCATCGGTAGATGAGGTTCTTCGATTAGTATATTATTATTATAATTAAGAATATTATCATCATATCAATTTCTTTAATTAATTAATAAAAATGTATATTAGATATATTAATTTCAAATAAATAAAACTCTTTTTAAGTTTTGCTCTTTGTGCCCGCAGGTTGAAAATTGTACAAGCGTTTTCTCAAAGTTTATGATGGTTTATCTGATTCCGCGCCATTATTGTTGACGCTTGTGAAAATAAATATCGGAACACAATTAAATCTACATAGTAACAATTTATGTTAATTTCAGCACGGATGGAAACGAAATGACCATGGTTTTTCTAGGTATTAAAGTTAATTCTATAGTTTAATTTATTTGTTATTATTTTTAATTTTTTTATTACAAGGGGCCATATCGCCAGAATTTGCCCAAAATCGTCCAAACCAAACAGCAAATCGTCCAAACAAAACGCAATTACACGATTTTTAGCTATAATACTTCCAGTGCCAATATCGCCGAATGTGCTAACATGGGCGTCATGAATGACGTCATTTTCGAATTATTTTCCCAAATTTACTCCTTTTCACTATTTTTTTTATGCGTTCAGTGGAGAACTTAATATACGAATTTTGGTGATTCAATTCATTCAACCTACTGATAAACTCCTTATAAATTGAAAAATTAAATATATTTATGACGTCATTTTGACGTCTACGCGTTTTCTCATTTTTGGACAAAATTTTTTATTTCTGTCCCATATTCGAATGTTCAAATATGCCCGAATGTGCCATGATCGCCGCAATTTTTGTCGTAAAACTTTCGGCGATATTGCCCCCCTATGTATCTCTCCAATTGATTTTATATTTTGGTTAATTTGATTTACCGTTCTTTTTTTTATTACTTAAATTCATTTTTGTTCAAAATTCACCATATACGATTTAGCTCATTTTCGAAGTATTAGACATTGGTGCTGATTGTGGTGGGATTTTTAGTGAAATGCAAGGAATTGTATCCTCTCCAGGATACCCGATGCCTTATCCAAATGATCTTGAATGTTTCTATTATTTCCGAGGGTTACCTGAAAATGTCATTCAAATAAAATTTTTGGTTTTTGTCATGGAAGATCAATCGACTGGCAGGAGCGTCACATTTTTATTAAGTGACCCTAATTTACTTGATCGAGTGCTTAGTGACCCAAGTATTAGCTAANGATTTTGTGATGGTAATCTGGTCTAAACACTGCAGGAAAAATACAGACTAATATATTTTGTGTCATCACACCGAAAGACTTAGATAGTGTAGAATGTCAACCAGAAATTTACCATACGAAACGTTTTGCCGACCGTACCAGTAAAAATGTTTTCTATACAAATGTGTGACATTAGAATTTAGATCGGATTCAACTGACAATGGGAAACGGATTTTCAGTTTTGTATTAAAATAGTAGATTTTATTGTTTAAAATTTTTAATTTAGCAGGCGCCTATGTTTAGTAGCGCCGAGACAAAAAGTAATTTGTCGAGACTTGAGGTGATTTAAGAGAGTGTATACTATTCTTCTCGGGAATTTTTTTTCGTTATAAAAAAAAAAACCCTATCTTTAACTTTAGAGAAATGTGAAGGCGGAAAATATTTAATATTTTCTATGAAAATTTCTAGAATATGTTCTAATGGTTTTGAGATTCTTATTTTATTGCATTGACAACACATATAATTATGAACAGTTTATTTCTGACAATGAAGAATTTGAAATAAGGAATTTCAAATAAAAAATCGTTTATGTGGTTTAAGCATCTTGTAGAGACTTTTTTTTAGAGTCTCTTTTAAGACCAGGAGATTTTTTTATCTTGTTCTTCGACAAAATATTTCCAAAAAAAACGATTTTCTCGGTCATTTTTTCTGATTTTACAGATAGTCCCCAACCGGTTCCGGAGAAGCCGTATGAAGTGCTAGAAGGCTGATTTTTTGGCCATGAAAATTAATCTGTTTTTCGGTTAGCCGTTTTTTCGATGGAGAGGTCGGCGACCAATATTTGACTATATAACGGTCAAAGTTCAGTCAATCTCATCGTATAGACTTGAAAATACTACCAAAATAAATTGGAGGGTCAACTTTCTCATGAAGTATTACCAACTATGCGTCAATAATGTACTGAAAGGTCGCTAGAGGAGCAAACTGGTCAACACCAAGGTCAACCCCAGTTCATCGTTTAGACTTGCGGTACCTTCAAAAGATCGAACAGTTGACTTTCTGATGAACGTATTGCAACTATGGCTTCAATAATGTACTGAAAAAATTATTTTTTTGCTCTCTAGGGACCTTTCAGTACTTTATTGACCCATAGTTGCTAATACGGTTTATCAGAAAGTCGACTCTTCCGATCTTTTTGGGGGTCTTTCAAGTTGCCTGAGATTGACTTGAACTCTTGACCGGTCATTAGAGGTCAATATTGCTCGCCGACCCTTAATCAAAAAAGCTAACGAAAAAACGCTAATTTTCACTGCCAAAAATCAGACCTTCTAGCACTTTATACGGTTCTCCCAGAACCGGTTGGGGACTACCTGTAAAATCACAAAAATGACCGAAAAATCAATTTTTTTGAAAAATTTTCAAAACAAAAAATTCTAACTCTTAAAAACCAGAAAAAAATTCTCTTTAAGATAGCTTAAACACATAAAAACGATTTTTTATTTTGAAATTCCTTATTTCAATCGTTCAATGTGTGTGATATCAACACACCATATTTCAATGTATACATTTTTATTCGTTTATAAGAGAGAGTTAACGGCCTTACGCAATTTTCATAGCAAAAGATAAGGGGAAATTCCCGACGAAAAAGTATACCTCGATTTAGACTATTTTTACAAGTGCATTCCAAATCATCTCAAGTCTCGACACCACTTGAAACTCATGCCGTGATCATGTTTTCGGAGATTTAATATTTAACAGGCAACATATGAATTGGTTGTGGTGGTACATTTACGAAGCCATCAGAAATTTCTTCGCCAGATTACCCATCCTACCCAAAAGAACGAGAATGTGACTATCTCCTTAAATCTGATGGCTTGGACATCTATTTTAACTTCGATAGGTTCGAGTCAAATAATTATTAAATTTGAGATTAAAATATTTTTTTTATATAAAAAAAAAATTGCTCGCTATAAGAGATTCCTCATCTTCGTAGGTTTCTTTACGTGTATTATTGCGTGGAGGCTATCAGATGTTCTCTTTTTGGCGGCAAAAATCATCGGTAGATGAGGTTCTTCGATTAGTATATTATTAATTATAATTAAGAATATTATCATCATATCAATTTCTTTAATTAATTAATAAAAATGTATAATTAGATATATTATTTCAAATAAATAAACTCTTTTTAAAGTTTTGCTCTTTGTGGCCCGCAGGTTGAAAATTGTACAAGCGTTTTCTCAAAGTTTATGATGGTTTATCTGATTCCGCCCTTATTGTTGACGCTTGTGAAAATAAATATCCGGACACAATTAAATCTACACTAGTAACAATTATATGTAATTTTCAGCACGGATGGAAACGAAATGACCATGGTTTTTCTAGGTATTAAAGTTAATTCTATAGTTTAATTTATTTGTTATTATTTTAATTTTTTTATTACAAGGGGCAATCGCCAGAATTTGCCCAAAATCGTCCAAACAAACAGCAATCTCCAAACAAACGCAATTACACGATTTTTAGCTATAATACTTCCAGTGCCAATATCGCCGAATGTGCTAACATGGGCGTCATGAATGACGTCATTTTCGAGATTTATTTTCCCAAATTTACTCCTTTTCAACATTTTTTTTATTGCGTTCAGTGGAGAACTTAATATACGAATTTTGGTGATTCAATTCATTCAACCTACTGATAAACTCCTTATAAAATTGAAAAATTAAATCAATATTTTGACGTCATTTTGACGATCTACGCGTTTTCTCATTTTGGACAAAATTTTTATTTCTGTCCCATATTCGAATGTTCAAATATGCCCGAATGTGCCAATGATCGCCGCAATTTTTGTCGTAAAACTTTCGGCGATATTGCCCCCCTATGTATCTCTCCAATTGATTTTTATATTTTGTTAATTTGATTTACCGTTCTTTTTTTATTACTTAAATTCATTTTTGTCAAAAAATTCACCATATATTTAGCTCATTTTCGAAGTATTAGACATTGGTGTGAATTGTGGTGGGATTTTAGTGATAATTGCAGGAGGAATTCGTATCTCTCCAGTACCGATGCTTATCCAATGATCTGAATGTCTTTAATATTCCGAGAAGATTACCTGAAAATTCACTTTCAAATAAAGATTTTGGTTTTTGTAATGGAACAGATCAATCCCACGGAGAGACCGTCACATTTTTATTTAGTGACCCGAATAAACTTATCGAGTGCCTTAGTTGAACCCATCGTATAAGCTAGAATTGGTAAAATTTCCGAAGTTTGGAAATTTTAACCACAATTATTATGAGCGCCGCCCCCCACCTTAGTGACCAAATGTTAGTATCCTTAGCAGCTCCATGCTGAACTAACATTGATGTACCCTCCTGAAAAGTTTTGGATTTATACGGACTATGAAGTTGTTGGGATTTTGTACGACTTTATGATTCTGATACTGCTGATGATGAAACTAAATTACTGGGAGAATTTTGTACCGATAATCCGGGGACAATCACGTCTAGTGGTCAATATTTGACGATGTATTTCGAAACTGATATTTCTTTGGGCGATGCAGGATTCGAATTAAACTACAAACAATTAAAATCAGATGAGATTTGTGGAGGAACTTTATATGGTGGATCTGGAAGGCATGCGTTTTCACGAACAATTTTTTTTCTGACAATAAAAGATTTCAGAAAAATAGCTCATTAAATTTTTTTTCCAAGCCGATTCAATTTTGCGGATCCCCGTGGAAAAACTTGAAAAAATTGTATGTGTTGCGTGGTATAGTTTTTTTATGTCACATAATTTATGTGGCATAAATTATTTACAATTTTTCCAAACTGCTAAAAATGTCTGTTTTCGCGAAATTTAGTATTTTTTATTTCAGTTCATAGACAAAATACGATAAAACCTTAAAATACAAATTTTTGGTTTTACGCAGTAAATTGAATCAAACATCTTAGCAACCTTAAATTTTTGATGCTGATTGGTTCATTTAGGACCAATCAGAAAGTCGTATTTTCAGAAAATTAAGATTTTTTTGTCATTTTTTTCGAAATCTTCGCCCGAAAATCAATGAACTATAATTCATCAATAACTGCTTACTAATTTTCATATATCGATTACGAGACTTTCTGGTCGTTTTTTACTAGATTTTTAGCCAACATTTTTATATTATTCGGCTTTTGAAAACAACCCATCCGATTACATTTTAAGATAGCTCAAACTGACTATTGTTTACAATTTTTTTTAAGAAAAACTAATAATTAAACAATTTCAGTAATCTCAGAAAAACATATAAATTAAATTTTCTTATTTTATCATTTACAAGATATGTATGCTGAGTTTGAGCTATCTAAGAATGTAATCGGATGAGTGGTTTTCAAAAGCCGAATTATATAAAAAGTTTGCCTAAAAATCTAGTTGAAAACGACCAGAAAGTCTTGTAATCGATATTACTTTATTTTACTTAGTTTCCATGATTAAACAAAACACCAGACACCCTAAAATACAGCAACCGTATTTGCATGATTGGTAACTCATTAAAAGTTCTTTCTCTCAAGGTTACCCAACTCCAGGATATGCCCCAAACACTGACTGTACATTTATTCTGATAGGTCCGGAGAATAATCAAATGATTTTGAGTTTTGATGATTTCAACCTTGAATATTCTGGCTACTGTAGTAAAGATTATGTTGAAGTTCGGAATGGTCATTTGGACATTAGTCCGCTAGAAGGCCGATTTTGTGGCTATAAAGATATGGATCAATATTATCCAAAACAGCCAATAGAATCTTATTCGAACAGGTTGGGTGAATTTGGCTAAATTAACGTGACTAAATGAACACAGTGACGATTTGAAATAAGAAATTTCAAAACTTCAACTCCAAAATGGGTACGACTGTTTTTAACGCTATCTTGTAAAATTTTTTTTCTGGTCATTTTAAGACTGAGGATTTTTTTTTATGCGAAAATTTTCAAAAAAAAATCGATTTTAAGGTCAATTTTTCTGATTTTACAGGTTAAGTGATCCAGTTCTAGCGAAGCCGTATGAAGTGCTAGAAGGCTGATTTTTTGGCCAGTGAAAATTAATCGTTTTTCGGCCACCCGTTTTTGATTTAATTAAGGTCGGCGACCAATATTTGACCTCTAATGACCGTCAACAGTTCAAGTCATCTCACAGTTCATCGTATAGACTTGAAGTACCCAAAAGATCGAAAGGTCGACTTTCTCATGAACGTATTAGCAACTATGGTCAATAATGTACTGAGAGTGCTAGAGAGCAAACACTGTCATCTTTTTTGCCATTTTCTGCGCTCTCTAACGACCTTTCAGTACATTATTGACCCGTAGTTTCCTAATACGTTCATCTAGAAAGTCGACCTTCCGATTTCTTTTGGGGGGGGATTACAAGTCTAACCATGAACTTGAGCTTGACCTTGAACTTGACCGGTCATTAGAGGTCAATTATTGATCGCCGACCCTTCAAAAAAAAACGGTAGCCGAAAAACGCTTAATTTCACTGCCAAAAATCAGCCTTCTAGCACTTCATACGGCTTCCTAGAACTGGATCACATTACTATAAATCACGAAAAATTGACCTAAAATCTATTTTTTTTGAAAATTTTCATAAAAAAAACCTAAGCTTAAACCAGAAAAAAATTCTTTACAAGATAGGTTTAAAAAAATCATACCCAATTTTTGAGTTTTTGAAATTTCTTATTTCAAATCGTCAGTATCATTCAAACGGTATACCGCGGCCTGACTCATACGTTATGTGTCATATATCGCTAAAAAAATTACAAAAATTGGATTCGAATCAATTGGTTAAAATGAAAAGACCTTATTATAACAATATTTCACGCAGAAACGTGATTTTGATATTATGGAAATTTGAAATCTTAACATAGAAGCACTTAGGAGCAGGGATCGAATTTTTTCAAAATTTGACCAGGTCGGGTCGATTTTTTTTCAAAAATTTTCTGGGTCGGGTCGAACGCCGACCCGAGTACTTTTTCGACCCGGGTCGGAGGTCGGATCGGGTCGAAGGTCGGGAGAATTTTGTTCAAGGGAAGTTAAAAGGGGAGTGGGTTCGAGTTAAAAGGGAAATGGGCTCGATATTAAGGGGGAGTTGGCTCGATATTAAGGAGGAGTTGGCTCGATATTAAGGGGGGAATGGGCTTGATATTAAGGGGAAGTTGGCTCGAGTTTAAAGGGGAGTGGGCTCGAGTTTAAGGAGAAGTGGGCTCGAGTTTAAGTTCGAGTGAGTTCGAGTTTAAGGGGATTGTTAGGGTTTCCACTAATCGATTTTCGGCAAAAATCGACTACTTAGGGTGAAATTTTATTGCGCGTCTTTCGGTAGAAATTTTTTTTTCAAAAATTCATATTTTTTCATAAAAATGATAATTTAGTTTGAAAATCGTATTTTTCGCCAAAATAGGGGTTTCTTGGCTCCTAAACTCGCTAACACGCCTTAACAAGTGAGATTTTTTTTAAATTAAAGAGACATCAATTCCAGTGATGATAAAAGTAGTCACTGAGGTTGTTTTACCTTGTTTTTATGAACATTTTTTGAAAGGTGGGTTCAAAAATTTCTGCATTACAATTTCTATTGATGTTAACACTTTTAAACACTTTAAGAGTTTTAGAAATTTCTTTAAAAAGTGTAATANTATGACACATAACTAAGTTCAACAAGGCGTAATTTGATAATGAAATATTTTTTGTACAATAAAACGGGCATCCCTTTTTTGTTACTTTTACGTTTTTTTCTCGAAAAATCGAGGTTTGGGACTTCCAAATTAAGAGCCAAAAAATCATAATTTTATAAAAAAAAAAAATTTTACAAAAAATGTGTCAATTTCATTCATAAGTGGCGTTGACCCAAAAACAACCAATGCGGCATTTGTTTCAAAATAATTGAATACTGAAAATACGAAAAATCGCT
>SCLH01001207.1:33924-66487 GCA_004367855.1 Oikopleura vanhoeffeni
ATTATTAACCTCCAAGATGTTTCAGAAGAATCCACCCATTATTTCTATAAGTCTATATTAATGGATCGTGCATGCTATTTAGGGGGCCCTAACCCTTGTTCGACGGTCAATTTATCATTTATTTTTTGACACATTACTATTGATCACACGGGGGATCGATTGTATTTCTCAAAAATTGCCGAAATTGAATTTTGGTCAAAAAATTCAAATGTTGTTCATAAAATATAAATTGTGATCCAAAAATCGAAAATCTGATTTTTTGAAAATTAGAATTTCGTTTAAGTAATTGGTATTTTGGTTGAAATTTTTTTATTTTTCGAACAAAATTTTATTTTTTGAACAAAATTTTAATTTTTGAACAAATTTCCAATTTTTGAGCAAAATTTTCAAGTTTTAAACAGAATTTTCAATTTTGCAACATCATTCTTAATTTTTCTGGAAAATTTTGAATTTTTGGACAAAATTTTCATTATTGAACATAATTTAAATTTTCTTATAAAAATTTTGACTTATTAATGTGAAGTTTTCGAAATTTTCACTCTTTAATGTAAAATTTTGCGAGTCAGAAAGTCGACTTCTATTCCAGGTCGGGTCGGTGCCGAAAATTCCGACCTGGCGACCCGGAAAATCCGCTCTATGATGATATCTATATATTTTAGAAATATTTACAAATTAATAATAATAAAATGATCGATTTATAGTCTAAACTACATACAAATTACACGGTTGATAAAGCGAGCTTACAGTCTGTTTTTAACTGTTAAGTTAATAACGTATGTATAGCTACAATTGTGAAATTTCCAGTTTAATTATCAATTTGCGACCTTTTTTAAATAGTTCACCTTGTTTTGTTCTGCCTTATTTGAAAAGTGAATCAGTTAATTCAGAAGTGTAGTGGTTTTAGCGATGAAAATTAAGTGAGCGACGCAAAACAATTGTTTTTCTCGACCCAGGTGAACCAAGAAGATATATGCTAATTTACAAGACCTTTTGCTTCACATAACGTGTAGACCGAAGTGACAGTAATTTATTTTTCGAAAATTGAAATTTTGAAATATTTTTTTCTCCATTTTTAGATTTTTGTTAGATTGCCAAAAAATCTTTACCCTAAAATAGTCTTTATATTTACTTTCATACGGACGAATCTGTCGAAGATTCTGGATTTTCTTTCTCATGGAATGTCACAACCGAAGGTTGTGGAGGAGATCTTAAGGGCCTCACTGGTATTTTACATTCTCCAAATTACCCCACGTCTTACCCTGATGAAGCTGACTGTTTCTACCAAATCTCCACAAATAAAGGGTCTCAGGTTTTAATACATTTCGATGATTTTGATCTAGAAGAGGACACAGAGTGCGATTTTGATTGGTTACAAATTTTCAATGGACACGAACCGTTTTTGAGTCCAGTGACTCAAAGACTATGCGGAGATATTGCAAACGGAATGACTTATAAGAGCAATTCCTCAGATATAAATATTTGGTTCCATTCGGATGACTCAACTTTTGGGGGTGCGGATGGATTTTTGTTAAACTGGGAAACATCGTGTGATAATCATCATTCACTTAGGAACAAATCGAAAATCACGATCACAATAATGATGCCCACCAAGAGAAAAAATTCATTTCTGAGCATTATTAACCCGATTTTTTTGTATTTATTTTTTTACTTTCGAATTTCATACAAAATTATCTGGTTTCAAAAGAATGAGTCATGATTTTGAAAAATAAATTTCTGAAGTATTTTTTTTGAAATTGTGTTGACTTTTCTAAAACGAGGAAAAGTTCCACACACAGTTTTGATATGTTTTTTCGATTGCTATTAAAGTATGACCGGAATGATTCAATCTCACAATTTTCCTGGAGACTACCCGAAAATGCAAAATTGTAAATGGACTGTGGAATTTCTTCCAAATCTAGAAATTTTCATAAAATTCAATTATTTTTATCTTGAACGCGGCGGAGCGACTGAGTGTTATGATAGTTTATCAATATATTCCACACCTGCATCAAGTCATGGTGATTATTGTTTTTTTTAGACGTATTTTTGTATTTTTCTTTACCATTATTTTTAGATTTTTTTGTTCAAATAATTAACTGTCTATTCGTTTTTTGCAAATTAAAAGATTATTTATATTTGTGACAGGTATCATTTCCGATATCTAATTCTGCATTTCAAAGATGCATTTATGCACAGAAAAATTAAAAAAAACACAAAATATTGGTGATTTTATTTTTTTACTTTAAACCCACGAAAAAATTAGAAAAAATAATTCTCAAGGCCTGAATCAGGCCGTACAGGCCGCCCCAATATCGCCCAATTTGCCGAAATCGCCGAAAAAAACCTACGCAATTTAACGATTTTTAGCTTAAATACTTCCAGTGCCAATATCGCCGAATGTGCCAATATCGCCGAATTTTTTTGAGATTTATATCTCGAATTACTTTTTGAGCGTTAATAATGACGTCATTTTCAGGATTGACTCTCTCAAATCTAGTCTTTTCAACATTTATTTGATTGCATTTGGTAAAGTATTTCATTCTACGTATTTTGATGATTTACTTCATGCAAATTTATTGTGAAACTTCTTATAAAATTCAAAAATTGTTCGACATATAACGTCATGTAGAACGCCTACGCGTTTTGTGTCAATATCGCCGAATTTTTTTGGCAAAAATCTTTCGGCGATATTGCCTCCCCCTGTATTTGTTCAAATAATTACCATGTGATGCAGTACTGAATTAAATTTGATCGCTGAACTTTGTGGATCTGAAGTGGATGATATAATTGTTGAAAAAGACAACAAGATTATTACCTTTATTTTCATATCGGATGAATTTGAAGAATTTTCGGGTTTTGAACTTGAATATGGTCCTACTACGGATAATTATCACTATTTGATCACAGCAACAGGAAAGTGTTTAAAATTGAGATACATGGCATTTAATTGCCAAAAACCTCGTGTCAATCTTTTTATGCGGTTCTATAACAACCAAATTCACCAATATGGTAGTTCAATAGTGAAAAATGACGCCGCTTTTGCGAAAATGTTAAAATTTGATCCTGACACTCAAAAAAACAAGAAATTTCAATTTTTTACAAAAATACCAAGATTCATTTTTCGAAAGTTTCAAATAACTATCGCATCTTTTATTTTAATAAAAATTTCAGATTCGACACCGGAAACCATCATCTTTGAAGTTATTGACTCTTTTTTTTCGAGTTTTAAATTGACAAAAAATTTAACAGTGAAGAAATTTTTCAAAAAAAAACATTATTTGTTTTTCTTTGTCGAGTCTGAAAATTCAACTGAAATATTTTCAATCATCAATAAAATTCCATTCTCATTTAGTAAACTACAAATTAACACTTATAAAGGTGAACTTAAATCACCCGATTTTGATACAGGACTTCAACATGACGAAATAATTTACTGGCTGATTGACCCTCCAATGTCTGAGGAAAATGGCGCATTGAACGGAAATCATATTCAATTAACAGTAAAAAATCCCACAAATTTGGGAGTGAGTACAGGTACTTTTGTAGAAGTTTTTGACGGTGCAAAACCTGTCGAGAATAAAATGATCGTAAATTGGCATGAAATGAAGGGAAATATGGTAGCATCCTCTTCTGGGCCCACTATGTTGGTTTTTATGGTCGTGAATGAAGACGACTATTCTAGACGAGAAATTAAATTTTATGCAGAATACACTCAAAGAAGGTAAAAATAATCAATTATAAATCTTAGAAAGCCAAAAATCAAAAATTTTAATTTTTTGGAAGTACAGTAGGATTTTTTGACAAAATGCTAATGTCCTTGTACGCCATCAAATTTCGCGTTATCAAAATATTTATTCGAATAAAAATACATTTTAGAAAAAAAAATAATTTTCGCGCGAAGGCAAATCGATGTCAAATTATTTTGAAAGAAATATGTTACAGTCAGAAAAATATAAAATATTGTCTTTGCTTTTTACTACAGTATGTACATTTTTAATGACGATTTGGAATAAGGCAAAATTTTGAGATCCACGTTTTTTATTGGCCAGCCAATAATTATCCAGGAATGATTTGATTTAAATCAACTCTAAAATCCAAAAAATTCGCTTCTAATCAAATCAAAATTATCTTTTTTGCAAGCACCAGTGGTGCTGCACCACTAAAAAATGAAATACTGTAGTTTGGTCATTCACAGCCTGACCAATTTCTACCTTAGGAATTTTTAATAAACTTTATGACTTCTTTGATAAACAAACATTTTGTTAAAAACTGTATACTTTATGTGTAAAATTCAGTGGCTCAAATTGTGGAGGAAAAACGGAGGCCAATTCAGGAACTTTAACTTCTCCAAATTACCCAACAAATTATCCAGAAGATACTATTTGCACTTGGGAAGGGACCGGGTTTTGACGACAAAAATTTGAGCAATTAAAAATATCAAACCTTACTTAAAAGATCAAATAAATCAGATTTTCAATGAAAACGAATTTCAGAAAAACATTATAATTTTTTTATAAAATTCAGTTTTGAAAATGTTTTTAATTAAACAAAGTTCTAATTTTAAAAATAACATAAACGTCGAGTTATTTAAAAAATTTGCATTTGTCAAAAAACCGCAAAGTGACAATCCCGAGCTCTGGAAATGAGATGTCAGATATAATTTTGTTTCATTTTGTTGACTTGGACCTAGAATTCACCTCAAATTGCTTTGCTGATTCGGTTTCTATTTTTGATGGGCTGGAACTAACAGAAGAAAAATTACTAGGAAAAGCTTATTTCATAAGAAAAGTGAATATCCGATAAAAATTTTTTATATCTTCAATTGAGGAAGAACGAGCATTTTGAGTCAAAGGCGGCGAATTAATCCGAATTTATTCGGCTTTTGAAAGCGACTCATCTGATTACGTTTTTAGATAGCTCAAACTGAGCACAATTATTGAGAGAAAAATAAAATGAAGAAAAAGGTCCGAATACGACCATTGTTTCCAATTTTTTTTAACAAAAACTGATAATTTAACAATTTCAGTAATCTTCGAAAAAAATCTAAAAATGGTTCGACTTGGAGCAACTATTTTTTATGTTACTATTCACTAAATATTTGTGCTCAGTTTGAGCTATCTGAAAACTTTATCAGATGACTCGTTTTCAAAAGCCGAATTAATTCGGATTAATTCGCCGCATTTGACTCAATATGCTCGTTCTTCCTTGATTAAAGATATAGTATAAAGTATATTGAATATTGTGTCAAGCCTGATTAGGGCGATTTTGTGGCAGGAATGAATATCCTGATGTTGCGACTACTGGACTAAGCGGAAGAGTTGTTTTCGAATCCGATTATGAATTTTCTGGAAGAGGATTTAGTCTGATGTTTACAAGAAATTGTGGAGGATATAAAATTGCAAATCAAACTTTAAATAGGAAATATATCATATATAATATCCTCATAACTAAAAATAATAAAATTAATTTTTAAATTTAATATTAACTTATTAGAATTAATATTAAACTTCGAATATACTAAATAAACATAGAAAAACATAGTATACATAGTGTACATAGTAAATACAATGTACAAATTGATGAAAACCAATAAAAATAGTTGAAAATAAATTAAAATTGAAAAAAATAATAAAAATTTTAATAACAATTAAAAAAAATTATTAAAAATTAAGGGGGTAGCGGTCGCAAAAATGTACTTTTGTACTCCACTTTACCAGAATACTAAATTGCTGCGAAACTTTTGAGAATAGCCATTTGGTAGATCTATTCTTAATCTACAATATTTTTTTATCAAAATAATTGTTGGTCGAGCCTGGTGACCACCATGCGGCGAGTTCTAAAGAGCTCCTAACCAAATTTTCAAATTCTATCTTCTCCTAGAGCTTGCATACGATTTCACTCAAACTTGGTATGAACACGGAAACACTTCTGGTTGTAATATGATGGTGGGATTTTTTTAAATGTTCACCTAGTTTTTTCTAGAACTGCGAAAACCGCCTAATTTCAAGATTTCGCTATTCAAAATCTTTTTCTCCTAGGTTACATTTAGAATGCAGTTTAAATTTGGAAAAGATGGAAATATGTTTTGTAATTATGATGGTGCAGAATTTTAAATATTTTGTGAAATTCTAGAAAATCGCATTTTAGTGAACCGGAATCGAAAACTCGAAAATAAAAATTGAGACTAAAAATATTACAGCTTTTTGATATTTTGAGTTTTTTCTGGTCGAAAAGTGGGTTTAAGTTTCCAAAAAAAATACTCAGAAAAATTCTGAAAAAATAAAAATTTCGAACTTTTGATTTTTTTACAGAAGTTTATGCTTTCTGAGTGTTCCCTAGCAATTTCGTGCCATGTATACACCTCAAAGTACCCTAGAAAGATTGCGACCGCTACCCCCTCAAATTCATATAAATTCGAAAAAATTAATAATAATTGATAAAAATTAAAAGAATTTAATAAAAATCAATCAAAATTATTAAAAATTTATAAAAATTATTAAAAATTGATAAAATTTGGTAAAAATGTATGAAAATAAATAAAATTGATACAAATCAAGGAAAATAAGTTAAAGTAAATAACGAGTTATGAAACTAAACACATAATTTAAATGAAATTAAATTAATAATTATTACTGAATAAGTCGAAAATCATAACACGAGTAATGAATAAAAATAATTATTTAATTTTATATATATTTTGAAGTCTTTCGTCGCCAAACTACCCTGATGCTTATTATTCCCAATCTGCTTGTACCTGGACTATAGCTGCCAAAAACTCTGGCGAAAAAGTATTCCTCGAATTTACCCATTTTGATCTTTACTTCGAAACAAAACCTGGCGAATCATGGACAGATTGTTCAAAAGCGCATTTTGTCCAAATTTTTGAATCTCTTCATCCTGCGGCAAATACTCCAAAATATTGTGGTTCCGAAGCTCCTGATTCGTATGCATCTTCAGGAGATACAATCCGTTTGATTTTTGACGCATCTTATGGAGGAGAAAATAAGGTACCTTCAAAAATGATAAAAAAAATTTGTCAATTTCTGCACACCTTCTTTTTTCAAATCTGAATTCTCTCCAATTTTCGATAAAGTATGAATTTTATTAATATCGTTACGAGCTCGTACGACATTTTTGGTATATTTTTTAGGCTTTCACGTATCGAAGTCAACAAAGAGGCTAAGAGGGAAATATAAAACCGAAACTGCCGTTCTGAATAAATAAAAAAAGTAAAATTTTGTACAATTTTTTTTCTTTTTTTTTCGTAAATTTTTGAAGTTCGACATTTTTATGAAAAAAAACTTTTTAAATTCGAGATTTTTATAAAAAAATTTCGAAATTTGACAATTTCATGATATTTTTTTGAAATCCTACAATTTTATGAAAATTTTTCGAAATTCGACAGTTTTATAAAAATTTATCGATCTTTTCTTGTAATTTTTTCGAGATTTTCGAATTAAATTGATATTCATATAAATTGCATAAAACGGACTAAAATAACTTTTTGTCCAATGATTTTTCTTCGACATTTTTTCAATAAATAAATTTATTTATAGGGCCGTACTGGATTTTTGGCGTTTTATTCGACAAATTCAGACCAATGTGGAGGTGAGTTAAATTCTATTGAGGGTTCATTTATGTCTCCATCATATCAAAATTCCGCTCAAAAATGTAATTGGGTTATTACGGCTTCTCCTGGAAATACTGTAGTTGTCTCATTTACAAGTTTCAGTATCCCTGATAGTGAGCTCTGTAAAACTGATCATGTAGATATAACGTCATCAAATTGGAATGGAGTCACTAATTCAAGATTTGAGTCAAAAAAACGTCCTTCCGGACAGCTATAATTTTAAATGTGCCCAAAAGTGTGGCGGCTGTGAATTTGATCGCTACTTATGATGTGTCTGCAAGGCGTGTCAAAATACATTTATTCGGACACGCCTTGAAGAAGCAGCAGAAGCCACGACGAGCCGCACAGCCGCAGTACTACGAGGAAGTTTTAAAACTTTATTTTCTATAAAATGATAAAAAAGATTTATTATTTTAATAGAAAATATAAATAAATAATTAAAAAGTTTTAAACGAAAATATTTTTGATATCATATGTCAGATATTGTGGAGAAGAGATAAATTGCCACAACTGTGAAGGTCAATCTGTCACCATAAATCTAGAGCTCGAAAATGCTGGAGGAAGCGCTGCTGGGTCATTTAGTGCCCATTATAGCAAAATCTGGGGTCAAGTTATTGTGGCCTCTGAGGGCCAAATTGCATCGCCACAATATCCCGGAACTTATCCTAACGATGTTGAGATTTCATGGACTGTTTATGGTCTGGGAGACATTGCGTACAATTCTATTAAATATGAAATTATTCATTTTGATATAATTTGTGATGATAATTTGGAACTGTCTTATTGTGATGAAGATAATGGTAAATTAAATTAATTTTATATAATTTTTGTAATTATCGATTTCCTTTCAAATAATAAATTTCTTTGACCAAAATTTTTTGTTGAAATTTTTTTTCCATTTTTCCAAAATTGTTTCCCAAAAACGTTAAAAGTTATAATGCTTTGAACTAGTAGTGATGTAGTGTGATACCTTTGACCAATCAGCATGGTGCATTTCACGCTCACGAGATACTCCCAAGACACATAACCTGCTCACTAGACTGGTCAGAAATATATCAATTTATTCCAATTTTTTTCATTTTTGGGCCTTCGCTGTTGAAAAGAAATAATAAACTTTCGCCAAAAATGAAATTTTATTTAAAAAAATGATAATTTTGCGGATTTCAGAAAGAAAAGTGAAATGTCAATGATTACATTATGTCATATTATTTCATTACTTTCATACTTAAAGTTAATAAAATTAAGTCTCGTGCTACATTCTTTTCAATGGGTGTGGAAATTATTTGAACGAAAATCCAGAAAAACGAATCGGATATGCCGAAAGTTTGCTGATGGCAATCAAATTTAAATCTGATCATTTATTATGGGGCAGAGGTTTTCTACTTAATTATACTGTTGAATTTTCGAGAGATATTCCTCCATATCCAGAAGCTCCTCAAATTGAACAAGGAACTTGTGGCAACGATTTTGTACTCGCTGGAGTTAATCAACTTCCAATCGTATCACCAAATTTCCCAGGTAAAAATAAGAAAAAATTTCCATTTAAGGCAGGTAGAGGATTTTTATTAATAAAATAGAATCTTCAAATTTTCGGAAATATTCTTTCATACTTAGACAAAAAATTTTTGAAATTAATATTATGTGATCGTTTAATGATATCAAATAATCGCAATAACAAGTTGTCTACCACTTGAGATTCAAGTAGCGTCGAGACTTGAGGTGATTATTCAAATCAGGCCTCAAATCACCTCAAGTCTCGACAAATCACTTATTGTCTTGAAGGTTCTTGAAACTCGAGCGGTATAATTGTAAGCTTTCCAATCGTTCAGAACGTTGACTACGTAGTCTACGCTCCATTCTGACATAAAAACATAAAATCTTCAATGTTTAAAGCTACTGAAAAGGTCGAATACTTCAAGTGCCCAGAAATTAATTCAAGAAAATCACCATTTGCCTGGCTGATTTACACACCTGGTTTCCCTAAATTCAGCTTCATATTATTCGTGACTATTTTTTTAATTTTGTAGGAACTTATGGGAATAATCTCGATTGCTATTGGTTTTTCCTGACAACTGCAAATGCAAGTATTTCTTTCAATTTTTACCAAGTAGACATAGAAAGAAGTGACGAATGTCTAGCAGACTATATTTCATTACTGGATGGACCTACAATTTATAATCAAGGCAAGTTTACCAATCAATCTTGATTTTTGTAGTCCGAAGGCCAAATTATTTAAAAATTAAGCCGTGAATTATGTGACATAATTTATGTCCCTTGAGAACAAAAAATATGTTTTTTATCAAAAAATTTGAATTTCTTCCGAAAATATTTTTTCATAAGTTAAAATGTTTTTAAATTTTCAAAAAAATTTGAATGTTATCCATTTTCGACAAAATTGTTAATTTTTGGAAAAGGCTTAACTAAGAACTAAAAATATTTTATATCAAAATTCCGATTTTTTCGGAAAAAACATTTCGATAATTTGTTTTCTGTAGTAGAAAATTTTCGCGAACTTATAATATTCAATACATCAACATTTTTTTCAAAAATTTTAGAATATTTTTTCGAAAATTTAAAAATATTTTTACGAAAATTTAAAAAAATATTTTTGAAAAGTTAAAATATTTTGAATTTTCAAAAAAATTTTAAGTTATTTTTAAGTTTCTAATACAAGAAAATTAAAGGTGTTTTCGAAAAAAGCTTTCGGAAAACCTTGACGAAAATCTTTTAATTTATTTTATTAATTTTATTGAAAACTTATAAAAGAATTTGCTCGAACTTGTGGTATTCAACATGATTTGATTTTGAAATCTTCTGGGCACGAAGCTGTCTTGCATTTCCACAGCAACGATAACGGAGTTCACAACGGAATGGGTTTCAATGCTACATATTGGCAGAGTTGCGGAGGCGTCATTAAGTCTAACTCGGGTTTTATCCAATCAGATCACTGGCCAGTTGCGTATTCCCCTGGAGAAGATTGCGTCTATGAAATAAGGTAAAATATTTATTTTCTGGGAGATATCTCATAAAAAATGTGCATTTTCAATGTCTTTCTTTATATCATATAAATTATATGGCACAGGGGGAGACCCAAATTGGGTTGTAAAAGGGATGGCTTTGGCGTGGGTTTTCCATCCTTTTTTGCGTAGGTTTAAGCAAAAGATAGGCAAAAATGGGGATGAGGATAAAAAATCTTGAATATTGGGCACTTTCTGCAATATCTCCACTTTCGGCGATTTATCGAAGATAATACTTCGGTATGAATAGTTACTCAGCGTTATTACTGTTAAGTCAGCAAAGAAAGTTACCAATCAAATAACATAATTCCTAAAATAAGTTGACAATCGTCTGATTTGATTGGTCACTTTCTTTCCGGGCGTCACAGTTAT
Organism: Oikopleura vanhoeffeni; assembly: GCA_004367855.1. Taxonomy (NCBI): domain Eukaryota; kingdom Metazoa; phylum Chordata; class Appendicularia; order Copelata; family Oikopleuridae; genus Oikopleura; species Oikopleura vanhoeffeni. Next base: position 44,944 of record SCLH01001207.1, read on the forward strand.
GACCCTGAGTAACTATCCATACCGAAGTATTATCTTCAATATGGCGACAGAAATAAATTATTTCGTTCACAATGACGTCATAATTTGAAAAGTCTTTATAATTGTACAAAGAGTTTCACAATGAGTGTACATGAAGTAAATAAACAAAATATGTAGAATTAAGTACTCCAATAAACGCAATCAAAGAAAAAATGGAAAAGGCAGAAAGTAATTTGTAATAAAAAACTTAAACGCCCACGCACATTCGGCGATATTGGCGATATATAGGCACTGGAATGATTTGATTCGGAGATATGTCGCCCCATTGTTATGCTCTTTCGTGCCATAATAAAGTTTCAATTACCGAGAAAAATTGTATTGACTCTTCACCGAAAAAGTTGAAACTCGAGCACCTCGAACGAAGTTAACTCTAGTTATGACGGTAAAATTTGTTTCTAGAATGGATCTTGGGCACCAAGGAAATTTCAAATTTGATGACTATTTCCAGATTGATGGTTCGATGCCAGGTTGTGATTCTAATGGAGATGGTCTGATTCAAATGATAAATGGAGTCAAAGGTCCTTTAATAATTAATTTTAAATGATTAATACTTGATAATTATTAATTAATAAGTTATAATATAATCAATAATTTCAGGAGATCCTCCTCTTTTACTTGAAGATGGCTCTGGGTCAAGAACTGGAATTTATTGTGGAAGCTCAAACCCGAACTCGTGATCAAAGTTTGTTTCTACTCAGAATATAATAACCATTATTTTCCACCCAGGAGATAACAGTAAAAGTATGCTGGATTCTATTTTTGGAAAAGTAAAGAGCCTGCCTGTGGTGAAATATTCAATTTAATCAAGATGGAGGTAAATTTTTTCGACGTCATGACAGCTTGAAAAATGATAAAAAATCCATTTTAGAATTTTTTCACTGACACAAAAAACGCCATACTTAATTTTTGAACCCTAGTACAAATTCTATATCTCAATGAGATAATCTCATACGAAAATTCAGGACTTTGCTTTTCGTACAATACTTATCTTGGGTACCATAATTTTTGTTTTCAAAAAATGTTTTAATCACTCAATCAGCGGCATTTTCAAGCCGAATGGATTTAAATAATGATTAATAATGTAAAGTCCTATAAAATGACACCATCTTTCAGAATAATTCTGACAGAATTAAAGTTTAATTAAATTCAAAAAAGAAATAAAGTTTCGATGCACAAAACCAAAAAATACTTAGTGACCCCGTTCTTGACTTTCCGCTATTTTAGGCACTATAATGACACCGGGATATCCAAATTTGATGGAAGAAAGTCAGTATTGTCACTGGACATTAACTGGCCCTGCGGAAACATCTATTCAATTATATTTTCAAGCTTTGGATATCAACGAAGATTGCTTTAATAATTATGTTTCAATATTTGACTTAAATATTAACTACAATAATCCAGGAAACGGTCGAAAAAACGTTTTTTCACTCAAAATTAATAAAATAAATTAATTACGAATAATGCAGAATGTTTTTGCTTGTATTGTTCTTTTATTCCAAAAAAATGAGGCAGTTTTACTCAGTTTTCGAATTCGTGATCGAGAAGCTCTGTTACTAACTTCTCAGAGAGGGCCTTAAAATTCAATTTTTTGAATATGAAGTTAATTTTTTCTAAACTGGAGAGCGGTTTTTTCGATTTGCGGTTTTTAAGCGGTTTAATACCGCAAATTATCGGTTTCTCGCAAACTGCTTTAACGTTCTTCATGAAATTAACAGGAAAGAGCCAAAAACGTCAGGGATTTGAAAAAACAATCTAAACTGAAATTCGACCCCAACAGGGGGTCATATTTCATGATTGCTCTATTTTTTGACTCTGACGGTAAACTTACGCGAAAACTTGATGATCGAGATAAAGTTTTACTGCGAATTTGATAAACATTTTCAAAAATAGAATTCGACTCTTCTATGAAGTCATATCCCTTTAACGAAGTAATGTTAATCTAGGATGTGGGGGCTGAGGAGTGGCCCCATGAGTGGCTAGGAGAGGTCTTATAAGTGTTCGGATTGGCTCCCTCCGCCCGCACATCCTAGATTAACATGAGTTCGTTAAAGAGATATACAATAATTTTTCATAACGGATTTTATTTTGCTTTTTCTATTTTAGCTTTTGTTCAAATTTTAACACTCGAATTTTGATCATAAAACAGCTTCTATACTATGTCGAAGTCTTACGAGTGATACTGTCAAAATCTTTAGTAACAAAATGGGAGTTACTTTATTTACAACAGAAGCTGCAAGAGGGTTTCAAGCTGATTATAGTGTAGCTATCTGTGGTGGATACTATTCAGGACTCAATGGAACTATTGGAAGCGGAACTGAAAATTATTCTTCGGTGAAAGTTACTGACTGTACTTCGATAATTAAAGGGCCGTGCACAAATCATGTAATTATGTAGAAGGAAGTGGTTAACGTAAATTAACCATTGGAAGCTCCAAATTGTTTTATTCGGCAGAGGCTCCTGCACCACTTAAGTGGGGCGACTTTGAGCCTTCATTACGGATAAACAACAGTTCATAAAAAGCCGTGAATTATCTTAATTTTNAAATCGGCCGAAACTGAGCAGCAAAGATTGAGCTTTGATCACTTACTTCTCATTGAAAACAGAAATATTTTCAAAAACATTTCTCTCTCTATTCGCACTCATTAAGATCTTGGCTTTCACACTCTTTTTTTGTTTTTGAATCTATCTTCCCGTTTTCTCATAAATAGACAATTAGCTACGCGATTGATCAAAAAGCGCGAAAAAAATTGCAGTTTGTAAAAAATATGTTTTGAGAATGAACAAAATGTATCCGCTTATCATCGAAAAACCACATTTCAGAAAAAAAATGTCTCATTTTAGAACAAAAGACTCAAATTAAAAAAATACTTTATCAGATTTTTAAATTTTTTAAAAAAATTTGTCGAAACTGAGCAGCAAAAATCTGGGTTAATCACTTACTTGCCATCGAAAACATAAAGATTAACATAATCATTTCTTTCTCTATTCTCACTAATTCCGACCTTGGCTTTCACATTTTTTTTTAAGATTTTTAATCTAACTATTTGTTTTCTTATCAAAAGTCGATTTCAGCGCGATTGATCAAAAACCGCACAACAGTTTGCGCTGTCAAAAATCATTTCTTGAGTATGAAAAAATGTATCCTTAGTTAAAATAGAAATTTCGAGCTCTTTAGCACAAGCTGGAATCCAAAGGAAGTATCGCCGATCGGGCCAGCTGATCGCTTAGCGTGATATGAGGATAATTAAGCATCTGTTTCATTATTTTCCACCAAATTTTCGTTTTAGATCTGTTTTCAGCAGCTAGAGGGCGTTAAAATGTCGGTTATAAAAGATAGTTGTTTGCCGATTTCATCATTCGATGACAAAAAATGCCTTTTTTTACAAAAGAGGAACTTGAAGATTTGTATTACTATTTCAATTATTTCAAAATTAAATAAAAAGTATTTATTTCAAAATAAAGTTATAAAACAACGTTTGTTATAATTTAACCGCTNTGTTGGTCGGCCTCGTGACCACCATCGGCAGTTTCTAGAGCTCCTAACGCAAGATTTTCAAATTCTCTAAATCTTTCCTAGAAGCTTGATTACGATTTCACTCAAACTTGGTATGAACCACGGAAACACTTCTGGTTGATAATATGATGGTGGGATTTTTTTAAATGTCCACCTAGTTTTTTCTAGAACTGCGGAAAAACCGCCCTAATTTCAAGTTTTCGCTATTCAAAATCTTTTTCTCCTAGTTACATTTCAGAATGCATGTTTAAAATTTGGGACCAAAGATGAGAAATGTTTTTGTAATTATGATGGTGCAGATTTTCAAATATTTTTGAAATTCTAGAAATCGCATTTTAGTGAACCGGAAGTGAAAGGAATAAAACTCGATGTCAAAGCATAAATAAAGCTAGTTCGTCAACTATTACAGCTTTTTGATATTTTGAGTTGTTTCTGGTCGAAAGTTGGGTTTCGATGTTTCCAAAAAAATACTCAGAAAAATTCTGAAAAAAAAAAAATTTCGAACTTTTTGGGATTTTTTTTAATAAGTTTAGTGCTTTCTGGAGTGTTCCCTAGCAATTTCGTGCCATTTATACATCACCCAAAGTCCCTAGAAGATTGTGCGACCGCTACCCCCTCACTGCAATCAAATAAATTCGAAAAAATTAATAAAATGATAAAAATTAAAAAGAATTTAATAAAAATCAAATCAAATTATTAAAATTTATAAAATTATAAATAATAAAAATAAATAAAATTTGGTAAAATGTATGAATAAATAAAATTGGATACTAATCAAGGAAAATAAGTTGAAGTAATAACGAGTTATGAACTAAACACTAATTTAAAATGAAATTAAAATTAATAATTGATTACTGAAATAAGTCGAAAATCATAACACCGAAGTATGAATAAAAATAATTATTTAATTTCTTATATAATTTTTGAAGTCTTTCGGTCGCCAAACTACCTCTGATGCTTATTATTCGCAATTCTTTTACCTGGACTATAGCTGCCAAAAACTCTGCGCGAAAAAGTAGTCCTTCGAATTTACCCATTTTGTATCTTACTTCGAAACAAAACCTGGCGAATCATGGACAGATTGTTCAAAAGCGCATTTTGTCCAAATTTGAGAGTCTCGTTCCGATCCGGGGTGGCGGCAAATACTTCCAAAAATTGTGGTTCCGAAGCTCCTGATCTATGCATCTCAAAGGAGATACAATCCGTTTTGATTTTGACGCATCTTATGGAGGATTGAAAAATGGTACGCTTCAAAATGATAAAAAATTTGTATATTTCTGCCACAATCCTTTTTTTTTTCAATCTGATTCTCTCCAATTTTCGATAAAAGTATGAATTTTATTAATATCGTACGAGCTCGTACGACATTTTTGGTATATTTTTTAGGCTTTCCACGTATCGGAAGTCAAAACAAAGAGGCTAAGAGGGAAAATTAAACCGGAAAACTGCCCGTTCTGAATAAATAAAAAAATAAAAGTTTTTACAATTTTTTGTCTTTTTTTTTTCGTTAATGTTGAAGTTCGACATTTTTATAAAAAAACTTTTTAAATTCGATTTTATAAATTTTTTCGAATTTGACAATTCATGATATTTTTTTTGAAATTCCTACATATTTATAATTTTTGGAAATCGAAATTTTAGAAATAATTTTATACAATTTCGTTTCTTGTAAATTTTTCGAGATTTCGGAATTAAATTGATATTCATAAAATTGCATAAACGGACTAAAATACATTTTTTGTCCAGATGATTTTCTTTTCGACATTTTTCAATCAATTTTTTATAGGCCGTACTGGATTTTTTGGCGTTTTATTCGACAAATTTCAGACCAATGTGGAGGTCGAGGTTAAATTCTATTGAGGGGTCATTTGTCCTCATCATTTACAAAATTCCGCCTCAAGAAATGTATTGGGTTATTACGGCTTCTCCTGGAAATACTGTAGTTTGTCTCATTTTACAAGTTTTAGTATCCCTGATAGTTGAGCTCTGTAAACTGATCATGTAGATATAACCGTCATCAAATTGGAATGGAGTCACTAATTCAACGATGTGAGTCAAAAAAATGTCCTTCCGCGACAGCTATAATTTTAAATGTGCCCAAAAGTTCGTGGCGGCTGTAATTTGGTCGCTACTTATGATGTGTCTGCACGGCGTGTCAAAATACATTTATTCGGACACGCTTGAAGAAGCACAGAGCCACGACGAGCTCGCGCTAACGGGAATTAAATTGTTCTACGTAAATATATTTAATAGAAAATATAAATAATATAATTTAAAAAGTTTTAAACGAAAATATTTTTGTATCATAATGTCAGATATTGTGGAGATAGAGTAAATTGCCTAAATCTGTGAAGGTTCAAGTCTGTCACCATAAATACAATAGAGCTCGAAAATGCATGGAGGAAGCGCTGCTGGTCGATTTAGTGCCCGTTATAGCAAAATTGGGGTCAATTATTGTGGCTCTGAGGGCCCAATTGCATCGCCCACAATATCCCCGGAAACTTATCCTAACGATGTTTGAGATTTCTATGGACGTGTTATGGTCTTGGGACATTGCGTACAATTCTTATTAAATATAGAAGTTATTCATTTTGATATAATTGTGATTGATAATTTGGAACTGGTCTTATGTGTGAGTGAAGTATTGGTAAATTAATTAATTTTAATATAATTTTTGTAAATCGATTTCCTTTCAAATAATATAATTTCTTTGCCAAAATTTTTGTTGAAATTTTTTTTGTCCATTTTTTCAAAATTGTTTCCCAGAAAACGTTAAAAGTATCAATGCTTTGAACTAGTAGTGATGTAAGTGGATATTTGACATCAGCATGGTGCATTTCACGCTCAACGAGAATACTCCCGAAGACACATAACCTGTCACTAGACTGGGTCAGAAATATATCAATTTATTCCATTTTTTTTTTATTTTTGGGGCCTTCGCTGTTGAAAAGAAATAATAACTTTCGCCAAAAATGGAAATTTATTTTAAAAAGTTGATAATTTTTGCGGATTTCAGAAAGAAAAGGTGAATCAATGTCATTAGTCTATATTTCATTACTTTCATACTTAAAGTTAATAAATAAGTGCTCGTGCTACAATTCTTTTCAATGGGTGTGAAATTATTTGAACGAAGATTCCAGAAAAACAATCGGATATGCCGAAAGTTTGCTGATGCAATCAAATTTACAATCTGATCATTTATTATGGGCAGAGGTTTTTCTCTTAATTATTACTGTTTGATTTCGAGAGATATCCCCATATCCAGAGCTCCTCAAATTGAACAAGGAACTGTGGCAACGATTTTGTACTCGTGGAGTTAATAACTTCCATCGTATCACAAATTTCCCAGGTTAAAAATAAGAAAAAATTTCCATTTAAGGCAGGTAGAGATTTTTATTAATAAATAGAATCTTCAAATTTTCGGAAAATTTTCTTTCATATTAACAAGAAAATTTTGAAATATAATATTATGTGGATCGTTTAATGATATCAAATAAGTCGCAATAACAGTTTGTCTACCACTTGGATTCAGTAGCGTCGAGCTTAGGTGATTGATTCAAAATCAGGCCTCAAATCACCTCAAGTCTCGGACAAATCACTATTGTCTTGAAAGGTTCTTGATAACTCGAGCGGTATAATTGTAGCTTTCCCAATCGTTCAGACGTGACACGTAGTCTACGCTCCGATTCTGACAATAAAACATAAAATCCTCAATGTTTTAAAGTACTGAAAAGTGTCCGAATACTTCAAGTTGCCCAGAATTAAATTCAAGAAATCACCATTTGCCTGGCCTGATTTACCACCCTGTTTCCCTAAATTCAGCTTCATATTATCGTGACTATTTTTTTATTTGTAGAATTAATGGGATAATCTCGATTCTATTGGATTTTTCCTGACAATGCAAATGCAGTCATTTCTTTCATTTTTACCAAAGTAATAGAAAGAAGTGACGAATGTCTAGCAGACTATATTTCATTACTGGATTGACTACAATTTATAATCAAGGCAAGTTTACCAATCAATTTGATTTTTGTAAGTCCGAGGCCAAATTATTTAAAAATTAAGCCGTGAATTATGTGACATAATTTATTCCCTTGAGAACAAAAAATATGTTTTTTATCAACCAAAATTTGAATTTCTTGCGAAAAAGCTTGAAATATTTTTTCATAGTTACAAATTGTTTTTATATTTTCAAAAATAATTTTGAATGTTTATTCCATTTTCGACACAAATTGCTTAATTTTTGGAAAAGGCTTAACTAAGAACTAAAAATCATTTTATATCAAAATTCCGCATTTTTTCCGGAAAACACATTTCGATTAATTTGTTTTCTGCTAATAGAAAATTTTCGCGAACTTATAATATTCAATACATCAACATTTTTTTCAAAAATTTTAGAATTAGTTATTTCGAAAATTAAAATTTTTTACGAAAATTTAAAAAAATATTTTTGAAAAGTTAAAATATTTTGAATTTCAAAAAAAATTTTAAGTTATTTTTTAAGTTTCTAATACAAAAAATTAAAGGTGTTTTTCGAAAAAAGCTTTCGAAAACTCCTTGACGTAAAATCTTTTAACTTTTTTTAATAATTTTATTTATATTGAAAACTTATGAAGAGATTTGGCTCGAATCTTGTGGATCAAATGATTTGATTTTGAAATCTTTGCTGGGCAACGAAGCCGTCTTGATGTTCACAACAGCAACGGATAACGAGTTTCACACGGAATGGTTTCAACTGCTAAGTATTGGCAGAGTTGCGGAAGGCGTCATAAGTCTAACTCGGGTTTTATCCCAATCAGATCACTGCCAGGTTGCGTATCTCCAGCCTGGAGAAGATTGCGTTTATTGTAAATAAGTAAAAATAACTTTAATTTCTGGGAGATATCTCAAAAAATGTGCATTTTCAATGTCTTTCTTTATATATATAAATTATATGGGCACAGGGGGAGACCCAAAATTGGGTTGTAAAGGGGATGGCTTTGCGTGGGTTTTACCATCCTTTTTTGCGATAGGTTTAAGCAAAGAATAGGCAAAATGGGGATGGGATAAAAAATCTTGAATATTGGCATGTTTCTTGCCAATTATCTGCACATTTTCGGGTTCGGATTTATCGAAGATAATACTGGTCGGTAATGATGATAGTTATCAAGCGTTATTACTGTTTAAGTCAGCAAAAGAAAGTTACCATCAAACTAACATAATTTCCTAAATAGTTGACAATCGTCTGATTGATTGGTCACTTTCTTTTCCGGGCGTCACAGTTATACCCTGAGTAATATCCATACCGAAGTATATCTTCAATTATGGCGACAGAAATAAATTATTTCGTTCACAATGACGTCTAATTTGAAAAGTCTTTATAATTGTACAAAGAGTTTCACAAAGGGTACATGAAGTAAATAAACAAAATATGTAGAATTATAGTACGTCCAAGTAAACCCAAATCAAAGAAAAAATGGAAAAAGGCAGAAAGTGAATTTGTAATAAAAAACATTAAACGCCTCACGCACAGTCCGGCGATATTGGCGATATATAGGCACTGGAATGATTTGATTCGAGATATGTCGCCCCCAGTTGTTATGCTCTTTCCGTGCCATAATAAGTTCATTACCGAAGAAAATTGTATTGACTCTTCACCAAAGGAAAAAGTTGAAACTCGAGCACCTCGAAACGAGTTACTCTAGTTATGAACGGTTAAAGATTTGTTTCTAGAATGGATTTGGGCACCAGGAAATTTCAAATTTGATGACTATTTCCAGATGATGGTACTCGAATGCCAAGGTTGTGATTTCTAATGGATGAGGCTTGATTCAAATGAATAAATGGAGTCAAAGGTCTTTTAATAATTAATTTTAAATGATTAATACTTGATAATTATTAATTAATGAGAATAATAATAATCATAAATTTTCAGGGAGATCCTCCTCTTTACTTGAAGATGGCTTCTGGGTTCAAGAACTGGAATTTATCTGTGGAAGCTCATAAACCCGACTCGTGATTCAATAGTTTGGTTTCTACTCAGAATATAATTAACCATTATTTTTCCACCCAGGAGATAACAGTAAAAGTATGCTGGATTCTATCTGTTTGGAAAAGTAAAGAGCCTGCCGTGTGGTGAAATAGTTCAATTTGATCAGAGATGGAGGTAAATTTTTTTTCTCCAACAAAAAAATTCGACGTCATGACAGGCTGAAAAATGAATAAAAAATCCAATTTAGAATTTTTTTCACTGACACAAAAAACCCGATTACTTAAATTTTTGGAAACCCTCATAGTTAACAAATTCTATATCTCAATGAGATAATCTCATACGAAATCAGGACTTTGCTTTCGTACAATATTATCTTTGGGCACCAATAATTTTTGTTTTCAAAACATGTTTTAATACCCAATCAGCGGCATTTCCAAGCCGAATGGATTAATTAAATAATGAATTAATTATGTAAATCCCTATAAAATGACACCATCTTTCGACATAATTCTGACAGCATAAGAAGTTTAATTAAATGCAAAAAAGAAAATAAATTTTCGATGCGCAGCAATAACCAAAAACTACTTAGTGGACCCCGTTCTTGACTTTCCGGCTATTTTAGGCACTATAATGCCGGGATATCCAAATTGAATGGAAGAAAGTCATATTGTCACTGGACTTAACTGGCCCTGCGGAACATCTATTTCAATTATATTTTCAATTTCTTTGGATATCAACGAAGATTGCTTCAATAATTATGTTTTAATATTTGACAGTTAAATATTTAACTACAATAACCAGGAACGGTCGAAAAAACGTTTTTTCACTCAAAATTAATAAAATGAAATTAATTACGAATAATGCAGAATGTTTTTGCTTGTATTGTTTATTTTCTTCAATAAAAATGGGCAGTTTTAACTCAGTTTTCGCATTCGTGAGTCGAAGAAAGCTCTTTACTGAACTTCTCAGAGAGGGCCTTAAAATTCAATTTTTTTGAATATAAGTTAAATTTTTTTGTAAACTGGAGAGCGGTTTTTTCGATTTGCGGTTTTTTAAGGCGGTTTAATACCGCAAATTATCAGTTTCTCGCCAAACTGCTTTAACGTCTTCATGAAATTAACACGGAAAGAGCCAAAACAACGCGTCAGGGATTTGGAAAAAGGCAATCTAAACTGGAAATTCGACCCAACAGGGGTCATATTTCAATGATTGCTCTATTTTTTGACTCATGAGGTAAACTTACGCGAATAACTGATGATGAGATAAGACGTTTTTACTGCGAATTTGAATAAAATTTCAAAGAATAGAATTCGATCTTCTATGAAGTTCATATCCTTTAACGAACTAATGTTAATGCTTAGGATGTGGGGGCTGAAGATGGCCCCTGAGTGGCTAGGAGAGGTCTTTAGAGTGGTTCGCTTGGCTCCCTCCGCCCGCACATCCTAGATTAACATGATTCGTTTAAAAGAGATAATACATAATTTTCAATAAACGATTTATTTTGCTTTTGTATTTTAGCTTTGTTCAAAGTTTTAACACTCGGACTTTGATCATAAAAACAGCTTCTATACTATGTCGAGTCTTCGAGTGATACTGGTCAAAATCTTTAGTTAACAATTGGAGTTACTTTATTTACAACAGAGCTGCAAGAGGGTTCAAGCTGATATAGCTGGTAGCTATCTGTGGTGGATACTATTTCAGACTCAATGGAACTATTGGAAGCGAACTGAAATTATTCGTCGGTGTGGAAAGTTACTGACTGTACTTCGATAATTAAAGGGCCGTGCACAAATCATGTATTATGTAGAAATGAAGTTTAGATAAGCTATTTTATGAAATTATTAAATCTTCTCATATTCAGAACACCCTCAAAAATTATATTCTCCCCAATAAAAAAAGAGCAAATAGGCAGATATTTAATTACTTTTTTTATGAAGCAATTACCAAGATATGCATTACCAACAATCCGCCCGCCTTCCGTTTTTTCGTAATTTGACTCATAGTAGAAGAAAATTCGAATAAGCTTATTTTTTCGAATCCCAAGCTTCGGGAAAAACAACGGAATCCGCATGTCAGGAAAAAAACTTAGCATACAATCCCAATTTTTGATAAACAAAACAACTGTAAAATAATAAAATTCAGTTTTAGAATTTGTGATAAAGTTTGCAGTTTTAGCCCGATTTTGATTGATTTAAATTAAAACCGACCATAATCGTTCATTTCGGCTGGGTTTCATGTGGTTTCCCTTATAATTGTGGCTTCAAAACATATTTTTGAGGCACGAAAAAGGTCCTAAGCCACTCTTTATTATTCCTTCAATTCGGCCGATTTCCGATGTTCCAATGCATAAAATTGGTGGTTTATATGAACAATGGTGATTTTGTTGAAATTTAGAAGTATGCAAAAGAAAGGATATTTCTGGATTTGTTGACCCAGGAACACTCAAAAAGTGTTTCGCCTTGACTTGAAACGAAGAATATTGTTGCAGGAGAAAAAAAAGTTCGTCTGATGGAATTTTCGAAAACTGTGTATTGGGATTATATGTATAGTCAAATGTTGCGGGACAGGTTGGATAATGCACTGTAAAGCATAATTTCAAATCAACAATTTTCTGAAACTTATGTTCTAAATAAAATATTTAAAAATTTATTTTCTAAGAAAATTTTTTTCTAAAATTATTTATTTTTAGAAATTTTTTCTAATTTTTCTTATAATTAGTAGAAATAATTCACCAATTTCAACATAATTAAGAAATGATCTGTTACATTAAAAGTATTTTAAGACAGAATTTTAAAAATATCGAAAATTGATTTTGAACCCCTGGCGAGAATACCAAGTTCGCTAGGACGGTTTTAACTTTTTTGTGCCAACATTACCAAAAAATCATATCAAATTGAAGATGGCAGTAAGATAATCTGTTACTTTCTCCAAGAATACTATTGTTAACTCTCATATTAAAGCCAAAAACATAATTTGACAAATGCCATTCAAAGAAAACAATAAAACTTATTAACTATTTTTGATAATTAGATGGTAAACTCTATAAATGTTAGGGTGGTATGCCGCATACCGTATGCGACTCTGAAATTTCAGTCTCATCAAGTGGCATTTTTTTTTAAATTGTTTTTGGAAATTGACCAAAAAAATCATATTTCAAATTCTAACAAGCAATTTCAAAAAAACTTGTGCTTATACCTTGAGAATGTCATGATCATAAGTCAGTAAAAATTTGAGCAATTTTTGAAATTTATCCGTGGAGGAGATAGATTTTCAAGCCTGATATTGGCAAAAAACGTCGGTTATTTGCCGTTCTAGAATTTGTTAGTCGTCGGATCAAAAAAAAGTTGTGCCCTAATTTCGGCATGCCATCGTTACGTGTTTTGTGAAAATTTAAGATAATTCGGATATATGATATATCGTCTGGTGGGAGATAGGTTTTGAAGTTACGAAAATAACTCCTTGTAAAGATGTACTCAGTCGCAAGATCAAGGATAAATCTACAAATCAGAATTTTCGGTTTCTCTCATAAGCTCTTAGTTTTCAACATATATCACCGAGAGTATGTCAAATCAGAGTCGCATACCCCCTTAAATTTAAGTCAAAATAAAATGGTGATTAATTTTTGTTTCATCTACTTTTTTTGGCTCACAGCATTTTTAACTTTTGTCAGCTATTTTCCCGAGTTATCACTCCAGCATCATCTGGCGCATCTCCTTCTGTGAATGATATCTTAACTGGTGCAAAATTTGGTCCAACAGATCTTCAAAAATGGCTCTTTAGCGATGGCTCATTGTCACCATATCTTGATCCTACCCTTTATATCACGACTGGCCCTAGCGGGTTAACTTTACAAAAATCAAATCCTGAGTCTCAAACATTCGATACTGTACTAAGCGATGTAGGCCGATCTTTAGGCAAGTTTTGTGGTACCGATCTTCCAAAGAAAATCACGACAGGATCGGACGAAGTCATGATTTATCATTATATCGAAGGAGATCCCACGAAAAGTACCTGGCATTTGGATTGGTCGACAGATAATTTTATTTGCGGAGAAGAAATAAAAGAGGATATTGGATCGATTGCCTCGCCAAATTATCCCGATCCCTATGATCAAAACAGACGATGTGAATGGACGATTACAGTTAATTCACGATACAGTGTCACTTTGACATTCAAAGAGTAGGGATTGACTATTTATAATAACGTATAAAAAATGGAAAGTTCCATATCTCTTTATCACACTTTTGTAAATATCCCGGCGTTACTACTTAAAAACATACTACGTTTGCTAATCAGGGCCGGGATATTTACAAAAGTGTGATAAAGGGATATAATATATGATATATTTCAAGTTATTTCGAAATTATATTTATTACGATCTCCGGGTGCATAAAAGGACTTTTTTATTCTATTTTTTATTATTTTTTTATTCCAAGAATGCGAACAATGACGGATAGAAAAAACTTGCCAAAACACAAATAGGGAATTTTTTTCTGATGACTGCGCTGACATCCGCGGAGGCATAATAGCGGCTCACAGAGATACAAATCGAGGATATAAATCTTAATGATTTTGTGCAAAATTTTATTTCGAAATTTTCGAATTTTGTTCCAAAAATTCAAAAATGCAAGGTTTTCAATTGACCGGGAGTAATCTGATATGATTATCAAACAAAACTTTAGAAAAGTATAAGAAAAATGGATGAAATTGAATTTTGTTTTATTTCTTAGTTCAAATCTTCTCTGAGAAAAAACATTTTATCCACCGAGGGATCGTTATCGATATCAACAATTTTTTTTTGAAATTTAACTCAAGATTATTTTACTACAGGATGAACTTGGCAATTTCAATTTTTTTAATCTTTTGATAAAAAAGCTTCAAATATTTTCTGAAAATCCCTTTAACAGATTGGGATATTTTTGAAACAGAAGGATGTCAAGATCACTACTTACAAGCATTTGATGGTAAATACAGTTCTTCGCCAGCTTTAACCAGTCGCTTGTGCTCAAAAAATACTCCCGCACCTATTGTGTCTCATGGCAACGTTATGAAAGTAGTTTTTGAAACTATGGAATCTTCTGGAGAAAGAGGTTTCAAAGCAAATTTTAATGGAGAAGAACTCCGATTTTGTGGTGGTGATTTAACAGTTACGTTGGCATAAATTGAATTTATTCAAAGTAAAGTTTTTTGTGTAAATTAATACTTTTTTCACTCATACAACCCAAGTAACTCTTCACGCACTTTTCGGCTCCGAACACTTCTAATGACTGTCCTCTATACATCACTTCCTCGTGAAATGTACAGAAAAACAATTCGAGTTCCTCTGAACTTGCGACGAACGAACCCTACTTTGTAACCTACAGCATTTCAACAGTTCTACGAAGTCCGACATCTAATATCCCAACAAATCCATATTCGACCGAACTTAGCCAAGCCAGCGACTTTTAAAAAATTCGAACAATCTGTTTTTGCAAAATTGCCACGATCATTCTTGCTTAACAATTTTCGTCTCGTTGCAGTGATACCGAATATTCATTTTTGACGATTAATGGTATATTCTGAGAGATATGTCCATAAATAATATAAAAATAGCTAAAAATGGCTTCAATTCTGAGATTTGCTTGAGGGATATCGACCTCGTCGCAATTCTTTTTTTTTCAACTTTTTAAATGTAATGTGTGCGCCTCTACGAGAGCTATCTTTAAGTTATAATCGCACAATTTCCGCAAGCTGATTTTTTTACAATTTATGCCGAAATGTCGTAAATTTCTCAAAAAATGGCAATTTTTGAAATTTTAACTGCCGATATCTCTCAAAAAGAACACTCCCGAAACCACTGTTTCTCAGTTTGATCAAGTCGATTTTAGACCAATGAGAAGCCCGGATTTTTGAAAAATTTTTCTTCGTCTCTGAAAATTTCTGAACAAATTGTCTTTGTTCATTTTTCCATAAATATCGTAGAATTTGAATGCTGAAAAACCTGTAACACCCTAAGCCAAGTGTTAGTTTTCAAAAACTTATTTAAAAACGACAATTTAGCCGAAAATAGAACATTTTGGCCTTTTTTGATTGATAGTAACCGTTTTTTATTGATTTAGTATAGATAAATAATAGTTTTTGGAAATTGGTGATTTTTCTTTGAAACAACACATGGTCATGAGTAATAATTGAGTGAGTTTAGCTTGAGGTGTGAGAATAAACTTCTATGGCATGACATATTTTTGAGATACAGGTTAAAAAAAAGTTAACACAGATTATTTTTTAAGACTCGTTGTGAAATGAAAAATGTATAATGTAATTGGTAATGAAGAGAAATAACGTTAACATTCATCGTTATTTCTTCGAATTTTGAGTTCATTCTCTTTCCGCTTTAATTTTAAAATCGCCTTTTCTTTTTTTTTTGCTCAAAGCTAACATTTGGGGTCAACTTTAATTTTCTTTGTCTATAATTTCCCACCATTCTTCGCAGTCCTGAAGGCACGTGTCCAAGCTTTAATCCAAATTATTTTTACACCTCAAGCTAAATCTCCCCAATTTTTACCCGAGAATAACTCGAGGAAGGTGTTTTTTCACGATACGCCCCAGACTACCCTTAACTTCGCGAGCAGGACAAACCCACCAGACTACTGCTATCACAAATCTTTTCGAAGGTGATCATTCGTAAATTATTGTTCGAAATTTTGGACTGCTTAACGTTTTTTGAAACTGAAGATTAAGCTAATGTCAATCATTGATAATGTTGGGGTTTTTAGGCACGATTTGTTCCGAACAAAATTGGCTAAATATTCAAAAAAATCCGTCAGAGTATAAACAAAATCGCCCCAGTTTATTATATCACAGATTGAGATCTTTAGGCCTGCCGATTCGCGTTTGAACTTGTTTTCGAAGCTCTAAATAATTGTTCGGGTCAAAAAAATACCTACAACTTCAACTTTAAACTATTTAGTTTTTCACCTAAAAAATTATTTTTCTTCTCGATCATTATCTGAAAATGAATAATAAATTTGAAAATTCTCAAAAATTAATTTCATGACATTCACTTATAAATCAGAGAGCAATTTCCAGCTAATTTTCAGTGACTAGCGAGTCTTTAGTATCTTTATCATCTCCAAATTATCCGTCGGACTATAATATATCAACCGAATGTATTTGGAATCTTAACTCGCTCACTGGAGATTCTGGAATCTATGGAACGTTATATTTTGAATGGGAGCCAGAATTTGACATTGAAAGTGGAAATAATTGCGAATTTGATGCCATAAATGCTTATATCGAAGGAGACTATACCAATTATCATACAAGTTATAAGTGGTACACTTTTTGTGGCCATGATACTCCTCAACCCTTCGGATTACCAGGTTATTTTTACAAACATTTTTTTTGTTTATATTTTACGTTTTCTTCGTCAAATTTTTCTTGATCAGAATTTGCTTGTCGTAATTACTGACGTCAAGGGGGTATACGACTCGGATTTGACATTTTCTAGGTGAAATATACTGAAAACTAACAGTTCATGAGAAAAACCGAAAATGCTGATTTGTAGATCTATCCTTAATCTTGCAAAAAAGTACATCAAAAATTATTACCCCCTTAAGCATGGTATCTGGAAGAATACATGCTTCTTCTGAAAAATATGTTTTAAGGAAATTTGTTTGTCAACGGTGGACAGTTCACCAATAATCGTTAAAAAGAGACATGAAATGTATTACATGTAGTTTTTTAAAAGGCACCATAATTGTTTGATCGAAAATAATGTATTTAAATAAGAGATTTCTTTCAGCGGTGTCAATCAGGTTCCTGCAAAAAATCGAAAATTATGAGCAAAAATGTAATATAAGTTATATTGCGAAGTTTGTTAGCATGTCCACCATGCGATTTTGGGCCAAAACCGTCCGATTAGAGTTGCATTTTCCGTTCCTAGATAGAGGCCTAAAGGCAGAATTTTATGGCGCGTTTAGTGGCATGAAAATTTTTTCCCAAAACCTGAATTTTTTCGGTACCATGAGATTTTATTGAAAAACAGCCTTTTTGACGAATAAACGAGTTAGTCAACCCCCACCTGCATTTCTGTATTTTAAAACACAGAGACCAAAAATATTTTGGCGAAGTATCATTTTGGTCGGCGGAATATCGGAACAGAGCCCCGAAAATTCCCCTTATTTTTAATTTCAAGAATTTTGGTGAATTTCAGAAATTGGAGAATATAGCAAAAGTAGGCACCATAAAAATTAATCTGAAAATCTCAAATAGCATTTTTTGCCTGCAGCGCCTTGTAGCCATGCTATATAGACTATAGGGAGACTATAGGGAGCGCAGCGGTCAAATTCTAATTTTTAAATTAAAATAATGAGACCAAAATGGAAAAAAATATCTGGACAAAAAACTACGAAGAAATAAAATGAAATATTTTTTTTTGAATTTTTCGGCATTTTGGCCAGGGAAAATGACGGTTAAAATATTAAATCNTTATAAATCAAAAAAAATTTATATGAATTGGTAATACCAATTTGGTATAAATTAATATAATTTTTTAAAAAACTTCAGTCCTATAAACTTAGATTATATGTCGTTACTCTGATTTGTTTCCACGTTTTTGATTTCTCTAGACTTCCAAAGTTTTAACTGTGGTTTTTGTTAACTGTATTTCTTTACATGAAGATGGAATTAACCGAAACGCGTCGTAAATACTTTTTTTATTTTTAAATTAATATAAATTGATAAACATAAATATAAATTACTATAATTTCAATATTGATAAATTTATATCAGTAAATAATTTTAATAAAGATTTTTTTGATTGATCAACAATACATCCAGAAAAATATTTCGAAATATGTTTACGCCAAAATGGAACTTTTAGAAATTTTATAAACATCGAAAAAAACAAGAGTTCAACAAATCGAAATTTTTTTTACAATATACATTGATTTGAAAAAAAGGAAGGGCTTCTGCTTCACGAAATCGTGTTTGGGTTGCTCTAGAGCGCTCTATCAAAACATCGGCATTAATGAGCAAAAAAAGTGGGTATTCGTAATGTTTTTGAAAGATTATTCGAGCACAATAAATATTAAACACTTTGAACAAGACATAAGGAAAATTTTGAATATATTTCCATAATTCATGATCAAAATGACAAAAAAACATCATGAGAGTATATAAAAAATCACCAGCGACAAAAATCAAAGTAGCTATTCGTAATGGATTTACTCTTTTATTTCAACCAACAAAAATTTTTAAAAAATTTGAACAAAAGATAAAAACAATTTTTAATGAATTTTCTCTAAAATTTTTCCTTAATTTTACGAATTCAAAAATAAAAATTACATTTTTAAATTATCTAAAAAAGCAANTTTGATAAAAAAGCTTCAAATATTTTCTGAAAATCCCTTTAACAGATTGGGATATTTTTGAAACAGAAGGATGTCAAGATCACTACTTACAAGCATTTGATGGTAAATACAGTTCTTCGCCAGCTTTAACCAGTCGCTTGTGCTCAAAAAATACTCCCGCACCTATTGTGTCTCATGGCAACGTTATGAAAGTAGTTTTTGAAACTATGGAATCTTCTGGAGAAAGAGGTTTCAAAGCAAATTTTAATGGAGAAGAACTCCGATTTTGTGGTGGTGATTTAACAGTTACGTTGGCATAAATTGAATTTATTCAAAGTAAGGTTTTTTGTGTAAATTAATACTTTTTTCACTCATAAAAAGTAATTTACGACTTTTCGGTCCGAAACTTTAGGATGTTTATTCCATATTCATGTGAAATGTACAGAATCAAAATTGAGTTCTTGAACTTGAGAACAAACAATTTGTACTAACATTTAACAGTTCTAAGTCACTATATCAAAAAATCATATTCGACCAATTAGAAGCCAGGATTTTTAAAAAGTCGAAATGTTTTTGAAAATTGACGATTTTATGCTTAAAATTTTCGTCTCGTTGCAGTGATACCGAATATTAATTTTTGACGATTAATGGTATATTCTGAAAGATATGTCCACAAAGAATATAAAAATAGCTAAAAATGGCTTCGAAAATTCTGACATTTGCTTGAGGGATATCGACCTCGTCGCAATTCTTTTTTATTCACTTTTTAAATGTAATGTGTGCGCCTCTACGAGAGCTATCTTTAAGTTATAGTCGCACAATTTCCACAAGCCGATTTTTTGACAATTTATGCCGAAATGTCGTAAATTTCTCAAAAATGGCAATTTTTGAAATTTTAACTGCCGATATCTCTCAAAATACTACGCCGAAAAAATTATAATATAGTTTACCGGAATCTGGAGATTCAGAAGAACATTTCGAAAAAATTTAAAAATTTTTTCTCGGTCTCTGAAAAATTCTGAACAAATTGTCCTTTTTCATTTTTCCATAAATATCGTAGAATTCCAATGCTGAAAAACCTGTAACACCCTAAGCCAAGTGTTAGTTTTTAAAAACTTATTGAAAAAGGACAATTTAGCCAAAAATTGAACATTTTGGCCTTTTTTGATCGATAGTAACTGTTTTTTATTGATTTAGTATATATAAATGATAGTTTTTGAAAATTGGTGAGTTTCCTTTGAAACAACACATGGTCAGGAGCTGATAGCATTTGTGATAGCGGTAGTCTGGTGGGGCCTGTACTCCTCGCGAGTGTCAGGGTGGACTGGTAGAAGCGTATCATACAAAACACCTTCCTCGAATAATAATTGAGTGAGTTTAGCTTGAGGTAAAAATAAACTTCTATGGCATGACATATTTTTGAGATACAGGTAAAAAAAAGTAACACAGATTATGTTTTAAGACTCGTTGTGTAATGAAAAATGTATAATGTAATTGGTTATGAAGAGAAACAACGTTAACATTTCATCGTTATTTCTTCGAATTTTGAGTTCATTCTCTTTCCGCTTTAATTTTGAAATCGCCTTTTCCTGTTCTTTTTGCTCAAAGCTCACATTTGCGGTCAACTTTAATTTTTTTGTCTATAATTTCCCACCATTCTTCGCAGTCCTGAAGGCACGTTTCCAAGCTTTAATCCAAATTATTTTTAAACCTCAAGCTAAATCTCCCCAATTTTTATCCGAGAATAAGTCGAGGAAGGTGTTTTTCACGATACGCCCCAACCAGACTACCCCTAACTTCGCGAGCAGGACAAACGCACCAGACTACCGCTATCACAAAACGATTATATATTGTATAAAATAACACATTTTTTAAATGTAAATGTTACTCTAGATTTATCAAGTTCATAAACTCAGTTTTTAAGTGTTTGTTCTTGAGAATATCAAAATTATATTTGAAAACTTTTCGAAGGTGATCATTCGTAAATTATTGTTCGAAATTTTGGACTGCTTAACGTTTTTTTGAAACTGAAGATTAAGATAATGTCAATCATTAATGATGTTGGGGTTTTCAGGCACGATTTGTTCCGAACAAAATTGGCTAAATCTTCAAAAAAATCCGTCAGGGGATAAACAAAATCGCCCCAGTTTATTATATCACAGATTGAGATCTTTAGGCCTGCCGATTCGCGTTTGAACTTGTTTTCGAAGCTCTAAATAATTGTTCGGGTCAAAAAAATACCTACAACTTCAACTTTAAACTATTTAGTTTTTCACCTAAAAAATTATTTTTCTTCTCGATCATTATCTGAAAATGAATAATAAATTTGAAAATTCTCAAAAATTAATTTCATGACATTCACTTATAAATCAGAGAGCAATTTCCAGCTAATTTTCAGTGACTAGCGAGTCTTTAGTATCTTTATCATCTCCAAATTATCCGTCGGACTATAATATATCAACCGAATGTATTTGGAATCTTAACTCGCTCACTGGAGATTCTGGAATCTATGGAACGTTATATTTTGAATGGGAGCCAGAATTTGACATTGAAAGTGGAAATAATTGCGAATTTGATGCCATAAATGCTTATATCGAAGGAGACTATACCAATTATCATACAAGTTATAAGTGGTACACTTTTTGTGGCCATGATACTCCTCAACCCTTCGGATTACCAGGTTATTTT
>SCLH01001207.1:69681-83561 GCA_004367855.1 Oikopleura vanhoeffeni
TTTTTTTGCAATTTCGACCCCAAACTCAAAATATGAATTTTTCAAGGTCCTGTGAAAAACTTTCCGAAAAAAATGTGCTTCGATTTTTTCAAAAGTAAGCTAAAAAGAAAACTGGGGAAACACTGAAAGGAAAGTTGGTTTACGTCAACCCGATATTTTGAAGTTTTAGTGGTAAAATGGACACAAACATTATTTTTGAACATAATTTTGAGAAAAATACTTAGAAAAAAATCGAAAAAACGCAAAATTTTTGTTGTCATTTGGGTTGTTTTATGATTGCAAAAGTAGAATATTGCTTAATGAACTTTATTTATTTTTGTGTACTTAATGTTAATTAAGTCGCCCCAGAGGTTTATTTTTCGTTTGTTTATGTTCGTTTCCAATTGTTTATGTTCGTTTGCTCTTTTTTGAAGAGTACATTTTGTTCTACCAACATAACATTTACTACATGTACACAGAAATGTGTAATAACAAGAATCAAGTTTTGAGGCCTCAGCTTTACCATCTTTTTTATATATATTTTCGATTCGAATAGAGTTGTACGCGAAGCGAATGTTAAATTTAAGAATAAAGTTTTTAATAAGGTTAGCTAGTTCTCTTAAATAATACTCAATTTTTGAACTAGTGTAATCTAAAGTAGTACGAAATTAAGTGTAATTGTTTAATTTCAATATTTCATTCACAGAGGAATTTCAGAGCTTAGTGTTAAAATTGCTAACCTAAAGGCACGTGTCCAAGCTTTAATCAAAATTATTTTTGCACCTCAAGCTAAATCTCCCCAATTTTTACCCGAGAATAAGTCGAGGAAGGTGTTTTTTCACGATACGACCCAACCAGACTACCCTTAACTTCGAGACAAACCCACCACACTACAGCTATCACAAAAACCATCTCACCCTGATGATAAGCCAAAATTGTTCTATTTAAAAAATTTAATCTTTTTGGTCATGCTGCGCATGCCCAAAACGATAATATTGTATATAATAAGTGAAAAATATATGTTGATGATGAATCTAAGGTGAATCCGGTTAATTTAACACCATGGTCACGCGTGACCATGAAAACATTGTGAGTCCAGAAGTAGTTTGCCATTGTAGGAGTTAAACAGTTATAAAATTGTTCAAACAGAGTAAACCACTTTTTTCAGGGGGTGGTGTTAGTGATTTTCGGGATTTGCAATGGTCTGATTTTGATCGCAGCGGATTCTAGGAAAAATAAGAGTTTTTTATAAATATTATGTTTTGATCTCTAGCACCGTGTGTTCAAAATCAGACGAAAGTTGCTGATATCGTTTCCAGCAAACAGTACTTAAAAAATCTTTTTGCGTCATTTATACTCTCTTAAAAATTCTAGAATTGTGCAAAAACCACGCACTATCTGATTCAGATAATCTGAATGACCTGCTCTGATTATTTCTTTTTGATTTCAATCAGCTAAAAAATCGGAAAATATGCCCCCCGAATCAAATAATTTTACCGTCTGGAGTTACGCCCTGGCTCTGATTGGTCAAATGGCTGAAATTCATAGCTTAAAAGCCTGCTCATTGGCCAGACGAGGGGAGCGTGAAATAGGCGTTTCAAACTATTTGAATCATGTAACATGATTCATGTAGTATTTTTTACAACAATAGAGAATTTCTGTTTTTATTATTTTTCGAGAGAGTTCGACCCAAAATGGAAAATTTGAAAACCCGAAATTCTTTGTGTTCAACTTGTGTTTAAGTTATACAGTATAACCTCTGAAATTGCATAACAATTGTATGCTGCATGTTAAACATTTTCCCTGGTAAAGAAAAAAAAATAAACGTTTATTAAAAGGCACCACATTTCTTGACAGTGACCAATTCGAGTACTTTTTTTGTGTTTAATCGAATGATGAAGAGTAGGCTGACCAGATATGTTCCTAATTATTTCGAAAAAATTGTAATGCAATAAATAAAAGTCACTTTGAATTGCTTGCATATTTCCAACATTGAGCACCAACAACCCCCTTAAAGGTCAGACAGCCATTATATTTTTCAAAATGACTTCTTTAAATAATTATGTTCTCAATCGATCATAAGCCGTTGTTTGGGAAACAATTATGTTCAATCACGATCGTCGCATATGACTTTTATTTTATGAGCTCGAAAGTCGTCATCGATCTGATTGTAAGAGACTGGCAGCAAACTCCCGCCAATCAAAACGTTTAAATTCACAAACATGTAGGTGTTTGTCAAGTTTAAACTATCATTGGCCAATTAACGGTGTCAATCCGTTTCCAGCAAAAACTTAGATTGCAAGCAAAAATGTGACATGCTGTAAATTTCATGATAATCGTGTGTATTTCACTTTAAACGGCCGCGCTAAATGACCTTTCAGTGCCAATCGGCACTGTCTCAGTTAATGAGTCAACTATGATTCAATTGATTATTTTTTCAGAGCAAGCAATCTCTTTTCCGGACAATAAGGTTACTACAAAAATAAGTAAAAGTTGCTTTCAATTTGGAATTTATTTCTGATGGAAATTATGAAAATAAATTTTGCTGAAAGTTCTGAAATAATTAGCTGTATATCAATTGGGATATGTAAAGGAAACATTGTGATTTTAGGGGGTAATCGTCGTAAATAGTCAATTTTGCGGTTTTTGAGGCCAAGTATCTGGAACACTACACATTGTAGAATCCAACAGTTTGACATAGTCTGATATTCAAACGAAAATCTCACATCTTGAAGCATAATTGTAGATCATTGATTGCTCGACCAATCAGAAACAACCTTCAAAATAGACTGATATTTTGTCGGAAAAAGTCTACTCATTCAGACCTGTCATTATCGTTTAAAACAATGTCATAGATTCGCTGATATATCGATGATTATTTCATGAAAATTTGAAAAAAATACGAGCATTTTGGTGGTCTTTTTTTCTCAAACATAGTTAGGACTCCTAACTTAGGAGAACACTTTTTAATTGTTTCGAAAATATTGCTTTGGACATATTTATATCTGTTTATTAAAATTTATAAATTTTTGGAAAATCAAAACACGATTTATATCCCTTTAACACCTTTTGGGTGATTTGAAAGATGTAGGTTGGGGGAGCCAATCCTAACACTCCTGAGACCCCTTCTAGCCACTCATGAGGCCGCTTTCTCTTCTTTTCAGCCTACATCTATCAAATCACCCAAAAGGTGTTAAAGGGATATAAACACGAGAACCAATTTGGACAATACTTTTCTCGGGGCTCTGCAAGGGGGGCTCTGCATGGGGCCATCTCAGTTTTGAGGCCAACTGAAAATGGGGCCAACTCACTTATGGGGGCCATCTCAACCATGGGGCTATCTCAACCATGGGGCCATCTAAGTTTTGGGGCCAACTGAAAATGAAGCCAACTCACCTATGGGGGCCAACTCAACCATGGGGCCATCTCAACCCTGGGGCTATCTCAGTTTTGGGGCCAACTGAAAATGAAGCCAACTCACCTATGGGGGCCAACTCAACCATGAGGCCATCTCAACCGTGGGGCAATCTCAGTTTTGGGGCCAACTCAACATTGGGGCCAACTCAGTTTTGGGGCCAACTGAGGCCCACTCCTGCAAGGACTCATAAGCTACACACTTATGTCGGTTTCGAATGTGTTAATTTTAAATCCAGGGAGGAGATACGTTTTGATTGAGACCCCTGAAATAAGGTTAAAATATGTTTTGTTGATATTGCTGAAGCCAAATCCAAAAATTTTCCAAAACCCTTTCTCGGGGGTCTGCCTATTTTCTGTCTCTTTAATTTGAGTTGTACAGATAATTGTATTCCAAGGCCTTCAAGATTATGAAATGATATTCCAAAATGACTCATTAGCAAGCTGAAACTATTCTAATCGTAGCGACCACGTTTTCTTGTGATAAACTATTCGACTCGTAGGTACTTTAAATTTTCTATCAAGCAATAAATTTTGATTAAAAACCAAGATAAAACGATGAAGGAGTATTTCACTGCTGAAGTATGGATAGGGTCAGTACCGGGAGATTTATCTGCAAGACTAAACCCATCAGCACTAATTCTTTGAGTTTATATGGTTAAACTTTCTCAAAAAAAAAAGATTCCGACCATAAATTTTTTTTTGAAGCCACTTGGTGGTCACAATGTGAGTATTAAAAAACAACCTTTTGGGCTTTGTAAGGCGCTTTCACGCAGCATCGGAATTGGAATACTACCAGTAAGTTTGAAATTTTCCATATTTTTAGAACCAAAACATTATTTTATTGTGATTTTTTTAAATTGACCATTAAATCAAACCACGACCCCCTTAATAAGCCGTCCAAAACTTTTTCTAATGCCATCTAAGTTTAATGTCATTTTCAAATTTAATTATTTCTTGGTCCGAAAATGCTTACATTTCCGGAATGACTTTTTTGTGGTAATTCTGTTGAAATTTAAGACTGAAAAAACATAAAATTTGACGTATTCACAAGTTGTCCATCACAACGCGCAGCTCTTTCGATTATTTTTCCTTTTCATTTTTCCAAGTTTTCATAATTAATTTAAGGTTTTCAAGTTCAGTTTTTATGGAAAAATAAAAACATACACATCAGGTTGTCCGTTTTTGTGTCATTTAAATGCAAGAAGACATTACACAAAAGTATCACGTGACAGTATAAATGAAAAATGTGATATTTTTCAAAAATCGTTCCAAGATAGATGAAAATTTGAAGATAGACACGAATACTATTCGGGTTATCTATAAATAACATAAGAATGAAATTTCGTATTTTCAGCTTCTAAGTTAACAACAAATTAAGAAACCGTTGAGAGATATTATCAATTGAGTCAAAGTTTTCGAGTGAATATTGTTAATTATTAATTCAGTTTAACAAATTGCATGTTTTATTCGAAAATATTTTTGAAGAGCTAGTTTTAATCATATTCGTCATACTTTTCTGTACAAAAAAATGTAAAATTCTATTTTTTTTTTCAGAAAAAATAACTTTTCGGAAAATAAAAAAATCTTATTTTCGTTTAACCTGCAAATTGCAGGCTGCAATGTGTCAAGTTCATGGCATCCTTTTAAGAGTTTCACCCAGATAAATAAACACGAATAATTTAAATAAAACTTCCGCATACCTAGGGATAATTCTACCTAGGGATTAATTTAAAAATAACCAGAAAAATGACAAATGCTCTTTATCGCCACTAGGAGGATGGATTTTTTTTCTAATTTATCAAATTTTCATTTTAAGGGTCAACTTAACAAACCCTTAAAATTTGAATGCGATATCTTAAATATTTCTTGAGTCATAATTTGTACGAATTATCCCTAAAATGAAAAATTAAAAATAAAGTTTAAAAACTTTTAAATTGTATTTATGCTAGCATTTCTTAAATAAAAATACTGGTTTTTTCGATATCATTACAATTTATTTTCAAAGTTTTTTGCAAAAAAAAAGCAGCCGCAATTGCAGGTGTTCATCATTATTTTTGCACAGTCGGCAATGAATGTCAACATGTATGGTTCGTTTGATATGTGTCTAAATGTCATAAGCCTAAATTTGGCAGGCTGGCATGAATTTTATTATTATTACTTGATTTGTTTTATGATGGAACGTCATCTGTTTATTTGAACAATCCACAAGTTGTGTGGTCAACAAGTCCAAAAGTAAACACTCATTTTTTCAGTCAACACTTCTTTTTTCAGAACATTAGACCAGTTTAGAAATAATATTTCGAAATGAAATTATTTTTATTTTTTACGTTTTCAGCCTTTGCCCTGAACATTCCGGCTGCAAATTTAGAGGAAAAAGAGGCTAAGAGTTTCCTCAGGTAAATTTCAGAGTTTAAAGTAGGCTCTTAATTTTTTTGAGGCCAAAACATAGACCAATAGAGTAATCAAAAATTCGAGATCGTTATTTTTTTTTTTTTAATAGACAATAGTGTGAAAATTTTTGAGAGTTTTTTTATTTTTTTCTAAATTCAAGATTTTCAAAGAATCGAAAGTAAGTCAATATGAATATCAGAAAATAACATACAAAAATCTAAGAGTTATAATTTATAACTTATAAATAAAGAGATAAATTTTGTGTTTAGTCGTCAGAAACGTGGGAAATTTTCATCAGCAGGAAAAATTGCTGCCGGAGTTGGAGTTGGATATCTTGGAGCCAAGGTATGTTAAACCCAAATTGATAAACCTTGCTTGTGAATAACATTTTAGTAATTCCAATCGTATTCAAACAAGTGTCAATCGGCACTAACTGACTTTAAAACATGCCAGGAAGTTAAAAATGGACTTATGCCCAAAATTTGTTGTAATATTTAATCACTATGAAGTCGTATTTAAATTCTATAAATTCAGTTTTTTTTGATCTGACGTGAAAATATATGATGTATTTATCTAAATGATCGTTTTGAAGCCAAACCATAACTTTTTTTCTTTACATATTGATATACATATGTAGAAAATGTAAAAAAACTATTTTGCATGGCCGAATAAATAATTTGTTTCTTGATAAATAATTTTTTTTAGGCTGTCGGAAATATGAATCAAGAATATAACCGAGGTGGATACAACCAAGGTGGATATCAACAAGGTGGTTACAATCAATACGGCGGGCAAGGTAAATTTACGAATTCGGCAATAAATTTATATTTGTTTTTGTTTATGCACTGTAATACTGTTTGTTCATTATTCTCTTCTACTTTCTAAATTTGCGGTCATTGAGACTCCCGCCAATGAAACTGTTTTGTTTTGAAATTAGCGTGCTTTTAAAAATATCAGCTTATTGCTGGCCAATCACCGAGCGCGACGTGTAGATTGTGGAAGTTTGAGTCTACGCTTATTCTAAATCTTGTGACCAAATTAGTCGGAAAAAAAATTTTAAACAAAATGTACAGTAATTGACATTTTTGCTCTCGATCTTAGTTTTTGCTCAAACTGACCTCCGCCAATCAGAACGCTGAAATTAACAAATACATAGGTGTTTGCCAAATTTCAACGTTTTGATTGGCGGAGGTTAGCTTGAGCAAAAACTAAGATTGGGAGCAAAAATGTGACATGCTATATTTGGTGTAGTACGTAGTACGAGGCTGGCCTCGATTCTCACTGGCTTGGCTTGATCGATTTCGTTTTGCTCGAGCTGGCTTAATTTTCAAGCCAAGTTTTATGGCTTAGATTTGACTTAGTTATTAATTGCTTGTTAGAGAGCAAAATTATGAAAAATTGAGATTAATTACAAAGGGGGGCGATTCAACTAGTCATCCACTGTAGTGCATTCACAAGTGTGACAAGGCGATGATTTGAAAATATTTTATTTTTGTAGGAGGTCAGCGATATATGCAACAGCAACCACCACCACAACAACGATATTCCCAGGAGCATATGCAGGAAATGGAAGAAATTCGAGAAGAACCAGAAGAAGAACGAGAAGGACCGTTTAACCTTTTTGGCTGGGCTGGATAAGTTCAAGATGTTATAACTAATTAATTTATAACAATTCATTTCTCACTGCACAAAACTTTCACAATAAAACAAATATATCGAATTTTGACGGTTAAGATATTTCCATGCATAGGGGGTTACTTTATGTGCATTGATGTCGAAAGTCGATTTCTGGCGAGTTCCTGCATTCACTTTGTGTGCAGGAACTCGATGTCTGCGAGTTCGAGCATTCAGTTTTTGTGCAAGAACTCGATGCATGCGAGTTCCGGCCTTCACTTTTTGTGCAGGAACTCGCCATTCTTTGATTTTCTGCATAAAAATTTTTGAGACAAAAAACTTCATTTTCTGACTTATCAAACTTTTTCGAATATAATAGTTTTGCCTCTCAGTGGGCCCTGCCGAGATAAGTTTACTTTCACCCGACTATTATTTTTTGAAAAAAAATCGGCAATCGTGTACACGGGTCAGCAGTTAACCTAATCCATACCTTTACAACGGTTTTTATCAATCGAAAAAAATTTACCCCACTATTTTTGTCCCGAATAAGATTAAATGCACTGCACGTAATTGACTCATCGTGAGTGATACTAAAAAACGAGGAATCTTTGCACTAGTTTACCACCGATCCGAGGTGACCTTGAAGTAAACTAAAAAGTCTTGAAGTATAATAATTAATGGTCTATTTTTATTTTTAACTCCATGGTGTCATAAACGGGCCACCTCACGCATTTGACAGAACAGCGTTCTTTTTTTTAATATACAATTATAATAATGTAACGAGAAGGTGGAATGAGGAGATAAATCTGTCTCTTTATAGTCAAAAATTTACTAAAAGTGATATTACTTAAAGTGATACGACGGATTGGGGATCGAAATAATCAGGGATCGTTAGAATTCGATCGGATCGTACTTGAATTATTGAATCGTATCGTTTTGTCGATTCGAGATAGTCGTAATTTTCGTTTGATTCAATATTTTTTTTATTTTCCTTAGGGGCCCATGGATCGGCTCGAAATCAGTCGGTGAAATTCCTCGGGGACCCAAATGACGCGTCATCATGACCAGTATTTTTAAAAAATTTTCTTTATTAAGACCAATATGGGAACACCACGCCCATGCGAAAGATTTAGCTGAAAAGATTTTTCATGAACAAAAAGATATTGAATATAGAAAAGAGGTATGTGACATACCGTATGTCAGACCTAGCCAGAGCCTTAAAAACTGATCAGGCTAATCAAATTTTCCCTTAATAATCCTCAAAAATTTAGAAATTTCCTAAATATGATATAAAAATTTTGGTTTTTATTTATTTTGAACACAAGGTGTCCAAAATTTCAATAATGCTTATTTTACTCTTTAGCGCCATAGTAAATCTGCGCCAGCGCCTTTTTAATACTAAAATTTATGATTAAATTTTTTGTTTATTTTAAAGAAACTGATAATTAAAGCCTCAAATAACTCGGGATGCCAAAAAAAATCAAAAGAAACCTCGCGCATATTTTGAGACAATAGGTAAAATCAACACATTTTCATGAATCAGAAAAAATTATACAAAGGTTTAGATGTTATAAGTAGATTTATCTTGCCGCACCCTATACACAGGTATATAATATCAATTGAGAGCCCTTAATCCATATATGCGCGTCAAATTTTCTTTAAAATGATTATCGAATTCAACCGTTTTGAATAAAAAATAATTTTATCCATGAAAAATATTTTCCCGAAAATTTTAAAAATTTATTTTTTCACTCGTTTCACACAAAATAATATCCAGACTCATTACTCTTAAATTGTCTCTCACCTTGCCCAACTTAAATTTTATCGGTTTTTAATGATACGTTCTGAATATTGAACGACAAGCAAAAATTTATTGATACGTATGTCTTACACAAATAAACTTTAAAGGAAAATAGTAAGAATTTCGAAAGTTTTTTATCGCTGCTACCCGACTATAATTGTAGGCTTTTTAGCCATCGAAAACGTATGCTTTTGAACAGCGAAATACGTACATCAACAATGTTACCCCCGATCGATCATTCATTTTTGGAGGCACATAAATAGGAAAGGAAATTTGAAGGAGGAAATATACAACACATATTTAAAAAAATAAACACGAATTTTGACGTTGAGGATTAGTTTATGAAAATCAGGTATTTGCAAGATTTTTTTTGAAAACTGCACTTAATAAAAAGCAAATAAGTCTCTTGTTTCCCAGATGGACTGACCTGTGGCTATATCTGAAAGTTATTACCGATATCATTTATTTTCTTCAGTTCAGACCTGGGATTATAATTCCGACGTGTGATTCCGAATCAAGTTTATTTTCAATCTATAAAAAGTTATGAATTTCGCGAGATAAATATTTAACACTTGAAACTCGGGATGTCAATCATAACCTTCCTCAAAATCTGAATGCTATCTCGTACCTTCATGTTAAAATCATCCCCGATCCCGTCCTTATCCGTGTTGAGACGCGGAATTCTTATGCATGCCGAGTCGGGATCCCGAACAGCGAGAATTCCCGGTCTCCAATCAGAAAACCGACCCATTCTCTCAACGCTCACAATATATTCGAGGCGCTTAAGACATAGCTCAGTTTTGGCATTCTTCAGCGATCTGAAAATTTTCAGAAGCCAAAAACCGCAAAACTTGTTTAAAATGATAAAATGAAATATAAATTTCGGAATCAACAAACATACAGCATGTCAAATTTTTGCTCCCATTATTTGTTTTCGCCAAATTTACTATCCGCCAATCTAAACGTTGAGATTTGACAACCACCTACGTGCTTGCCAAATTGAAACGTTTTGATTGGCGGAGGTTAGTTTCTGCAAAAACTAAGAATGGGAGCAAAAATGTGGCATTCTGTATAGTGTGAAAGTGATGATTAATTTCTTGGATTCTGATTGCGCGTTAAATTGAACGTATAATTTAAGTTTTGAATGTTTGATCTGGAAAATTTGCTCGACTGCGCAGACCCTAATTTGTACCATCGTTTGAATCTTTTCGTTCAGTAGTACAAAACTGTTTTCCACGTAGTTTTTCGGTGTTTCTTGTTAAAAGGGTTCAATGTTGAGTCTTCAAGCTACGACGAAAATGGCTCTAAATTTACTCGAATAAATACAGGTGGTTCTTTGATGCCTGCTATCAGCCAAACCAAAATCAATTCTTACAGTTTTAAAAATAAAACGAACAAATATCAGGGAAGTATCCGTCTGAGTGGTTATCAGCTTAAAACATATCGATAACTGTGTGCATTTTCTGATTTGATGATCTTGTTTTTATCTCATTTCTGATTTATCAGTGTCATTTCCTTCCTGAACTTCAGGACTTGAAGCTTCCCTCGATAGCTAAAATCAGACATACTGTATATATTATGTTACATTTTTGTTAAAGTATTTTATAAAATTTTCGAATTTGAACTTCTCAAAATGTATTTTTTTTTCACTAAAGATAACGGTTATCTGATAACCCCTTTGAGGGGGTATTCGACTCTGATTAAATAAAGACCTAAGAGGCATTAAACATGCTTCAAATTGATACAGGGTGATGAGTAAGTGTACTACAAACCCAATCATCAAAATTTTTTTCGAAATTTTTCTCATTTTTCCGATTTTTTTCTAAGTATTTTTTTAAAAATGAAGTTAAAAAATAACGTTTGCTTTAATTTGACTACTCAAACTTCAAAATCTTGTATTAACGTTAGCCAACTTTTTCATCAGTGTTTCACTGACTTTCTTTCGATCCTACTTTCGAAAAAATTGAAGCACTTTTTTTTCGGAATTTTTTTCGAAAATGACCAAAAAAATCATATTTCGAGTTTGAGCTGTCAATTGCAAAAAAGCTTGTGATTATCTCTTACATATGTTCTGAGGAGTACTTGATAAAAATTTGAGCCATTTTGCAAATATAGCCTCGGAGGAGATTGTGAAAGAAATTGTGAAAAATCGTCGGTTATTTGGCGTTCTAGAATTGTTCAGTCACCGGATCAAAAAAAGCTTGTGAGCAAAGTTTGACATACTACTGGTACGTTATCTGTAAAAATTTGAGCTCAATTTGATATTCTGTCTGGGAGGAGATAGATTTTGCAGTTTGGAAAATCACCTTGTTACGATACTGTACCTATTGGTGTAATGGTCAAAAATAATTTGTGATGTACTTTTTCGCAAGATTATGGATAGATCTACAAATCAGCATTTTCGGTTTTTCTCATGAACTGTTAGTTTTCAGTATATTTCACCGAGAAAATGTCAAATCAGAGTCGCATANAGAGATAGGTGTACATTTTCCAAACGTACAAATTATCTCCTCCCAGACAGAATAAAGTCAAATTGGCTTCAAATTTTACAGATAACGTACCAGATAGTAATGCAAAACTTTGATCACAAGCTTTTTTTGATCCGGTGACTGACACAATTCTAGAAACGCCAAATTAACCGACGCGATTTTTCACAACTTTCTTTCACAATCTCCTCCGAGGCTATTTTGCAAACATGGCTCAAATTTTTATCAGAGTACTCCTCAGAACATATGTAAGAGATAATCACGACAAGGCTTTTTTGGCAATTGACAGCTCAACTCGAAATATGATTTTTTTGGTCAGGACATGGTCAGGAAAGCACTTTTTGAGGGTGCCATAAATATTTTGTATGAAATAAGTTGAAATTTATCAATTTCTGGGAAATCAAAACACGATTTATGAAAAACTGAGAAAAAATTCGGACAAAACTCTTTGTACTGATCTGCACAGACTCTTTAGCTGCAGATTTATGTTGGTTTCGAATGTGTGACGTTCAAATCCAAGAAGGAGATACATTTTGATTGAGACCCCTAAAATAGGGTCAAAATACTGTTTGTTTTTTGATGATACTGAATCAAAGAATTTTTGAAAAGAATCGGATCGGAATCGGATCCAAAAATTTTTCCAGATATGCCGACCTCTGATTGTGAGAGGAGTTTAAAAAGTATTCACTGTTATTTTCCTGATAAAATTTTTGTTATCAAAATCGATTTAAGAAATTATGATTAGCTTAGCTCAGCTAGGTTAGCAGCTTCATAAAATTATTTTCATGACAAACTCAATTATGACTTCTAAATTGTTCAAAGTACAAGGCCACTCGCAGTTAATTCGATGAGACAAATATAGCTTGATGTATCCTTTCCCGTTACGGCAGACTTCTTTTTCTATTTTACCGAGGTTATAATAATAATAAAATTTAACGTTATAATAGGATTTTAAGTTCGAAACTTCTTAGATGTTTAATTCTCTGGACAGAAACCTACGCAATCTTGTTAAATTCAAATTTTTCTGCTTGTTTTTGTAGCTTTGATTTTTATATATTTATTTTAACTATTTTAAAACTAATTTCAAAGGTGGATAATGGGAAGAAAGTAATAAAATCGGAAATTTTTTCACGTTTGGAGCTCAAATCTGAGATCAGTCCCCAGAAGTTGAGATTGTCAACGTTCATTAAATAAACTGTTTTAGTTTATAATTTTCCTAGATGCACTATAATTCATAGTCTATGAATTGAAAATTATGAATCATAGACTTAAAAGAATGTCCACTCGAGATTCTCGGACTAATTTGGCAATTACAACTTAAATAGTAGATTTCTGGTCTCATTCCTACAATTGTGCTATTTTAAAACGTGTAATTAAAAGTCAATTGTAGCTTTTGAGCCACCCACGCTTATTGAGCCGCGGCCCAATGAGGTTAGAAGGTTTTAATCATGAAATGTAGCATCAGGATTTTGAACAAAAAATTCTCGCCTACTGAAGTTATGTGACTCATGCGACGTGACGAGCGGTTGAGCAGTGTTTTTGTAAGCCACTATAGAGCTAGGCTGTCATCGGTTATGCAGCATTGGAAATCTATAATACGATCTTTTTCTGAATATGTAATCATTATCACATATCTCAAAACTTAATCGAATCAGTCGTTTCCAAAAGCTGAAGTGTCAATGCCTTCAAAATGAAATCGGATTTTTTTAATGTGGTTATTGTCTTGTCAGTTTGAAAGCAGTCAAATATTTTTTTTCTATTTTTGAGGATCCCAATTCCAATTTTTTAAAAAAACTTGCCATCTCTGATAGCAAAACAAAAACTTTTGATCAATTGTATCACCTAAGCCGCCGCTTTGAAAACCCAAGTGCGCAGTGGAAAATGCAGCTGACTTTCACACGAATCCAATATATAAACGAATAATTTCCTAAGTCAGGTTTTTTGAAACTACTTGAAGACATCAAAAGACAGCCTAAATATAAAAAGAAACTCACATCGATAAAACTTTCTCAATTTCTGCCTCTGAAAAATGTCTTTTTTACGCATTTTCAAAAACGAAGTTTTTACATGGGATTGTTTATGGTCAGAATTTCTGACTCAGAACAGAGAAAATTTGAAGGTTGTTTCCTGAGGGCACGCGTATACGCTTCTCGTTTGCGCCAATGATGAATCATCATTGATAATCTAGAAAG
>SCLH01001207.1:87243-97762 GCA_004367855.1 Oikopleura vanhoeffeni
TTTAGGTACTATAAAGACCGTGAACGAACTGAAGCCTTCATGATAAGAACCAAACAACCTTCTATTAATGATCAGTTTGATCACAAAGCTTTTAAACTTTTTTATTAATTGAAATTTTATTGTCAATTTATGCATAAAAAATGCGAAACTACTAAAATATTTTTTGAAATAGTCCAAAAATGAAAAAGAAGTTCTAGTATCTAGCACGGATTTTGTTAAAATTTAAACTATTAAATTTAATATACATTTTTTCAGAACTTCAGAAAAATATAAAAAATTCTAGTATTTCGCGCGAATTATGTTTAGCCTGAAACTTGTTAAAAACCTTACATCTTTGATAATGATAAAATAAATCGAAACGTTAGATAAATATGTTTTTTAAACTAATTTTATTTTCATTTTTTAAAAATTAATCGCAAACTCTATGGACCATAGAGGATGGCCCATAAACGACTAGCGATTTGAACCTTGAACTTCTATTTTAATTATTTTTGTCATTTCCGGTCTTTTCAAAAAATGAAAGCCACTTTTATGGATCTATGCCTCAAAGGGTTAAACGGGAAGTCGTCGCTAAATGAGGCCCAAGAAAAAATCTCCAATTTTATTTTATGACTTTTTTTGAATACTATATACGAGAGAAATCGAGTGTCCCGGAAGAAAAGGTCTGTACTTAGAATTATAATTTAATTATCTGTCCTTTGACACTTCTCTCGACAAAATCTGATTATTTATAGGACACTTGATTTGACTCATATAGTATATGGACAATAACAAGCACTCAAGTGCCTGTTTTATCTTGATACATGGTCAGGAAATCACTTTTTGATGATTTCAAAAAAATTTCATATGAAATAAGTTGAAAATTTTTGATTTTTTCGAAAATTCAAACGCCATTTCTGGACAAACAATATGAAAATGGACAAAACTCACCTAGGTGACCTGCACGTAGTATTCAGTTATCCGATCCACCGATCCGATCCAATTGTGCCGACCCCTGGAGGAGATACCTTTTGATTGAAACCCCTCAAATGGGGTCAAAATACGATTTTTTCGATAATGCTCGAGCCAAATTTGTAATTGTTGGGCAAAACTCACCTAAGTGATCTCCCTGCGTTTTTTTCGGCCAACTCACGTCTTAAATCATTGTAATACTTGGAAAACTCAAGGACAAGATACATTTTTGAAACTTAATTTGAGTAGTTTGTAAGCTCGTTTTTGATTGAACAAGCCATCCGTGACATTCGAATTATATAGGATGCAATATTTTTGTTCAGATTTATCTTAAATCTGGGAAGAGGACCCATTTTTAGTACATGCTACTGAAAATTTGACTTGATTTACTAAAAATGGGCCATCTTCCCGAATTTAAGATATTAGCGAGAAATAATACTTAGTGGAATGATTTGTACTACTTTACTAATTATCGATAAGAAACCTCGATTTTCAGCTTTTTTTGTGATGACTACCCCCTTATCATCAATAAAAGTGTTCATTCTTACAAACGTTTACATTTTTATTTTTTAAACATAACTAACTATAGTTAAGAATACAAAAAATCACTTTTCACTGTGCATCAATTTCCAACTTTTTAAAAAAATATATATTATATTTCGATTAGATTCGCAAATGAATTCGAAAAATAGAATGCTAGAAGTAAAAATTCAAATTTACTCTAAAAGTTTTTTTCGAAATTTTTTCGAAAATTTCTAGAGCAGATAGAAACTTCTCGTGTTGACCATCAAATTCCTCGTAGTTGATTTACTAAGAAAACATGTTTAATTTTGTTTTTCACTGTTAGCAACACAGCTAAAAATGCGGTTGACTTTGAAAATTCTAGAAAAATTCTAGAGCAGATACGGATTTCTGGTTAAGACCATTGAATTTCTCGTCGTCGACTTAGTCAGGAAAAATATTTTTATTTTCGATTTGTTATTTGTATATGCCTTAAAAAGGTCGCTTTCCCCACCCCCTTAAGGGNATTAGAAATATGTCGAAAATATTCAAAAAATTCATAGGCTGTCCACTTCCTCAGCAGAGCGGAATTCGAAATTTTAAAAATAATTCATAATAAACACAATTGACCAAAACTGTATTTAAGGTAAATCAAGCCCCAAAAATTCAATCAATTTTATGATAAAAATATTAAAATGGTCTTAGGCTGTCCAGGCTTGCTGAAATTCGAGAATATTTTAAAAATAAGCGATATTCCTCACAAAAATGTATTTAGGCGTTAATTTGACGCCAAAGAATTAAAATAAAAGTCAAAAAATTTAAAAAAGATCAAAGCTGTCCCAAAAGCTGAAATTCGAAAATAATTTAAAGATACAAATAAATTAATAACAAACTTGTATTAAAGGGAAAAGACAACAAGAAATCAAAACATAAGAAAATGATCAAATTGTCCCAGAGAGCTGAAATTCGAAAATAATTTAAAAGGATAACAAAATTACTAAACAAACTTGTATGAAAACGTGAAGACCACAAGAATTCAAAAATTTACGACAAAAATCAAAAATGGTTTATAGGTGGTCTTACACTTTCTCGAGAGCTGAATAACAAACATTTCAAAATAGTTTTAAATAACAAAGTACTCCACAATCGTATAAAGAGATACTTTCATCCTAAGAATTAAAATCTAGTTGAAATTTTGAAAATGATCAAAGGCGTGCCTCCAGAGCCCCTGATATTCGAATTTAAAAATAATTAAAAAAAAATAACTCACAACTTGTATTAGGGTGAATCGACCCAAGGAATCAAAATTTAGTTGAAATATTCATAAAATCGTAATAAGCTGTTCTAACGGATTTCTCAGAGAGGTGCATTCGAATTCAAAAGAAATTTTAACAAATAAATAATCATCACCTAAAATCGATTATAGGTAATTGACCTAAGGACATTCAAAAATTTAGTTGAAATATCAAAAATCGTAATACGGCTGCCTATCAGTTTCTCAGAGAGGGAAATTGAAGTTTAACGACAATTGAAAAATAAAATAAATTACTCACAAAATCGTATTAAGGGTGAAATTGACCTAAGGAATTCAAAAATTTATTTGAAAAATATTTAAAAGTGGTCAAAGCTGTCTATAATTGGGATTATAGTCATATTCATTGTAGAAAAATCAGCCCCAAATGCGAAGGCCGTAAAGGGAGAAATTATATAAATTTAATTTTGTTAAAATGAGCCAAATCGGCCGAAGGCCGATAAGGGATATAATATTTAAAATTTAATTTTGTTTAAAGAATAGCCACAATTATTGAGCCACAAATTATATGAGCCACAATTATATGAGCCACAATTATATTAGCCACAATTATATGAGCCACAATTATTAGCCACAATTATATGAGCCACAATTATATGAGCCACAATATATAGTTACAATATATGAGCCACAATTTAATGAGCCACAATTATATTGTATTAAATTTGTTAAAAAAATGAGCTCAAATTGGCCGAAGGCCGAAAAGGGAATACTATATGTAATTTAATTTTGTTGCAAAATGAAGTCCAAATGCCGAAGGCCGATAAAGGGGGATATAATATTTGTTTTCTGTTTGTTTAAAAATGAGCCCAAATCGGCGAGGCGATAAAGGGGATATAATATGTTTTAAATTGTTGAAAAATGAGTCCAATCGGCCGGAGGCGCTAAAGGGGGATAAATATTTTTTTATTGTTTTGTTTAAAAATGAACCTCAAATCGGCGTAGGCAGATAAGGGGATTTATATTGTACGTTTAATTTTGTTGAAAAATGCAGCCCAAAATCGGCCCGAAGCCGATAAGGGGAATTTAATATTTGTAATCTTAATTTTGTTTAAAAAATGAGTCCAAATCGGCCGAAGCCGAAAAGGGGGATTTTAAATTTGTGTTTAATTTTGTTTCAAAACCAAATAGGCGAAGGCCGATAAGGGGGATATTATTGTATTTAATTTTGTTGAAATGAGCATCAATCGGCCGAAGGTTATGCAACTTCTCTGAAGATTAATTAGGTGCGCGAAAATAACATGCTCGAAAACCAAGTTAAGTTTTCGTCACTCATTCCTCGACTCTAGAGAGAACACTAATTAAAATGAAACTATTAAATAATGTTAATGCTATTTGCATAGCCGAACCCGATAAACATCTTAAATAGTTGATCTCCGGATTTGGTCTTTCAACATGCAAAGAAACATTGTACCTCATTCGCAAAAACACTTTATTAAGGTTATCTCTGTATTTTAAAATTAGACAACAAACACTATTTGCTCATTGAAATGCCGCCAATTGAAAACACATAAATGAAGTTGATCAGATATGTAATAAAGGAAAAATAGTACTCCGTTTTCGACTTTGCTCCCTTGTGGAGCACTGATGATTGAAAGCGACGAGACATCACCAAATCGTTTTTTTCAACATAATAAATAAAATATAATTCTCCCTTTACGGCCTTCGCCGATTGGGCTCATTCTGAAAACAAATTGAATAAAAATATTAAATCTCCTTTCGACTTCGGCGATTTTGGAGCACAATTTTTCATTAAAATATAATCAAAATATAATCACGCCCTTTATCGGCCTCGGCCTTTTTACAAAGGTTTCCAAATTTGAAAAAATTATCAAATTTTTTATAGGACATTTGTAAATTTCTTTCAAAATTAGATAATTTTCTAAATTTGAAACTTCTTCATAAGGGCAATTTTTTAAAATTAACTAAAATTTTTTAACTTGTCATTTCAAATCAATAAATTTGAAATTTTTTTTAAATTTCCTGAAAATTGGCAAATTTTTTTTGCTTATACTTTCACCAAAATAGATATAAAACTAAAACCCCTCGACCGACTTCGGGGTTGATTTTTTCGAAAAATTAAATAAAAACATAAACTCTTTATGGCTTCTGCCAATTGGGCTCATTTTTAACAAAAAAATTAAAAATAATATAATATTCTCCTTTAGGCGTTTGGCCGATTTGGGGGCTATTTGTTCAACAAAATTAATACATTACCAAAAATTCTCTTTCTTCATCGGCCGTCCGGCCGATTATGAGGTTGCATTTTGCAACAAAAATAAATAAAAATATCATACTCCGCTTATCGCTTCGGCCGATTTGTGGCTCATTCTCTCAATAAAATAAATTAGAAATTAAATATGATCCTTAATGCCTTCGGACCGATTTGGGGCTCCTTCTGAAGCAAATTGATATAAAATATAATCCCCTTTACCGACTTTCGGCCGATTGGGGCTCATTTTCAACAAAATTAAATTGAAAGTATAAATTCCTTTTTCGGCCTCGGCCGATTTGGGGCTCAATTCTGAAAGCAAATTGAATAAAAATATTAAATCCCCCTTTATCGATTGGCCGATTTGGGCTCCATTTTTCAACAAATTAAGTTGAAAGTAATACTATTCCTTTATCGGCTTCGGCCGATTGAGGGCTTAATTTCATTAAATTTAATCAAAAATATAATAACCCATTTATCGCATTTCGGCCGATTGGGGCTCATTTTCATTAAAATAAATAAAAAAATATAATTACCCGCCGCCCTTTAGGCCTTCGGCAGATTGGGTTTCATTTTCATTAACATTAAATAAAAAATATATATCCTCTTTAATCGGCCTACGGCGATTTGGGGCTCATTCTTCAAACAAAATTAAAATAAAAATATAATACCGCCTTTATTGGCGATGGCCTTCATTGCCGAACATTGAAAAATGCGAAATCTGAGCATTTGATTGGTTGATCCTTTCTTATCTGACCAATGAAGATCGGCCCTATCCTCAATCCAGGTTTTGATGGGTGCTGAGATTTGCGTGTTGTAAATTCAATAGTTAATTTTGTACTCTGAGGTCGCTTGATTATATGGCCATATATCATGGGGCTTATTTTTCAACAAACTCATATTTAAATATCTTCCCCCCCTTTATCGCTCGGGTTTTTGGGCTCGATCGATCAAGTCGATCCGATCAGTTCAAATAGTCGATCCGATCAAGTGATCCGATCAGTTTTTGAATCGTCGATCCGATCAAGTCGATCCGATATGGTTTTGAAATTGTGATCCGATCCAAGTCGATCCGAAGTTTTTGAAATTGTCGATCCGATCAAGTTCGATCGACAGGTATTTAAATTAGTCGATCGATCAAGTTGTCGAGCAGGTTTTTGAAATTGTCGACCGAATCAGATCGATCCGATCAGGTTTTGAAATTGTGACTCCGATAGATTACGGTCCGAAGGTTTTGAATTGTCGTCCGATCAGATTCGATCCGATAGGTTTTTCAAAGTTATGCCGACCACCTGCTCTAGGCTCGTTCTGCTCCTTTATTTCTCGTCGTGCCATTTTTTTCGGCAAACTATGTCAGCATTTCTGATTTTAAAAAAAAAAGCAACAAAAAATTTTTTTCTCAACAAAATTCCATTTGAAAATTGATATTTTTGGGAACTTCAGTGAATATCAAGGGCAGGGGTAACAAGTAAGCGTTATCATTCTTCGCAAAAAATAATAAAATTGTCAACGGTTACATTTTAAAGATGCTTTTTTCCTTAATAATAATTAAAACAAGAGAGGATGAATTTCATCACTCCTGCTAAACGTGTTCTATATTTTGGTCGAAGCTTTACTTAAATTCGGTGCCACATATGATAGTGCATAGTTCATTGACGGTAATGCTCAACAGAAAACCAAATTTAGTCACAACAATCGGTTAACCAGTTTCTGTTAAACTTTTGCAATTTTGTATTCTGACAAATACATACATTGTACTCATGCAATTACGGCTTCTTTTTACTGATTGCACTAAATCTTTTTAATAAAGTTCTAGAATACGAAAAAAAAACCTGGTTTGAAATAATTCGATTTCTATATTTTTTAATTGAGTGCAACTGAAATGCTTTAAAGTTTGCTCATTATTTTGACAACATGAACGTTCGGCATTTAATGTTTCTAATTT
The DNA here is from genome assembly GCA_004367855.1 of Oikopleura vanhoeffeni. Lineage (NCBI taxonomy): Eukaryota > Metazoa > Chordata > Appendicularia > Copelata > Oikopleuridae > Oikopleura > Oikopleura vanhoeffeni. Next base: position 94,165 of record SCLH01001207.1, read on the forward strand.
TTGAAATCTTTGATGTGGCCTGATATGATATATAATATTTGACGTAAATTTAGCTATTTTGTTTAATATTAAGGTTTAAAAATAACTTTCAGAACTTATACAAATTTTATTTAATATTGATAAATACAGGTGACAGCCGACAATATACTACAATAATATTAATTATAACATTGTTTATTAATTTAAAATAAATGTACAAGACTAGCCCTTGCAGCGCTAGTTTTTGCTAGCTACTAGTCTCCTCCTCCGCAAGCCTACACACCTTAGACTACTAATCTATAGAGTAACTTCGGACGCGGACGGCTGGGGCCACCCAGATTTCCAACTTAACCCCGAAATAGAATATTTTTTAAAGATGATATTAATACTTTATTTTTTTCGGGTGTATCGCTAATTAGTTCCTAATACTCTGCCGCAGTCGACAATTCTCTTAAATACAGTGTTATTTTGGCATGAGAAAAAGTAAAATGGCAAAAGTGAGAAAAACGTATTTGACGAATAAAAATTGACCTTAAATTGCTTTTGTATTAAATAATGTCCTAATTAAACGAAAAGGTGTCTATACACCACCATTCTATTGGAATTTTTCAGCCATAAGATTTTAAGGATTCAGTGCCGAATGGCATTATCGAGTGCACGCAAGTTGTTACCAAATTTCATCCGTTTCAATGATAATCGCGTGAACTCCGATGTTTGACTACAGCGATTTCAATAGATGCCAAAACATAATATTTGTCTTGCATGATTTTATGGAGAGTTCAAAAACCACGAATAATTTTGGACTTTTGGGGAAATTTTCATATTTTCGTGAAAAGTCGATTAAAATGAAAATAAAACTTTTAGCATTTTTAAACAGCGGTCAGAAAAAATTGTAGGAATCATAAAAAAAGTTAAGTGGCCTATTGTTTTTTGGTTTTTTACCACACAAATTTGCAGTAATAAACAAAACATTTTGGACAAAAATGCGGGAAATTTCATAATGCTTCATTTTTTTTCAATTTTAGATTCAAGATGGAAACGCAACTAATCCTTTTCCTCAAATGGATAAAATGATTTTATGAAAGCTGAACATCTTTAATCGGTCAACTAAATAGCATAAAAAAAATACTTGACTTAACTTTTTCGTAGTTAATTGACTTCAGGATGCCGGGTTTATGCCACCCCCTTAAAAACTAATCAAGCTAATAAAACTTTCCGAAAATAATCCTTGAAAGTTGAGAAATTTCCTTGAAATTAGAGGTTTTCTTTATTTCGAACACAATGTGTCATACAAATTAAATAACGCTTATCTTACCTTTCAGCGCCAAAGTGTAACAGCGCCAGCGCCGTTTTAATGGTCAAATCTATGATGAAATTTTTTTATATTTTTAAGGAGGCTCAAAGATTTTTTAGGGACTCATAACTTTTTTTTCATTTGTAAAATTTTCAAGAATGGTAGTTATCCGATACATTTTCATGAATTTATTTTGTTAAGTATAGGCTGTTCGCGCAAAAAATCGACCTCGGACTTCAATCAGAAAACTGTCTAATATCCCTTTAGGAGGAAGGTTGTTATTTTCTAGTTTGGTCTAGTACATTATATGTGTTAAGTAGTACGAATGTACTAGATCAAACAAAAGAATAACAAACTTCCTCCTAAAGGTCAATTAGAGCTCAGTGAACAACTTTTTTGCTCAAATTAAATTGTGAATCGACATCTTGGGGTTTGAAGGCTTTTAAAAACAAATTTCAAAAAATTTCAAAAAAATTTTCCAAAAAATTTTCACTGAATATGATTTTTGGGATATAAAACTTATTTAGACCCAAAAAATTATTTTAATCCGAACAAAATGAAGGTTTAATTCTGATAATCGGATTAAGTCGAATTTTGACCGATCAAAAAGCGGTATTTTCTCTAATTTTGAATATTTTCGAAATATTTCCGTTTTTAATAAAAATAATACATCGCGAGATCTAAATTTCCTCGGAAAGCTTAGTTTAGTAACATAAAAAGTTTGACTCGTTAGCGTCTGAAAACCGAGTCAAATTATCCGCACTTCCTTTCATTTCTACTGATTGATATTTGAGAGCTACAGTCATCTGTCAGTTTTTAACGAGTATCTATCATCTTGAATTACTGACATTATCGAGGAAACATAAGTCCCGAGGAAATAATTCTTCCTAAAGATTCTCATTTTAAGCGATTATGCCAGTAATTCAAGATGAACATACCTGCTAACAGACGACTGTAGCTATATCTAATACGAACGGTCACCGGATACATTTGTCACGATTAGTATTTTTAAGAGATTTTTAGTCTTCTTTAGTGGGCACCAACCCGTAACATTACAAATATGAATCTATTCCTGATCTACCAAAATAATATGTCAGAATATTTATGGGTATTTATTGTTGTTGTCCAATCAAATTCAAAAAAATCTGCTTACAGCTTTTGATATTGTTATTTGTTTTGTTCGAAAATAAGGTTTTAATGTTTTCTTGAGATAACACTATCGGAAAATTCTCAAAAACTAAAATTTCGAATTTTTTTGTTTATTTTTTTATAATTTTTTTAATAAAGTTCAAGTTTTCTGAGCGGGAAAGCACAACGCCGAGATTTGCAATCAGCGAGCTGTGCCGCGAAAAGTAGTAAAATTGCGCGGCAGGGTTTCGATGTGAAATATGAAAATAAATCAATTACACATAATATACATAAAAGTTATGAAATTATATTTGTGGTAAATGTCAGAATCGGACAAAACGTTCTTTAAAAATTTGGTGCTTTTTTTAGACCTTAAGGCCTTTAAGGCGGTAACCGACGCGTTTTATTGTTTTCAAACATTAGCCCTGTTCTAACGGAAAGCCTCACGTTACTGAAATGGTCGAATATTGATGATATTTGTCTTAAATTTTCAAAAAATGTATTAAAAAGTTTTTTGTTTGATCGTACCGGCCGTGATACTGGTTGAAAAACCCGGTTTTCGACCAAATTCGTATCATTTTATTTAGCGATGAGATGTCAGAATTTTTTGATTTTTCTTATTATGAATTTGGAATAGGAAATGTATTTTTAGGTCTTTTTGCGGAAAATCGAAAAAAATAACATGTTAAATCGACTGTTTTCGTGTATTTAAGCATTTATTAAATTTTATTTCGAGCACTGATATCAGATTTTTCTATAAAAAAAGCAATTATTGAAAATTATGTGTACAAAGTTAATATGCCATTTGTTTGTTGATATTTTTTTTGTTTTCTTATGCGAGACGTTCAAAGTTTCGATTGCGTCTCATACTCCAGAGTTCTAAATTTTTAAAACATTTTTAAATTTTTTTCGAAAAATTTAATTTTTAAATTTTTTCTTACAATTCGAAATCTTGGCTACTCAATGCAAGAAAAATTTCGGTTTTTGATGCAGCAGTTCAAAAATACAACATAAAATACAAAGAGAGAATTAAAAATTTTGGAAAAATATTTGTGTCCGAAATTTTTTATTTTTCTGGAATGATACCGATAACAGAATTTAAAATGCCGCAAAAATCAAGCTCCTATCATGTGTAGATCTCGCGTTATATCCATTATTATCCCCGGGTCACTTTAAAAACTTATTTGCCTGTTAAAA
>SCLH01001207.1:117695-152430 GCA_004367855.1 Oikopleura vanhoeffeni
AATGTATTCTCAGACAAATCACAGGTGACAGCATATTTTGAATATCATTTTTTTCGATTGGTTAAGGGGGTAGGTGTCGGTTTTTTGAGCCCTTGATAGAATAGATTTATGTACATTAATATCGGTTATGACTAAGTTGACCCAAGGAATCTCATGTGCAATATATTTTTTTTTCAAACAATCTAGAACAAAATCTAGAATGTTTCAAATTCGAATATTTTTTTGCTTACCTCCTACACCACGAAACGAGAAACTTCGCCTCACACCCACAAAAGCCTATCTAAAGGCAATACTTGTGAGCGCTTATCACGGGAAAACTGGGAAGATAGCAATTTACTTATTTGTCACTGTTGAGATCAAGGATTAAAATTAAGAGAACAACAGTAACATTTTTGAATTCGAAGTTTGTTAACTAGATAACTGCGAGAGAAAAGAGAGGTTCACTCACCTTGTATTTCTGGAAAAAACCTTACATTTTTTACAATGACATATAAGAGTACAAATTTAGGAGTGAAACTTTAGCTATCTAAAGTGGTCTAAAATTTTGAAAATTATGATATCTTTGATCGCTTACAAACAATTATTCCCTATCGCCGCGCGTCGCAAATATATGCCAGTAAAATGTGAAAAATATTGCTAATCAGCTGAAAAACTCAAAATCAGTACCACCTTATGTTCTTCATTATTTAATCGATTTGTCTTTGTCGGGCTCTAGTTGGGTCAAATGGCCGTTCAATTCATTCGAAAAAATAATTTTTGGAAAAATATTTTTTTTATTATTTTGAGTTTCATTAAAAATCACTTGTGAAAAAATTATTCTTCGTATAGAGGACTGCAGATAAAAATAAACTTTATATCCAAAAGAATCCTTAAATACTTTCCTAAAAACTTGCTCCTCAGAATTTCGATATCATGGTATCGTTTTCACACAATTAATTTAAGAAATTTGACGAAATCCTAAAAAAAAGTAGGAAAAAAAATACTTTCGAACGGCGTCATTCGTATAAAATTTTCACAATATTTTTGGAAATAAAATTCCAAACTCTATGACATATTGAATTGTAGGTCTGTGAAGATGTTATTTCTGCGCCGTTTTGGCTCCGAAATTTTTTTGCCTTTGTAGAAAGTCAAAGGGTGTGAACGCAGAAAACCGGTATTCACCCCATGATATGAACATTTTTTATTGGTAATATGACCCACCGAAAACGATGCATGACATTAAAAATTAGCGGAAATGCTCTTAATCGAATTCGTGAAATTTCAATTATTTTTAAGCCAAAATGGTTAACCTAATTATGAATTTGACGCTGATTGCGTTTAAAATTTTGATTAGCTTTAAGCCAACTTTTTATCAGTGAAATCTCAGCTTCAATTGGTTGGTACTTTTGTTCCGATCAGACGAAATTTTTTTTCGAACCTTTCATTTCGGTTTACTTATAGTCATATTTTCAAAGAATTCTAGGTGAAATGTCAAAAATCGAGGCCAAACATATTGACACACTATATTTCATCTACTTGAGGCGAAAAAACGTCTTATCTGAACAATTCCGTCTAGGGAGTATCACTTTGAAGACGAAAATGTGAAATCGGGCGTTTCAAAAGTGATTCTAGAAAAATTCAAGCCGAAAATTCCAAAAAATGGCCCAACATATTAGTCACCTCCTCTTCCCGTACTCTGTGTAAATTTTCAGGACGCTTTGTATTGTGGGTGCTAAAAGAAGAGCGAGTTTGAAAAAACCGTTTAGTGCTCTAGAATAAGACTCACCACCTGGTGGGTGTGATTAACAAGGTTGAGCTTTGAGATGTGTAATCGGTTAGACCGAAGGCTAGATCTACAAAACGAGTATCCTCAGGAATTTATTACACCTGCCCTATATTTGTTCTGAGGCGTGATTGAAAGTACCAAAAAGCACACCTACCCCTTAATTAGTGAAATTATTGAACCTTCCACTTGAAATTTATGATCCTCTTTCAGCTCTAAGTTTTCTGTTTTAAAATCCCATTGGCCCCTTCTACGATATGACATTGGAAATTACAGAAATGGGTTTTCTGAAATATTATACAGCGCAATAATTTCCCTTCCGGATACGTCTCGGCGATGATACATTTCATAAAAATTAATGGGCCAATTTTGATCAAATAAGTGAAGCCTTTCCCACATTTTTTCCGGCATATTTATTAACAAATAAACGGGCTGGCGTATTTGGTTCCGATTCATCATGAGATTTTCCCCGGAAAGTCTCTAATTTTCCATCGTGGAAGTGATTCCAGAATGATAAATTGCGTGGCCTCTCTCGATATTAAAATTTCACGGAATGTCTTGATTGGAGCATTAACGCCTTGATGACGTTGCAAATTATCTCATTTTCATTCAAGTTAATTGGTCAAATCGGCAAATAATTTTCGCATTTTGACCAATTGCCCCAATTTGGGTACAACAGCACGCCTGCTTTCCGTACCCAAATGGTCTCGATTATTTTTTTAAAATTACAGACCAATTTGGGTCGGAAGCACGGGCGTGCTTAGTGTACCCAATGGGTACACTAGACACCGACTCAAGAATTGGATAAGAAGCCAACAAAGAAGCACATTTTAAAACATAAGACCGTTTGTTTGAACCTTAAAGTAAACTTAACCCTTGTGCAGCCCACGCAGCCACAATTGTGGCTCAAGCATACCTTAAAATGATTCAAAAAAGGCAAAAAACGGGATCGTAGAATCTTTTCTTTCAAACACATTAGAAAAATCATGCGTTCCAAAAAATAAATTGAATTTTTTCGAATGTTTGGTTCCATGTATTAAAGGGGGTTGATTTATTAAATTTTTCGCCTATGTTTCACTTCCTGAAAATTATTTCGAAAAAAGACATAAAATACAAATTGGGAGGATTACTAGTTTTTGGAAAGTGTTTTGCGCAATGCATAACAGTTGGAAATCAAAATGTATTGGTATCTAGGAGCAAGATATTTTTTTGGAAATTGAAATTTCTAAAATTTTTCAACTTCAAGTATCCTGAAAAAAATATTTATTATGAAAAGTGATTTAAGCAATTAAAAATTGTCAACATTGTACTTCAATTACCATTATACGTGAAAAATAATAGAAAAAAAGTTGTTATAATCTGCTTTTTATAGAGAAAAATTAACATTTTTTCAAAAATATGATTTTTCCATCAAAATTTTGACTGTATGATAAATTCCTTTTGTCAATAAAATATAAATCAAAGCGTACAAAACTTTGACGTAGGTCAGTTAGTTGTGGGATCGTTTCGACAGAAATGGAACTTTGAAGGCAACTGTACCGTGGTATCACGGGACGGTATACCTTGCTTTTCTCTACCATATTTTCTTAACTAAAAATTGAAATTCTAGAATATAAAATGTCGGATGTGCAAAATATCACCGTTCAACTTTTTTATGCCAGAAAAAAATTAAATGCCAAACTGCCTTAAGCTTTCTGTAATAAACATTTCAAATTGGCAGCCACAATGTGGCTCTGGTGCTTGGCGGAAACTGTTTTTTATATGCTCACAAGGGTTAAAGTTTGTTGTATTATTTATCTGGTATCAACAAAATCTTCAAGATCTTGTTCGTAATAATAAGGCAATTTTAAAAATTTTTACTCTATGTTTTTTAGATTATGATTTCCGGTCAAATGAATAAATGAGAGTTATAAAAATGGTATGTTACGCCAGCTAACAAAATACGACCGATCAAAGTCTTGTCAAAGCTGCTGCAGAAATCTAGGCTGAAGCTTTGCATTAGCTGATATCACGCTGAGTAATCAAGCCTACAGCAGGCCGAAAAACTGAGTGTCATCTTTTAGTGCTTGACATCCTTCATGAAATAGCATTTATTTGTATCCTCAAATACATTTATTTTTATCATTCGGAAATACTTGGTTTTACCGATTTTCGAAAGTGTAACTTTTTCGTACAGAAAAATAGGATTATCGTGTTGTATGCTAATGAAAGAGATTTTTCACTCAGAGAAAAAGATTTCAGAAAGCAAGGTTGACTTATTCATTATATAATTTGTATATCATCTGGAATAAATCTTTTTTGCTGGTAAAAACTTAACTTTTTTTCGCTTATATTGTCAGAAAATAATTAATTTAAAAAAAATTAAATGTTAAAATTAAATGTAAAAAAATTTTAAGTCTGACCTTGATCTCAAATAATTGAAATAATTTTGTACTTTTTCCAATTTCCAAAATTCAGCGTAATAAGCCTTCAGAGTTCGAGTCGAAAACTATTTTCATTAATTTTTTTCTGATTTATTGTGCGTGCATTTTGCGCTAAGGGAGACGATTGAGATGAACTGTTTGAATCAGAGACTATAGTTGAGTAGCCAGTGTTCTATTATAATCTTTTGTATTCATATGTGATTTGAAAAAATGTAGGGTTTTTCGCATAAAGTACCTGAACTAAACCTTCTATTTTGTCTTGCATTTATCGAGCACACAAAATTAAAATTAAAAAAATTATAAGCCTCCAATTAAGTTCTATCTTTAATCTTGCTCATTAAAAATAATTGAAATATTTCTATCGCGATTTATTAACTCCGCAATAACCGCCAAAGTGGCGTCCCGAATTGGCGTTTTTGGGTTGAGGGAGAATTTCAATGGTTTTGGGTGTGAGAGCGGCGTTAAGAACTTTTTAATTGGTTTATTAGCATTACTAAGCGTTTTATAGTTCTTCTGATATCCACTCATTAATTATCACCGAAAAGACGGCATTTTGGGTTAAAATTAACGCCAAAAATACCAAAAAGACTTAATATCATTTTATAAATTCAATGTTTCTGATGAAAAATTTCATTGTAAAATAAAAATCAAAAATCGTTTTTTCACTTAGGAAAAAATTAATTCCACAAACTTAAAAAACTGGGATTAGTTACCTTTTGGAAGCCTGCCTAATACTTAATAAAAAATTGTTTTTTTAAGAAACACAACCTCGCTACATTCTTGAAATTAATTATTTAAAAGCCAAGCAGATCCGACTGAAACCGCGTTCAATTCTCGACTGCAAGTGAATATGGAAATAGTTTTAGATTTCTAGTCAATTTGTTTCGTGATGATTTATCGATTTAATATTCCTGAATAAACTATTTTATTTTTCTTCAAAAGCCTCATCTAAATAATTTTATTTCAAACGTCAAAAACGGCCGTCATCCGATTGCATTAGTTTTACAACGATATATTAAAATACATACTTTTCAACCCTAACATATTTTTCCGTCAGTATTCCAATTTTAGCTTATATGCCAAGCATAAAATAAATATGCAGACCCGAATGCCCTAAGATTCATCAAAGCATTCCGATGTCGGTCTCCTAGCTATTTACAAGTCAATGCTAGACAGTCAGGACGAGGAAAAATGCCGAGTTCATCAAAAATTTTTTCGTTAAAATTTTAAAATTTAGCAGAAATTTAACTATTCTGCAACGTGAATTTAGAACTAAAAAAGAGTTTCAAACACGAAAGTCCACAGAGTACTTTTGATCATTTTATGCCCATAACTTTTGACAAAAATTATTGCGATTTTTATGTCTCAACGAATTTCTTAATGTTTAGAGGGGGTGAAGGTTCCTCATGAACCCTGTAAAAAATGAAAATTCTGATTTTTTGTAAAACCTACGCATCTTATGACCTTTTAACAAATAAAATGAAAGGGTCCCAAAATCTTAAAAAATTAATCAGTGGTTCAATCGATAATTCGATTGGCATGATTCCTATCTAGTTTTTCGCCGTCAGACAACGTCGTTCAAAACTCTTGGACTATATTTTCAAAATTTTGCTTAATTTAAGCCTCGAAGCATAAAAAAAAGTTCTGCGAGGCACGAGAAAGCCTTTTCCCGAGGCATCTACTTTGAGCGCTGCTTACAGAAAACACTAATGAGATCAAGTTTCAATTTTTTTCTTTATGGTTCAAGTTGAAGAGCTAATTATTTCTCATATTTAATTTTAGAATTGATATACTAGCAATTTTTATGCTATTCTAGACAAAAATACTATTTGCGCATGCAAGCTGTATAATTAACAGCAAGCCACGTATAACTGACCATCATGGCACGCGTACCAGAAAATGTATGGTTGAGTCGATCAATAACTGCGCCAGTGCCTCTGTTCTACTCACTACTTGTGTGATTGGGAGTATATCTGTTGGGAATCAAAGGATAATTTTCAATTTTGTTCAAAATATCATGAAAAATCACGTTTGTAGGAAAAATTGATTGCTTTTCTGATTTAATGAAATAATATTCATGATTATTGCATATTAATGCAAAATATGGTATTAGAGTACCCAATCTGCGCATGATTCAAAAATTAAATATTTTTTCCAAAAACATCATGTTATCGGTTGCAGTTAGAGCGGCAAAATAAAAAACGGCAAAAATCCACTAATTTTGGCAATTTCAACTAGAACTTTTTACGGAAAAATTATGGATTTATGTACTTTATTAGAGCGTGATTTAGATCCTTTACCCTCCGAAAGCATATAAAAAAAAAGTTCCGCCCAAAGCACATAGCCTTTCAGGAGGCTATTTTTTGAACGTTGTTTACAGAAACCTTATAGATCAACCTTCAAGTTTTCCTGTTATAATCAAGTTGAAAAGTCCAAACTTACGAAAAAATATATTAATAATATATTTATATTCTAGAAATTTAAGTTTATTTTAGAAAAAACGTTTGAAAAGCAAGGTTAATTAAACCACGTGATATCATTTCATATAAAGCCCAAGAAAGCATGTTAATTCTCAGTAAACTGCGCAGGCCCTGTTCCACTTAATACTTTGTCTGATTGACTTATCTTGTTGGGAATTCAAGCAATTTTAAAATATGTTGCAAAATATTCATGAAAAAATATTCATTACACATATATCTTTAGTGCAAAAAATTGATTGTTATCTTCGATTTATTAAATTATTTGATTATTAACAAATATTAAGCCAAAGATGTATGAGTGTATCACTCTGGCATGATTTAATTTTTTTTTTTCAAAAACAAATTCACTCCCAAAGAAATGTTTTGACTCCGATATGTTCTGGAAACGCTAATTGTTTCGAAAATGTGACTCAAAAAACTCTCCTAAAAACTGTGCAAATTTGGAAAATGTATATTCTGGAAATTTTGCATCAAAAGTATTTTCTCGGTAGGAAAGTTAAGCGAAAAATGGCCTTTTAATCACTCGTCATTAAAGTTCGACCATGAATCTGAAAAAATTTTAGGAAATATTTTGAGATTCACATTGTTCCAATTTTAAATGAATTATAAGGAGAAATTTCTGCGCATCATTTTTTTCATCATTTGGCTGATTTAACAGGTTGACTTTAGGCTTTTCAAAAAAATTATATGCCTTCGGGGTTAAAGTTTCATTTTCAATCTCAAGTACCACATTTTGGTGAGGTGACTGGTGAAAATAGGCGATTTTTTGAGAAAAATCTTCTTATCCGTGAAAAATTTACAGATTTCAATCCGTCCAGAAAATTTTCAAGTTTTTTTCCGGATCGAAATCGCACTTTGACGTACATGAATCAGAATAATTCTAAAAAAAAATTTCCTAGCCGAAAATGCCCAAAATAGTGATTTTTGCGTTGTTTTAGCCGCTTACCTGCAAGTTGGCAGTGCCAACCCCATTTTAATTCATTTACTAATATCGAAAAAACATATTTTGAAATTTTCACTCCCAAAAAAAATATTTATTGCTTCAGATTTGTCTAGATGCTGATTTTTGCAAATTGTACTTTAAACAATTTGAAAAACTGGGCCTATTGAAATTTTCATTTCCAGATTTGGGTCAAAAATTATTTTCTCGGAAGTAAGACTAAGCAAAAAAATCGTTCTTTTAATTAACTCAGTCATAAATTTGAAAATATTTATCAAAAACAAAATGAGGTGATATTGTTAGATTTCAAAAGACTATATGCCTCGCAGGGGTTAACCCTTTGAAGCACAGAAAAAAAAAGTTTCCGCGGAAGCACCAGAGCTTTTCAGCAGCTCTACTTTGAGCGCTGTTTGCAGAAATCTCTTTGAGATCAACCTTCATTTTCCTTATGATCAAGGTGGAAAGTTAAATTTTTTTAAGTTTAGAACTTTATGGTTTAATTTCTAGAAAAAAAAAGTTTCAAAAACCAAGGTTGTAATTAAACCACGTGATACTACGTCTGTAGCGCACCAGGAACTGTTGTTATTTGATAACTGCGCAAGTGCTTCTGTGTCCACTCAATACTTCTTATTTAGTATACTATGTTGCGGAATCAAAAGATATTTTCAAATAGTTCAAATATTCATGACAAATCACATATTTTTGGCAAAATTCTTAGTTTTCTCGATTTTAATATAATGATTGATGATTATTACAATATTTAAGGCCCAAATAATGGTATATGAGTACCACTTAGCATGATTTTCACAAATTAAAATTATTTCAAACATATCATTGATCCATACTAATTATCGGAAAAAAATATTTTGAAATTCACTTATAAAAAAATATTTTCGCCAGAACTTCTGCGTATTTCACTTTTTATTCCATTTTTCAAGTCGAATTTTTCGGACGTAAGACTTAAGCGAAAATCGCCCCCGAATCAACCGCGTCATAAAACTTTGAACCTATTATCTGCAAATTTAGGTGATTATTATTAGATTCACATACATTAAATTTTAAAATGTAAATCGAAAGAAAAAACTTTCTCGATCATTTTTCCATCATTTCTTTAGATATTAAAGTGCGCTTGAGCCTTTCAAAAACGCGCCATGCCTCGGAAGCTTAACATGCCCAATAAAATTGTGGAAAAAAACTTCTGTGAACCCGTAACTTGGAACTTCTGACTCACTTTGTGTAATCTGATTTTTTATCAATCGATTATTTTTACTTTATAAATCGTTTTTTGAAAAAAACACTCCAAAAAACGCGCGTTTGCTATCGAAGCGGTGGGGGGGCTGAGAGCGTGTTTTCCCGCTACGCGGAAAAAAAGAAAGAGTATTTTTTTTCCCGCATATGAAATGCGGACAAAATAAGCTCCCAGAGCCGTTTTTTCCCGCATTTGAATTTCACAAAACTATGACATTGAAAAAAAAAGTCTGAATATTTAAAGGTAACAAACAATTAATTATCAATTTGAGAGGTTATCGATTGGTGCCTCAGTAACTCCAATTCCAACCAACTTTTCGAAAAAAACAGTTTTCGCCGTAACACTGAGCCGAATTTACCTAACCCTATTCCTAACCCTATTCCTAACCCTATCCTAACCCTATTCCTAACCCTTATTCCTAACCCTATTTCGAACCCATGCCAACCCTATTCTAACCCTATTTCAAAAATAACCCTATTCCTAAACCCTATTCCCTAACCCTATTCCTAACCCTATTCCTAACCTATTCCTACCCTTCCACCTATTTCCTAACCCGTATTCCTAACCCTTTCCTAACCCTATCCTAACCCTATTCCTAACCCTATCTAACCTATTCCTAAACCCTATTCCTAACCCTATATCCTAAACCCTATTCCTACCCTATTCCTTACCCCTATTCCTAACCCTATTCCTACCCTATTCCTAACCCTATTCCTAACCCCTATTCCTACCCTATTCCTAACCTATTTCCTAACCCTATTCCTAACCCTATTCCATAAACCCTATTCCTAACCCTATCCTAACGCCTATTCCTAACCCTATTCCTACCCTAGTCCTAAACCCTATTCTAACCCTATTCCTAACCCTATTCCTTAAACCCCTATTCCTAACCCTGATTCCTACCCTATTTCCTAACCCTATTCTAACCCTATTTCCTAAACCCTATTCCTACCTATTCCTAACCCTTTTCCTTAACCCATTATTCCTAACCCCTATTCCAACCCTTATCCTAACGCCTATTTCCTAACCCTATTCTAACCCTATTCCTAACCCTATTCAACCCTATCCTAAACCCTATTCCTTAACCCTATCATAACCCTATTCCTAACCCTATTCCTAACCCTATCGCTAACCTATCCTACCCTAATTCCTAAACCAAAGTTTTTAAGACGGGAAAAAAAACTCAGTTTTTTTTTCCGCATTTTTTCATGCGGGAAAAAAATCTGACTTTTTTTTCCCGCATAATGCGGGAAAAAGACCCAGACCTATCGGGTCGAAATTTAACAGTAAAATTAATTTTAATTTTTTTTATTTAATTAGAAGCTCTAAAAATGGTCTTCGACCCGTTGGAAATATTTAATTGTGATTTATACGATTTTTACGTCAAAAATCGAAAATTTAAATGTGAAAAAAGACGGAAAACCGAAAATGTTTAGCACATCCAAAGAAATATTTTTTCATGAGTTAAATGAAATACCATGTCAACGTGTGGATGGGTGCATTCTTCAATTTGGAATTTAAGTGTGCATAAAGTGATGATGGACTTCTGCCATAACCGTTAGTTTTAATTCAAAGTACGATTCAGAGTGATAAACAGAGCAAAGAAACAAACGAGGACATATTTGAATATAGGCAAGCAGCCTTCCCAAATATTTTCGGCTAAAAAGATTCCATGGAAAGAAGTTTGAAAATTTTTTGAAACAAAAACTTTAGGACATTTTAACATATAAAAAATATGTTGGTCACCTACGCGAAAAGTAAAGTGGCCATTTTGAAAAGTTTTTTTTGTTGATTTGAGAACAAATACTGTAAAAAAATTTGATGAAAAAAATAAGGCATTTTTCTATAATGCTCGGAAATTATTTCAAAAATTTTCTCGAAATTTGTGGAATTCGAAAAGTTTAATTCGAACATCAAAATTTTTTTAAAAAAGCAATAACTCAAAATTCATGTATTACAAAAGTTGCCCTGAAGTATGAAACATTACTTTCGTCGTATATTGAGAAAAATAAATAACCCAGTGAAAAAGTTTTTCATCAGAGCCCATATCCCGTATCTGTCAGAATGCACCAACCCTCTTAACCAAAAATAAATTTTCAGCCATTCAAAGAAATACAAATCAAATTTAACCAAGTGCCAAAGGGAAGCACTTGCTCATTATTGCAGCGAACTTGCGAGATAATTGGAAAATTTTTAAAAGTACTTCTGATCGTATTTCCTGTTAAAATAATAATCAATTTTTGGGAAACCAAAAGGAGGCTTATATAAAATTTCATCAGCTTAAAACCCATAAGAGAGATTTAAAATTTTTGAGTGAGCAAAAAAATTCTCCATTAATTAACCTTGAATGCACACAAATTCCAGTATTTCGTAATTTTTTGTGCCTGCATGCGTTCCTGATTTTTGTTTTTTTTTTTTTATTTTGTTTTTAATTAATTTCATCAGTAAATTATATTTCGTATAAGACTGTAAAAATACATTTTAATATGCGTTTTCAATTTATTGTTAATTTCAAAACCACTGAATTAGATGTAATTTTTTCCATATTTTTATTTTGAATGAAATCCAAATTATACTTAATTTAAGAACAAGTTTTAATAGTTGGTTTAATATGTTAAAACCCAATTATAACGAATAAACACTTGTTTCTTTATTTTATAAAATTTAATTTCGATTCTCGAACGCCGTCCCCAAAAAATATATTTTGGATGACGTTTATCATACCTACTCTCAAAAATATAATTAAAGGATAATTGAAACCGCGAGCGAATATGTTTAAATGATTTGAATGAACGGATTCAATTGTTTTTTCAGAACTGTACGAAAAACACAAAATTTTGTGGTTTTTGTTATTAGCTGTTGAATCATCATTGTATGCAAGAGTTCGAAGAAATTCTGTTATTTCAGATTAATCTAATGATAAAACCAACATAATTACAGTCTTAGTCGTTTAAACTTATGAATCGATACAAAACCAGCTTTATATTTTTCAAGGAGTATTTTTTTCTATGTAATGAAGACGCATATTTGAGAAATTTGATGTGGTGCTCATAAATATGAATATTGAAAATGGACCGTGCTAAGTGAACCAAATTGTCATTTTTCATCCTCAGTATTCACTGCCCCAGTCGTTACACTAAGACGCTTCTGCTTTCTTCACCCAAATTGCTCTGAATCTAATTTTATTATTTAGACCACTTTGGGTACAAAAAGCACGCTTGTGTTTAGTATACCACTTCAAATTCATTCACGCGTCATGAAGGGTGGCCGAGAAATTCCCCGACTGCACTGGATTACCAAGGCCGTAAACCAGTTAAAATATTTAGACGTCACGGAGTTATATTAAAATATATTTATCATCAAAATTTCATTGACTTTTTGTTCTTCTTTTGAAATTTTCGGCCGCTATCCTACTGCTGACGTTTTAAAATTATCTAAATTTTGTTCAAATCAAATTGGCAATTTGCAGTTTTACAAAACAATTTTATTTTCACCAATTTGATCACTTTTTGTAAACTAAGCACAAGCGTGCCTTCTGTAGTACAGAATCTGTACTCCAAATTGGTCTAAATACAAAGTTGATGATTAAAAACAAGTTGGGGACAGAAAGAACGAGCGGCATAGTGTATCTTCATGAGTTCATTAGACACGACTCGTGAAATAGTCTGATTGACACGCCAATTTGATTCTCAATAAGTATCCGATAATTCCAAAAATATCGTTTATTTTCATAACAGAATTATTTTTAGTAACTTTCATAACTAAAATGTTGTGACAAATATCGTTGTTTATTTCATTATACGAAATACCCATCATTTGGCAGTAGCACTGCGTATATTATATTGGATCTTATGATAATTTAAACAGAAGTGAATTTTTATAATTTTTCAATATTTAATGAAATATTATTCCCCCCCCCCCAGAGGGCTTCTATTTACAATTTTGTATATAATTAATTTGTAATATGATAAGACGTTCTAGAACTTGCCCGCATGGTCGGTCACAGCAGGCTTTTACGATAAACCGGTTGCGCGGCGATACTGTGTACAAGCTATTACTCATCGTCTCTATCATTTTGCTAAGAAAAGCAATCAAGCGAGAATATTCCCGCTTTAGCGGTGGGCCCTAAGTGCGTTGTTTCAAAGGATTGGTTTTTGCGTGTGTTTTCCGTTCCAAAATTTTTGCGTGGTGCTGAGCAAATAGGAAAATAGGATGGCCCGTTTAAAGGGATCGCCCAAACGCCAGCAATTTGGATTTGTGCCAGCCTACCACCACCTGCTAGTATATCTGCAAGTATCTGCCTACGTCAATTTTTGTCCGCTTTTGATTTTTATTCTCACAAATCAAAGTATTTATAAATAAGTCAAAAAATGTGATGGGAAAATCATGATTTTTGCATGAAAAATGTTTTATTTTTCCTATAATAGCAGGGAATTTAAAAATTTTTACACTTTTCCATTTATGTTTAAGTAAATATGGTGATGAACAGTTCGAAAAAAAATTGATACGATCCAAGTTCTTGTTCCAGTGGTGCAGTAGAACAACAATATAAGAAAAAGATAGATTTACCAATAATGAAATAAATTTGCTTCTCGAGAAAGTGTGGATTTTTTTTTTGCGGTATTAAATTTATTATTTCTTTACGCGATCTTCATGCAGAAGTAGATTAATTAATTTTTTAAAAATCGTCCTGATCACTCCGAAAAGTTGAAATTGGTCAGTGGAATAAATATCTTCTGCAATTTTTATCAGTAGTATGCCGTAATCGGAAAATGTCTCGCCAAAGGTTGGACCAGGACCATTTGTGCAATATTTTCGGCGATCTTCATTGGATTTCTTGTGGCGTTCGATTTTCTCTTATATATTGTGAATACTCTCTAGAAACGAATGAAACTTGATTTGAGCAATAATTGAATGATTTTTCTTCATTTTGAATAACCAAAGTCCAATCATCGTAGGAATTTCCGTTAATTGCGATTGAAAAATCAACTAATAGTTTAATTGTCAGTTTAGCAGGACATTTCATTGACCGAGTATTTCGTGTATGAATACACATTAACAATACAGAGTCTTTACGCACACTGTAAACTCTATATTGATAATACAAATTTTCTTCGTTGTAGTGGAAAATATAACTCTCTTTTTTTCCACCATGTGTCACATAAAGTGAATGTGGGTTTTGTCTAGTACCTTCATTGATATCTAGACGTTTTAAATAGGTAACAGTTTTTGTAGTTTCCATTTTGATATAGAAACATAATTTTATGTTATTATAACTACTTTGAGACTCCAAGTGGTAATTAATTTTATCAATTGTATGCAGCTTTTATTAATAAATCGGAAATTAGAGTGATCCGCCGCGACCGTGATACCCCCTTAATGTGCCAGCGGGCGGAAGTAACGCTTGTCTTTAAGTGTAGTAGCGGTGTGCGGTAGCAGGTGTAGTAGCTGGCAAGAATGTCAAATGCTGGCGTTTTGAGCCGACCCGAAATAATTTGGCCGAATTTATGATTCGAAGTAAAATAAATGAATTTGAATTGTTTTACAGATTTTTTGCAATTGTACTCTGAATAGAATGTCAGTGGCCTTTTTGATTGAACGTAGGTGTCTTGTTTTGTTTCAGTATAGACAAATAAGAATTTTTTAAAAGCTGGTTAGTTTTATGAGAAGATTGTATGAATATAATTGTGAAGGTGGCCACGACTGACCAACGCGACACATTGTCTACATATGTCGCCTTTCATAGATTTCTTCCAAACTCACCTGATATAAGAAACGCCCTCACATAAGCTGGACCCTGTGTTGTGTATAAAGTCAAATCGTTCTACGTTCTGTATTTGAAGACAAAAAAAATGGGCATGCTGCGCATGGCCTCCTTCACAATTCTATTAATACAATCTTCTGATAAAACTAATCAACGTTCCAAGTTTATTTTTTATCTATACTAAAACAAAGACGTCTACATTCAATCAAAAAGGCCACAAACTATCTGTTTTGTATAAAATTGGTTATTCATAATTTTCATTACCCCCATGTGATGAACCAGTTCACTATGCAACGTTTCGAGTGAATTACAAGTTAATCATTTGTTTGTTTGATCTCATATCTAATACCTCGACGAATAAATCCATCACACTTTTTTCTCTCAAATTCTGCTTATAAATCGAGCTATGCGACAGTACCGAATTGTACTCAAAATAAACACGTATTTGCAAAGCTTTAGGATGACGAAAAAAAAGTTTTTTTTTAAATGTGACTGATTGGAGCATTGTCTGTCATTTCAGCAAGTTTGTCTGTGAAAATAGTGTAAGAACTTTTGAGGAACTTTTGACCGATCCCTGGTCCCAATTCCTTGAAAACTTACATTTATTTTTTTTGAATTTCGGGCTTTAACTCGTAGACTCTATTTCCGGCAAGTAGTGACCATTTTCCGTTTTTTCTTTATTATTTAACTTAAAATCTAGAACATTTTTATTTTAGTCGAGTCTACGAGTTAAACGTAGAATAAAAATCGGAGAATAAAATTGGAATTCAAGCCAAACCCAACCCGTAAAGTGATCGAACCGGTGAGACAAAATGGTAATAAAAAGGTAAAAATTGCATGTCAGAATTTTTCCAGCAAAATTGTATCTATTTTGAAATGCTTAACGTTTTTCACGATCGTCAAATTCCAATTTTCCTTAGAATTTTTATTTTTTCATATTTCGAATTATTCAGTTGATTCATATTCAACAACCTATGATTAGCATGTACGTCATTCGATTTTGGGCAAAAAATGACCAATTTAGGATAAATTTTCAGATATTTCATGGGCAAATTTTTTTTACCTTAACAGACATCCGTTTCTTTAACTTTTGCGTTTTTTTCTCAAAAAATCCAAATTTGATAAAAATTGTGTCCATTTGACTTATCAGTAACGTTGAATCAAAATTTTTGATTTGGCATTTTTTTTAAAATAATTAAATACTGAATATATACGAACAATCGCTTTATTTCGATCAAAATTGAGAGCCAAAAATCATAAATTTGAAAAAAACAATTTTCATAAAAATTGTGTCCATTACTAATAAGTAACGTTGCAATCAAAAACTTTTAAATTCGGGGCATTTGTTTTTTAACATACTTTAATTACTGAACTCCCGTAGTGGGTCTTTTGCGAATCGAATCGCACCTACTTTTGAATAATTGACGTTGTGCGTTTTTTTTCGACAAATTTTTACTGTATTACAGTACTTATTTTTTGCAAAAAAAATTAAATCATCAAAAAAAGCCTCTTGAGCGAGATCAAAAACACTTCTATAGACTTTTTTTCTCATTACACGATAGCCCCAAAATGTCACGTGACCGTAATCATTTAAGGAATGAGAAGTTGGTAAAGTAGTACTTGTTTTTTCAAAAAATTGCTTAATCAGCGATTTCAATCGGTTTGAAAAAAAGAAAGTGCAGTGGTCCTTAGAAGTTTTTACAGACCCCTTTTTCTATTACACCCAAGTTCAAAAACGATCAGCGTGACCTTCAAATCATAGGAAATAAAGTTTTCGGTGAAAGTAAACATAGTGATCAAATTTACGCCGAAAATTATTTTTGAGCTCTAATTAACACGCTAATTCGAAGAGTTGTTTGAACATAATAATTATTTCCAATAACGTTTACCGTGATCTTTATTTTCGAGAAATAAGGATTAATTTATGACATATATGCCAAACCTTATTTTTTGGATTATTTTGTCAGATGATTTTATTCGGACTTGATGTATGTGAAAAAATGTCTTAAAAAAGTTTGAAAGTTGACCCTGGAAATTTTTTTGACGTCAATTTGATACTTTTTCAAATTACTGTACTATGTTTTTTTCAAAAGTACTCAAATCACGTGGAGACCCCTTAAAAAATCGTACGAATTTCCTAAAGACTTTTAATTGCTATCTACAGTATGGCCTCTTGTTTAAACTAGAGCATTTCTAGAACGTCATCACCTTCCGAAATACTGATAACAGAAAAAATGCGTAGGCGAAAAGAAAGGAGAGAAGGAATCACGAGAAATTATATTCCAAAAAATTTAAGACTAGTTTTTACATCATAATGAGATAAAACATTAAATTTTTTTTGCAGATTGCATACCCAACATTGCGCGACGCGTTTAATATTTGTAAAATTTGAAAATGTCAAATTAATCCTAAGATTCGTGTTATTTATGCACTGTGTTTGTGAGAATCGGCGAAAATGAGAGATTTAATTTTTCTCTTCCATTTGATGAACTTTTTATTACTTTTTAACAATTGTTTTTTTAGGACCGTAGAAGAATTTCTTTGAAAAAATATGATTATCATTGAAACATATATGTGATATGAATCCTTTCGGTTATAATGCTTAATTCAAACGCAACGCCACGGATGGCGCAAGGACACTACGGGTCCAGAGATTGTCGGCCACTACGGGAGTTAATATACGACCAATCGCTTTATTTCGATCAAGTGACAACCGAAAAAAATTTCATAATTTTTTTCAATTTGGTTGGCTATTGGCCCCAAAAAAGTTTAACAACGATCCATCCAGTATTTATATAGGTTCATTTTGATGGTTAACATGCTATCTATGTTTGAATAGAAAAAGTGGCATCTAAAAAAAAATTTCCAGCCGATAGAGCCTTGCAAGATTAAACAGCATCGATTTGAACTTTTTAACTTTTCGATAAGGAAAATCTTTATGCGAATGTTTGCGGAAATTTCTAGGTGGGGTAGTACTCCCCCCCTTTGAAAATAAGGCTGTGCTGCAGCGCCAATCAGTACTTTCTAGCTATTTTAGTCTTCGACATACAACTTTTTTCTAACCTTTACATTTATCATTAACTTTTTGTGAATTTTTTAACACTTTATATATCTTTGTTTTAAAAAGAGAATTTAAATTATATATTTTGGAAATGAAACTGATTGGAACTATTTTACTTGCAAATGCTGTTGAGGCTAAAATAGTGAGAACACCTGGGATTCGAGCGCAACGAAACCAAAGATTTCTAGCAACGGTAAAGCAAAAACATACATATATAAAAAAATGTAAAAATTCAAAAATTTCCGAAAATTTGTACTGAAAAAAACGATCCGATCTGATTCATAATCAACTCGACATAGGCTGCTACGTCTTTTGTTACTTGCACACTTATCGGTCGGATTTTTGGCCAAGATGAGCTATATATGAGGTCGGGAGTTTATTTTCTCGAATACAGAATTCCAACATACTGTGTCTTTAATTAACCAAAAGTTTTTTTTAAATCATCTTTATTTTTTGACTTTTATATCAATTTTTTTCAAAATTTGCCAAAAACTTAAAAAAAATCCTTTAATCCATGTGAGATTAGTTTTACAATTTTTGTGCTTATTATTCTCGATAATTTGATATTTGTCAGACCGGAAGTGAGTTTTTCCGAATTTCTTTTTTTTCTTGAAATATTTTCAAGGTGAGGTTCAAAGAAAGATCTTGTCCTACAGTTGCACTGCTACTGAACACAAAAGTCTAAGAAGCCAATTCTATATTTTTAATATATTTGGAATCGAAAAAACAAAAATACTTAAATCCGGTAAAAATTAAATCTTCCAAAATTCCAATAAATCTGAAATTTTCGGGTTTTATTTTTCTCACAGTGCATGCATTTTCGGCTTACCTAACTAAATATATGATTTTTGTGTTTTTCATCATATTGAGCAAATTAAATTAAACTACCCGAATTTTCCGCCAAAACAGCCATTTTCACCGGCATACTTAACCCGTGTGAGCACAGAAAAAATAGTTCCGCCAAGCACGAAGCCTTATATAAAGGTTTTTTCAAGCGAGTATTACAGAAAGCCCAAGGTAGTTAGAGTTTCCAATTTATATTTGCTAAGGAAGTTCAAGACAATATATTTTGCATCCGACATTTGAATTCTAGAATTTTGATTTTTAGTTCTAAAAAATTTACTGATAAGAGCAAGGTACAGCATATCGCGTGATACAAGCATCACAAGTGGTGATCACAACTATTTGTATTGAATCGATGCACCAAGATCTGACCTATGTCACTTTTTTTCTAGTTTGATTTATATATTTCAATCAAAAATTATTTTTTAAATAGGTTTAAAATTTGTTGAAAAAATCAGCAATTTTTAATAAAAAATGGTTATTTTCCCCTATAAAAGCAGATTAGTACACTTCTCATATTATTTCTGGGTCGATATACTAATCAATGAACTCTGTGGACAATTTTAATTGCTCGAATATTTTTTTAATAATTAAAATATTTTCGTGAAATACTTAAAATCGAAAATTTTGAATATCACTTCGTGAAAAAAAAATATCTTTTCCTGTATACCAATTAATCTTTTGTTTGAGTGTCACCATGGACAAGACATTCCCTCAAAACTGGCTATTTTCAAATTTCAATTCTGCCGCAATAGGTCGCATTTAATTTTTTTAGAGGTAAAAGATTGGAAAAAAAATCTCCAAAAAATCAACCCTCCCGCTAACTTTAACAAAATTTTCAAAAAAAAAATAAGTAATTTTTTGACATCCTTGCAAAATTCTTATAATGTTTTCGAGGAGACAATTTACGATTGTTTTTTTGCATTTTTAAGATGATTTTAAATATGCAAACACCTTTATAAAGGTGCTGTGCTCACACGGTTAACATGCAAGTTGCATTTTTTAGGAATTTAATGGTCTTCGATATAAAAAACTTTCGATTCAAAAGTTTTGTAAAAATACACGTGATATTTTTTTATATAATTCAAAAATTGTGAATGCTTTCTAGAGACGCGACAACCAAAATGAAAAAATCCAAACACATTGTTAAGAAAATTTTGGTTTTTATAAAATGCTGGAAATTGACAGAAAAGATAATCGAGTGAATTATTTTTATGGCTTTAAAAGCCTTCAAATCAAAATAGCTTAAAATGCTATTAACATGCCAAGAAATAATTTGAAATTGAATCGGTGACTACGTTATAACACGTTACCGGGTGAGCTCAAAAATCCTTAAGGTGGTGGTCGTCAGTAAATGTGGCCCATGAAAAACCGAAATTTATTTTCAATGGCTTTTATTCGAAAATATGGACAATTACAAGCATTTGGGTACTCGTTTATTTTTATAAATTGTCAGGAAAAACTTTTTTATAGCTTCAAACATATTTCGTATAAAATAAGTTGAAATTTCTTTATTTTTGTTTATTTAAAACACGATTTATGGAAAAACGAGAAAAGGATTTTGACAAAACTTTTCTTACTGATCTGCACGGACTCTCCAGCTAAATATTCATGTTGGGTTCGAATGTGTAACTTTTCAATCCAGAGAGGAATTACATTCTGATTGAGACCCCTAAAATAGGATCAAAATACTGTTTTTTGATGATTCTGAAGCCAAACCTAAAAATAATTACAAAATGTTCTTAGCTGAGCTGCTCACGTTCTGTACGGTTAAGTCAGAAATCATTGTCATACCATAAAAACTCAGAGAGAAGATACATCTCTAAAAAAATAATTCCGTCCGTTTTGTAAACTCCTTTCTGATTGGATGAGCCATCCGTTACATTCAAATGTTTTTTATTATTATTATTGTTGTTGTTTATTCGCACTCAAAGGGTACAGAGTGGCTACGACAGTTAGGCAAGTATTGTGCACAAGCTTCATTGTATGTCGCTGATTTGGGCAATTTTAAATATTAATTTGTAAATAGTATTAAATTTTACCTTAATAAATTAAGAAAAGCGAATTTATAGGCATTTCAAGAAATTTAATTATAATTCTTGCTACAATTTATAATTTCTTGTAATATGTATCATAAGAAATAAAGAATTACACAGCAGAATAAATCTAAAAATTGTCACAGCGGAATAAATCCAAAAATTTGAAGTTCGAATTTTAAGTACAAAAAATATCAAAACAATCTCAGTATATCCCTATCATCACTATTACTAATAGATCAAAAATTATTTGAATAAGAACTGTTTGACTCAACTAAATGGTACACCTAATCTCCAATTTTCGGTCGATATCTGATCGAGTTAAAGTTTCAAATAATTAAATTCAAAGATAAAAAGATAGGGAACTTAGGAATTTTTAAAAACAAATGAATCTTGTAAAAATGGCATTTTTGAGTTACTTGTGGGGTCAAAACTCATTCCTTGTTTTATAGCCGTAGCAATAATTAAATAATAATTTTTGATGAAAAAGTCTTGAAAAAATTAGAGCTGGTGAAACACACAGGTAATTTATCTAACTTATATCCCCTACTTACACTTTTGTAAATATCCCGGCCCTACTACTTAAAAACACACTACGTTTCCTAATCAGGGCCGGGATAATTACAAAAGTGTGAATAGGGGATATGATGCGAGATTTTTGGTCAAATATATCGAAGGAAGTTTCGATCAAAAAATTTTCACTTGTTCGACAATTAGCCCGATGTTCAGCTTTTTAGCAAAGACCACCCCCTAACAGTGATGGTCCACACGGTGGCATTTGATTTCGAAAAATCGTATTTTCAACCCACAATGCGTCAGAAACATGCATGTTGAAGCGCTAACAATTTTCCGCTAAGATAAAATTTTGAATAAGAAATATTTTTTAAAAGACCCTTTTTTTCATAGTAACAAAAACTGCGTGATAATCAAATCGCAAAAAAATAACTTGATAATCAGAGTGCTGGTTTGAAATGTTTGTTGTGGGCATTCAATTAGAACAAAGACAAACTACATCGATACCTATAGCCTTTAAGACCTTTTGTTTGATGTTTTTAAGTCGAAATATATCAACCTACGCATATTATGACCGATTTTAAACAGGTCTCAAAAATTATTTAAAATAGATGCATTTGTTCAAGCTATATGCGATTTGCATGATTCTTATCTAATTTTTCGCCGCCAGACAATGTCGTCAAATCTAAAAACTCATTTTAATTAACTTTTTGCTTCAAATGAAAGAAAATTGCATAAAACCAATCAAAAATTGATTAAGGGACCCTCGAGATAAAGAGATCGATTTCTACAACGTTCATACGATTCGGATAAAAAAAACATTCCTTGTAGGCAACTTTGTACTAGTAGGCCTTTTTGTTGCGTTTTTTTTTCTAAAATGCCATTTCTTTTTTTTCGAGAGTTAAAATTTTTGAAATAATCTTAGAAGTGTCGTTTTAATTCGACAAACCAAAATACAGAAATAACTTAATGAATCTAGATAACCAAATATATGTACAGCGTGAGTTTTCTCGATTTCGCTCCTTTTTTACCCAGACGGTTAGACAGAGGTTTTAGATGTCAATCAAATTGGTGACGCATTATGTCACGTGATGTTTTTCTCCTGTTTTTTACTCAGCTCCCCTTTTTCACCCTTCTCCTTTTTTTCACCCAGCCATTTTCGGATTTTCACTGGTACACAAAAAATTTGTTAACTAAAAATGTAATTGAACTTTTAATTTGTTTTACATAAACAGTTTAACGTTTTGCAGTTTTCTCGCATTTCTGAGCTAACTTTGTGAAACAAAAGTCTCAAAATACACATATCTAGAATATAGTCTAAAATTCAAACGAAGGACCATCGCATTGCTAGAACCTCCAGTTTTCTTCTACAGTTTTCCTTGTAGAACGTCTGTATCTCAGATTGTCGTCGACAATTTGGCGAATTAAAACGACACATAAACGTAAATGTATAAAGTTAAAAAGGGCTTTATCGTATAAAGTACTGAAGGGCTTTTCCTCGTCTCCAAAAAATCACCACCCCTTAACTCATGTGCTCAGAACTCCGAAAACTTGATAAATTAAAATTTTCATAAAACTATATGTTCATCCCAGGACACGCAAAAGCAAAACATTTGAAATAAGGATTTCAAAAATAAAAAATCGTTTTAATGTGTTCAAGCTATCTTGTAGGGAATTTTTTCTGGTCATTTTAAGATCCAGGATTTTTTTTTTATGAAAAATTAAAAAAAAATCGGATTTTAAGGTCAATTTTTCGTGATTTTACAGGTAGTATGTGATCCAGTTCTAGCGAAGCCGTATGAAGTGCTAGAAGGCTGATTTCTTCGCTAGTTAAATATAAGCGTTTTTCGGTTACCCGTTTTTTTGATTGAGGGTCGGCGACTAAATATTTGACCTCTAATGACCGGTCAAAGTTCGAGTCAATTCCAGTTCATCGTATAGACTTGACAGTATCCCCAAATGAATCGGAAGGGTCGACTTTCTGATGAGCGTATTAACAACTATGGGTGAATGATGTACTGAAAGGTCGCTAGAGAGCAAAACTGCGGTCAATGCCTTTTGCCAGTTTTGCTCTCTAGCGACCTTTCGATACATTATTGAGTCATAGTTGCTAATACGTTCATCAGAAAGTTGACCCTTCAGATTCTTTTGGGGATACTTTCAAGTCTAGACGATAACTTGAATTGACCTGAACTTTGACTGGTCATTAAAAATCAAATATTGTCGCCGACCCTCAATCAAAAAATGAATAACCGAAAAAACGCTTAATTTTCACTGGCCAAAAAATCAGCCTTCTAGCACTTCATACGGCTTCGCTAAACTGGATCACATACTACCTGTAAAATCACGAAAAATTGACCTTAAAACCGATTTTTTTGGGAAATTTTACATAAAAAAAAAATCCTGGTCTCTAAATGACCAAAAAATTCTCTAAAAATTAGTTGAACACATAAAACCGATTTTATTTTTGAAATTCTTTATTTCAAATCGTCAAATATAATTGATGGATTTTTAAGCTTTAACAAAAGTGTGTAAGACAAAATATAAAAATATAATTTTTCACGTTTCGAGGTCAATTTTTATCATCAAAAAGCATTCAAAAAAAATTATTTTGTGTAAAAAACCATAAGTTGAAGAAAAACTGGGATGATATTAGTTTCCCATATCAAATCAAAAATTACTGCCTTAGAATTTGCAATCAAAGGCGTCCTACCGCAACAATCTGCGGCAACTTTTAAACCGACGGCAGCTTATTGAACAGCGCCGAGTAAGACAAATAGCTTCACGTGATATTTCGATTGCGTGAATAAAATCGTCAAATTTTTTCACACATAAAATAATTAAAAATTTCATTCTGGCTTTTAACTCGGGTACGACCGCAGTTAAAGTTGGCCCAGCCGCCCGTCAGGCGCTGTAGCGCCTCATTACTAAATGCCAATTATCTATGGCTTGTCATTTAGGGACCTATCCAACTTAGCCATTGATGATCTAATTCAGACAATTATCTCGATAATAAATCAAATTTTTTTTTTGATAATAAATGCATCTTTTTTCAGTTAAAAAAATCAGCGTTTAATCAGCAAAAAAATACTAAAAATGCATTTTTTGTCGTATTTTATTTCATACATATGTAGATCTGGCCATGACGTCTTCTCTGGTATAAATTTCAAAACAAGTTGTCATCAAAAATTGTCTAGTAAGTCTAATTTTAGTAATCATATTTCTTCTCCGTAGGCGAAACTATAAAAGCTTGCAATTACGCTCTAATAATGGGTGAGTCATCACTTATCTTTCGCATTTTCATGCACTCAAAAATTGTTTTTAGCATACAAATGAGTTAAAATTGATATATTTGAAACCGTAGTCAAATATTTAGTATGAATAAAACCAAAATTATTTACTTTGATGAATTTAAATTTTGATCAATCAAAATTATGCTTAATCAGTACGTTTTCAGAAAAAATGACAGAATTTTTGTTATCCGGAGGTAATTTTTGATACTGAGATTGTCTAAGTAAGTATCATCTTTATATTTTCACGACTTTTGAAGCATATCATAATTCTCATTTATACAGTCACGTGATCGTTTTTCGACTATACCGTGATGAGAAAAAAATCTTAGAATTTTCTGAAGAGTAGCCTCACATATGTTTTGGACGGATTTGAGATTTTTTTGCAAAAATAAGTACTGTAATTAAGTACTGCAATCCCCCGAAAAAAACGCACAAAATTTTTTGGCAACAAATTTCAGCGTTTACTTGGTCGACGATGATCCCATAATGTATAAGGATCGAAAAAAACGTTTAAAGTCGATGAGGCGCAGCAGCGCCTCACGGGCGGCTGAGAGTTAAGATAAAATTTTGAACAATTTTTCAAGTTCAAAATCTCATGTCAATTCTTGAGCTTAAAAGGGTGCCTCGACAAGTTTGTTATATTTTCAAAAGTAAAAACGATAAAGAAAAGATTTTAGCACCAAAAGATAGAGCATTAAAAACCCAATTAATTTAAATAAAAATGGACTTTATTTTTCTTAGATAAAATATAGTCTAAATCTCATTTCGCGGCATATTAATAATTATCCAAAATTACTGTTACTGTATTAAGATTTGTTTGCCATTTTCTGATTTTTTCTAGATCTTCCCAAGTTCAAATTTTAGTTTTTCAACTGTAATTCTTTACATGAAGAGAGAATAAACCCGAAACGCGTTACGCGTAGTAAATACTATTTTATTTTGATTTTAATAATACTGCCCTGTTCAAGTTGAGGGAATGGTCCTCTCCAAAAATACGTAGGCGTGTAAGGCAAAAAGATACGAATTTGTATAAAATCGTAGGCGTGTTATTCCCTATGTACGTTAATTCGATAATACAGCTATAAAATACCGTACGATTCTTCGAAAGTCAGATTGGCCAGATACTGCCACGGCTGAGTCGGTGGGTTAATTGTTGCCACAATCCGCCTCGGAAATTTGCTAATGATTGTTTTCGTTTGGTTTGAAAACTAAGCATCAAGAAAATTATTATAAAAACAAATTTTGTTTCTTAATTCAGTTTGAACTGAATTATCATCAGCAAGTTAACTCTTCAAATTTTGGCAACAGTTGACTTGGCGACCTTATTAGATATTTACAATTATTTTTCATTCAAATGCTGTCATCAACTTGTTTTGTAAAATCATACAACTTGCAAACTAATTTGACTATGAAGCTTGCCTTCAAAAATCATTCACCAATGAAAATTTTTGTTCAGTGATATAAGGCGGATTTTCAACATGATTTTTGCGACGGTTAAGTTTTGTACGCCTTTATTCGTGGAATATCCTCTGTTCACACTCTTGTTAATATTAGTAGCTGACCAATTAGCTTGGCCGAATATTTCACCTTCCTACTGGTCGAGTCAAATCCCTGTTTTGTATGGTTTTGAACGGACCTAAAAAATTAAGCCAAATTCTCCCTCCTTCTCTTTTTTTTGATTGGAACAGAGAGCAAGTCCAGCTAAAGCCATACAAAACAGATAACTCAACCAGTATATTAAGAAAAGTGTGAACAAGGGATATCGACCCCAAATTAACAACTTTGTTTCAATTTTTTAATGATACTTCGGAAACGACTTCTGCTAAACATTGGAAATTAACCCTTTTGTAATTGAATGATACTTTTCTGAAATCTGACATCTGATTATTTATGGTCAGAAAAAATAGACTTAGCTTTTTTATCATTCACCGTTAGTAGTTTCTGTTCAAACATTACGATTTCAGAGCTATTTCAGGCTTTATCGTTCAAATTGATAGAATGTAGAATTTCAAACGGGATTCGATGATGCTATAACTTTCAAATTTGGATGAATAATTCAATTTCAGCCCAATGTTATTTTTAACAATCACTTTTGGTCTCCGCGCCAATTGAAACTCAGGCGGTATAACAATAAAAAAACGTTTTCAGATACTATAAAAAACATTGTCAAAAACTTATTAAAACTTTGTCGAAATCTATAAAAAACTATTTTAAAAAGAATTGTCAAAAACTATAAAAAACTTTGTCAAAAACTTATAAACCCCTTGGTAAAAACATTTTCAAAAACATTTTCACAAACATTTTCAAAAACATTTATTTAAAATTTTATTTTCGGAACAATTTTAATAAAAAACCAAAAACATTGTCAAAAAATAAAGTAAACAATGGTAAAAATGCATCAAAATTTAAAAACTAAAATAATTCCCAGTGGTTTGACAACAATTGCGTGGATGACGAAACTGTACCCGCCCAAAACGGTGTCATAATTGGCGTGAAAGATTTTTTGCCCAATGGGACCGAATGAACAACGCTTTTGAACGAAACTGTGGCTTTTTTGACGAGTCTATTCCTGAAGGAGGCCCACCACCAAAAGAAAATTCTAGAAAACGGCGAGAAGTTGCTGATGATTATGAAGATTATTATGAAGCTTTTGATGGAGATTACGAGTCCCTTTTTGACGAAATTGACTTTACATTGGCAGAGGAAGATGAAACTACAAACGATTACGCAAGCGCAAAAAGCGATTATATACGTGGTTTATCATGAAAACAAAGTTTTGAAAAACGGCGAGATGAGACTGATTTACAAATATAATTTTGGAAGTGCGCAAGCAAAAATCAGCAGTGCAAGTAGAATACAAATTCAAGAAATATTTCGCTTTTCGATTTTTGCATTGAATCAAGAATCGTGATTTGAGATTGTTTATTATTAAACTGAATTTAAAATTTGTCATTTTCAACACAACCTTTTATTGCACAAGTTTTTTTGTAAATGCTTTTAAAATTTTTACGCCTAAGCATTTTTAAAAGCAAAAGAAAGCAGTAAGAAATCGACCAAGAATAAAGTTAACACTGTTTTAAATTCAAACTGTTAATACTTGTATAAAAAAATATTTTAATTTTCATAATATTTATCCCGCTTTAACACTATGCGGAAGATTTGGGCCGTGTGTAGTAATTCATAAGTATTATAAATTACCCCCGCAGTCATATCAACTGGATTTCAAGGGTATCCCAGTCCCTTATTTGACATATTCTCGATGAAATATCAACCAAAAAATGCTTCAAGAATATTATTCAGATTAGCCACTTTGTAGAACTAGACTTTAACTTGCGAAAAGAATATGCCACTATTTTTTGTATGATCACACTCTAGCTTGAGGTGATTCGAAACCAAATCAACTCAAGTCTCGACAAATTCATTTTTGTCTCGACGCTACTTAAAACTCACGTGGTATAAGTATTGAAAATGCCATGAAAAGCGTATTGGGCTTCCGGGTCAGAATTGATTTCGTCATGATCTTTTTTCAACCCGCCCTTATTTTTTGAACAACAGTTTTTAAGCCAAAAAAAATCTCATGAAAAACCATAATTTTACTGGGACTACTTTGCCGCATACGCATCCGATTTCGCTGACCCAGATTTAGAATATGAAACTCACGGTTTTGCCGATGAAGACAATGTAGACGCAAGAACAGTCGAAGATTTGGTGAAACTTGAAAAACGAAAAATGTCAAACGATCCTGGGCGTGCCTTGCGACAACTCACAAATGCCATGAAGCAATTTTGCAAACGATATATTTCCGAGTGTGGGATCGAGAAAAATGATAAGGGACATTCTAAGCGCATTCGAAAGCATTACAAACAGCTTGCCATCGTGCATGAGTTAGTTGCAGACACCACGGGGGAAAGAGCCCGCAGAATTAGGGAGCGTGATGAGAGAAAATTGAATGCACTTTAAATTTGTCTTTTTATACATTTTTTTCGTAATTTAATCCCTTGATCTGAAATGTGCGATGTCAGTGTTAAGTATTGTTTAGAACACATCGCAATTTTTTTAAATTTTACAAAAAGCTCTAACTTTATTTAGATTACCGAGGTCAAAAACCCAAAAGTCGAAAAATATATTTTAAGTATTTTTTTCTTCAATGATGACAAATCTGTGTCAAAATGGTACGTTTTTTCAACTTTTCATGAACCGAAAAGACTAGATTTTGCCCTAAATAAATATCGAAAAGAAGTTATTTCGATAAAATACGCCTTTTTGAAATCTACTTTTATTTTGTGTAGAATTTCCAGAGAAGATTATTATATGGAATAAGAGCCCTTAGTTGACAGATCGTGGCTATGTTAATCATATATACAACGCGGGATACAAGCATCCAATCAAAACTACGGACTGCAGAGAGGCCGATTTCATAGGACAGATTTTGGCAGATTTAACCAATCAAATGCTTGGATTCCGCATTTTTCAAATATTCACGATCTGTTGGCTGACGGCTTTTTCTCCATATGGATAACCGGACCTCAGAGTACAAATCCTAAATATTTGAAAAATGCGAAATCTGCGCATTTGATTGGTTGATCAACCTGACCAATGAAATCGGCCAATTCCGCAATCAACGGTTTTGATGGGGTGCTAATATCTTGCGTTGTTTGTATCATTCAAATATTTAGGATTTGTACTCTGAGGTCCGGTAATACATATATAGCATATCCCTTATTCACACTTTTGTTAATATCCCGGCCCTACTACTTGAAAACACACTACGTTTCCTAATCAGGGNCGGGATATTAACAAAAGTGTGAATAGGGGATATATAGTTATAAAACAAAAAGTTTGTTTTCTAAACGTCATCTTGAAATTCAAGTGAAACCGACCGAAATTTACCCGTGGTTGCTTATACGGTCATAAAAATGTTAACTTTAAAATTATTTCGAGAAACGGATAAAAATACGAATGTTTGAAAATAAATTTCGCCATCTGGTAGTCAAAATATTTTCTTTTGAAATTTTTATCATTTTGATTAAATTGGAGTTTTTGATATCAAATATAAATTATTGTTAATTTACAATACCGGGAACTATTTCAAAAAGAAGAGTGAATAAAAAAAGAAATTACCAAAACACATTTTGGAAAATTGCGTCGGCGGTTTTGTTCTCGAAAATTAACGGAAAAATTTCAATTTTGGCTATAAACACTTGAAATATTCTAGCGAGAAGTTTTTTTCTATCCGGTCCTGAATTAGGACTTATAATTGCCTTAATTTCACGATGAGAATAATTTCAAATTGGAGCTTGGTTTAGCACTTGTTTAAATTCCAATTTTAATTATAAAAATCTCTAAATCCCCCAAAATTTTGTTTTTAGTTAAAAGCCCTCGTTTTAATACTCAAAAATTGTATTGTGCTCCACCCTATACATATGATCACTGGCAGACCAGAACAAATCGTAATTTGTGGCCCAATATGTTTACAAAAACTTTTTCCGGACACTACATTCGTAAACCAACTTGCAGTTAATTTCAGTTATTAATTTCAGTTATTAATTTCAGTTTGTCAGTGTTATATCTTAAATCCGGGAAGAGGGGCCCTTTTAGATAATCATTCTAAAATTTTGGCTTGATTTACTAAAAAAGGCCCCTCTTCCCGGATTTAAGATATTCAGCTCAACCCTTGTGAGCATAGAGCCACAATTGTGGCTCAAGCATACCTAAAATCATTAAAAATAGGCAAAAAATGGGATTGCCGAATGTTCTATTTCAAACAAATTATAAAGAATTTTATTCAGTTCCCAAAAAATAATTGAAATTTTTTTCGAATGTTTGGTTCCAGTATTACGGGGTGTTGATTTATTAGGATTTTGCGCCTATTTTTCACTTCCTGAAATATTATTTCGAAACTAGACATTAAACACAAATGTGAGATAAGCCAGTTTTTAGGAAAGTGTTTTGTACATGCTGCCTTAAGCTTTCTGTAAATAATATTCAAAGTAGAGCCACAAGTGGCTCTGGTACCTTGGGGGACCTTTTATGTATGCTCACAAGGGTTAATGCGCCACGGAGTTAATTATACCGTAGAAAATGAATAAGTTTCTGATCGGTCCAAATTGTTTGATGATAGTTTAGAATAGTGACTATTGATCATACGTGGTACAATTTGACTAATATTTTGTGTCATTTTATTGACAAGCGAAAACGATAAGATATACAGAAAATTCTAACCAAAACCTCTGTTTAATTTCAACCATAACATACATAGGAACAAATCTCATTAAACTGATAAGGTTCCGTCAATTTTCGACAGCGAGTTTTATCTCGGCTGGGCATGCGAAAAATATTTCGGAAACAAAAGAACTTATACCGCGACATGCGAAAGCACCTATCGGTGTTTTGATATCATGCTGTTATTATGCCTCCATTATAAAACTAAAGATTTGATAAACAAATTTTAATGGGCGACAAAATCTTGGGGAAACATTTTTTCGTCGAAATTCTTATTTTTTCGTCATACTTTTTTTCGTCAACATTTGTTTGTTATGAAACAAAGCTGCTGGAGCATACATTTACTATGTTGAGAAAGTAAATTACGAGTCCGATGAAAAAAGTTTTTGTTGAAAAACTAATTTTTGTATTTATAAAATTTTGACGAAAAAATGAATAATTCTGACAAAAAAAATATTTTCCCAAAAATCTTATCCAGTTTAACATAATGTTTAATAAGCAACCTCAATCTTCATGCCTATAATAAAGCTTTTAGCGTTTGTTTTACTTAATTTAAATTATAAGAAATTAAACTTCAATCTATTTGATACAAATGCATACCGTATGCAGCATACGGTTCACAATAAAGAACGTTTTGTATGCCCAAATTTTAGAAATTTAAACATGAATATATCAGAAAAATTTTAAATCTGAAAAAACCACTATTAACTCATCTTAAAAGACGTAAAAATTTGGCCGTTCAAAAAATCAGAATCATTAAAAAATTTTGCTGGTATTCAACGCAATGATTTTATGGCAGTTTTGACTGAAATGTGGTCGAAGCTTGAATTAAAAAATTCTCAAAAAAATAAATTGATGAAGTCATCCGAAATATATTTTATAAACTGAAACATTGTTATCGCGACTTCAGAAACCATTGATTGTTATTTTCGAATCATATTGTGTTTATATTTTGAACTCAATAACATTTTCTGGCATTTTGGAATGAATCTCTTGAATTTGGACGTTCTCATTAAAATTTTGAGCCAAATTTGAACATCAACTTGTGAAAAAATTTAGGAGTTCTTTCAAAAGACTAAAATATTTAGTTTAAGGGGCTGGTGATAGTGATCTTTGGGATTTCAAAGGCTTCGTACGGTCAGACAAATGCAGACTGGACATTTTTGAAACATTCATTAGGAAGATCTATCTTGATCTCGCGATTTCATTAGATAGTTTAGTACCACTCCCACCAATCATCTGGTTAACCGCGGTTAAACACGAGTCCTGAGCTTTTTTCAAAGAAACAAGATCTAGAGCTTATATCGGAAAGTTTTCAGATTTGATGCGAATCCGGAAAATTGTTAGAATTTGAGAAGCTGTTTTTTTTCGATTTTTGCCTCAGGGGTCAGCAATCTGGTTGCATGTGCCGAAAAAGGGTGTTTTTTCGACGTTTTGATTAAACATTTGTTTTGATTAAAGGCTTTTTCTGTGGAAATGCAAGAAACGTCATTTTCAGAATGTAACAAGCTCAAGGGGTGGTGAACATCTTGCAAGAAGTTCTTTTTTCGAAATTCAACCTGATTGGCTGTAAATCGACAAAAAAGTGCGAGAAATCGACAATTTTGAATATGAAAGTGAAAATTAGAAAATTTAAATGACACTGAAAGATTCCTTGGGTACGGTTTGCTGAAAACGATATTAGCAACTATGGTCTGATTTGAACACAGCGGATTCTAGAAAAAAATTAAACTTTTTTCATCAAATTATTTTTTGATCTCAAGCACCGTTTTTGTTCAAAATCAGACCATAGTTTCTAATATCGTTTCCAGCAAACCGTACTCAAGGCATCTTTTGGTGGCATTTAGTTTTCTAATTCCACTTTCATATTCAAATTGTCGATTTCGCGCATTTTTTGTCGATTAACAGCCAATCAGGATCAAAATTCGAAAAAGTACTTCCTGCAAGATTGTCACCACCCCTTGGCTTGTTACATTCCGTAAATGACGTTTCTTGCATTTCCACAGAAAAAGCATTTAATCAAAACGTCGAAAAAACACCCTTTTTCGGCACATTCAACCAAATTGCTGACCCCTGAGGCAAAAGTCGAAAAAAAACAGCTCCTCTAACTAAAATTCAGACAATTGTCTGAAAACTTTCCGATATAAGCTCTAGGATCCTTGTTTCTTTTTAAAAAGCTGAGGAACTCGTGTTTAACCGCGGTTAACCAGATGATTGATGGGATTGGTACTAAACTGTATAATGGAATCGCGAGATCAAAGATAGATCTTCCTAATGTATGTTTCAAAAATGTCTAGTCTGCATTTTTCTAATCGTACGAAGCTTCTGAAATCCCAAAAATCACTATCACCACCCCCTTAAAATCAATCATATTTCTTATTCGAAAAACTGTTTGACGTATTTTGGACTAAAATGTATCCAAGGGTTTAATTTAAAAATTACTCATAAACGTATGGAACATCAAATAATCACTTATATTTTTATAATTTTTTTATATTTCAGTGTATACAGATGTTAATTTTTATAACTTGTTTATTTTAATTTTATTATTCAAAATGTCGAGGTGGCTCTGAACTTTGCTAAAATGTGATATTTGGCATAAGATCTTTTTAATTAAAATTAACGGATTGTAATTCATTGACAAAATCAAGTTGTTCGGAAAATATCTCTGGAATCGAACTCTGTTAATTATATTTATTTTTAGTGTAAATAAGATGTAAATATATTTAAATATGCAAAAGTTGAAAATTGTTTTTTCAATGAAGAATCCTGATCCAAAATGCAGCAGAAGATGAATGAGCTAAAAATTAAAATCGACAATTATTAAGCTTCGTCTCGGTTAGAAAACTGCATTGAAAACAGAGTTCCACAGAATTCAAATAAAATACCCATAAACTGTAAAATACCTTTATTATCAAGCATAAGTGCAGGAAAATGAGCAATCAATTATAATTTTTTTTCAATTATAAGTTATAATTTATAACCAAAAAAAAGTGTTTGACAAAACAATCTTCGATAAATATACTTTTATGGCTTTCAAAATTGTATCACAATTTGTACAAGGCATTAATAATGCGGCATTAGGTGGTAATACGACGATGCCGCACGGTGCTCAACTTTATGCTGAAGCCAAAACGACCCTTAAATTTTGTTAAAATCGGCTGAAATTTCGGCTGTGGGCTTTATATGAAAAATAAGCAGATTTTATTCCAGCCAAAAGTAGTTAGCCAATATATCCTGAAATAAAAACCACCTTATCGGTAACGCCTCAAAAATTTTTGAAAACCATTAAAGTCCGAAGATATTTTTTTTTCAAGGATTTTATCACAACAGTCGTACAAAAATCATTCTGAAATTTATCTTGAGACTATTAAGTTTGCCGGTTCGCTCCCTACGTATACGATATGGTTTTCAAATTGTTTATCTGACGTTAGGCATTATCGTTAACGTCTCCTATTTTTTTTTGAAAACCATAAAAGTAAGAAGATATTTTTGGGAATTTTTTCACAACACTAGTTGAATCCCAAAAAAATATATGTTGAAATTTATCTTGAGACCATTATGGTTTTGAGGATTTAAGTTTTTGATATTATTTGTGATCACGAAAACACGAAGAGCTTCTACTTAGGCGATAAGAATATCAAAACATTTTGCCTTTTTCTGGCCCCTAAATCTAAAGCGCTTGGTTCATACTTTGAATCTTAACCTACGCGTTTTTTGACAATTATTTGCGACAATTAAATATTTCGTTTTTCATTAATTTTTCCGATTGATACCTTGGTTCCAATTTTTATTCGGAAGTTTTCCTAATTTTGTTGTTGTTCAATTCCTCAAGTTTTTTGGTATTATCCCGTTAAAACGTACCAATAGTCAATAATATACAACGACCCAAGAATTCACCTCCGGTCTTTGGTCATTTTATATAGTTCTAGTTTCGGACATTAACCACACGGTTAACCATCACCAGTAATAATTTACCACGATATAGATAATCTCATACTGACCACGATAAAAATAGCTAAACTTGGTATTTTAACGATTTAACATGCCATTAAAATTGATCTTTCGGCCCGGAAATTGTATATGATGCATCATGATGTTTGAATTGCTTTATTTTGCAATAGCGTGTTGATGACCTCGACCTGAAGA
>SCLH01001207.1:152447-167020 GCA_004367855.1 Oikopleura vanhoeffeni
GATAAACTCGAAAAAACTCTTCACTTTTGTTTCAGATTTTTCACTCTTCTCTCCCCAATCAAGTTTTTCCTTCCTATCCTATCCTCATCATACAAACGTCGCGAATATTTTCATCCAATCAATAACCAGTGTTTCGAAATAAGCCAATGAAGTCGACTTAGATTTGAGCTGCCAGCTAATCGCATTCTTGCATTTCGAATAATTCTATTTGGCTAGATTTGTAAACTTGGGCTCCCTCACTCATATAAATATTCAAAAAAATTTAACTTAAAAGCAATTTTGAAACAAAATTGGATCAATTTAAAAAGATAAATGATTCCTTTAATTTTTAACAGTCATTTATTCTTAAAAATTTGATTTGAAAATTTGAAGTTAAATTTAAGTTAAACTTTTATATATTTTACTGTGTTAATTAACTACTAGAAAATTATAAAAACAAATTTCTGAAATTCATTTTGAAAAATTTTTCATAATAAATTCAAAACAGAAAATGTGATTTTGTGAAAAAGTTTATGACTGAAACCAAAAAAGCTGTTTTTCTCTATTTTTGGTCATTTTTGCCCATTTTTGCCCATTTTTCATGAAAAAACTTTAATATTCAGGAAAATTTTAAGTTGAAAATGGAATCCCAATGAAAAGTTTATTTTTTTTACAGATACTCAGTTATGTTAAAAAAATAAAAATAGAAACGTTTGCAAGAATAAACAATTTTATCAATGATAAAAAGTAAAAAAACAAATTTAACATTTTTATTTGTTTCATAAATCGCTCTGAAAAAAATGAAACCTCAAAGCGACCAGGTTAGAAACATTCGGCGTTGCGAATTCATTTTGCTTGTCAACAGCGCCCTGCCAATTCCTAGTTTATATTTATTTTTGTTATTAACTTTATACTAAACTTAAGAGATCCGATCGAACTTGGTCGACTTTTTCTTGCAAAATGGTGTCAATTTATGACAAATCGGTATTTTATATTTGTTCCGTTTTGCAGGAAATGCTATACAATCAAATATATCTTGAAATTATTAAAACTTAATGACAAAATTTGTGCTTGTTTTATCATGTATAAATTCTGACCTTTTGAACTTAATCATAAATTTGATGGTTTTCTCGCATATTTTGAACGCAAATACTGGTTGATTTTAGAATGTTCCAAATTTTTTCAAATTGTTTTTTACGATTGTTTGACATAATATTTTGCACGACTTTTTCACATACAATACTAATCTGGGGAAATATAGCGAGATTTGCGTAGGTTAACCTTTAATGATATTATGAATTGCAGTCCAACATGCAAGTTTAAAATAAAATTTTCTTGTATAAAAAAAAATTAGATTCGAGGAAATTAATTCATTCGGAAATCAAGATTATTCCGTTATTATTTAATCTGCGAAAAAATCTTGTTCTGGTATTTTCATGTCAATTAGCATAAAAAGTTTGTCATCAATTTGAATCTTTTTTTCGAAGCAAGATTTTTACAACAAAATTTAACACCCCCTTTTTATCTATCCTCAAAACATGATCAATTATTTTCAGAATTTGTGGTGTCACAGATGACGCAGGTTGATAATTTTCTTCTGTAGAAGAAAATGTTCAAAATTTTTAATTATTGATCAATAATTGATCATCAATTTAATAATTATTTAATCATCATAGATTAATTATTTGTGAATTCAAAATAATTAATTTGCTATCAGAAATTAATTATTATCAATTTAAAATGCGATTTATGTGCTTAATTTTCGATTTATTCTTTCTCAAACCATTTTAATGATAAGAAATTTTCATACAGAATTTAACAAAGTAAATTATATTTTCAAATCTAGAAAAATTAATTTGAGACAAAAATTTGTACAATCCACTCGGGGCCCACCGCTAGGAGCGTGGAAGAATACGCGTCCCTGATTGGCTCAGATTTGGGTTTCCTTACAAAATGTTAGGAAACGATGAGTAATAGCTTGTACTCAGCGTCGCCGCGCACCGAGTGTATTGTACGAGAAGGCATAACTTAGCTAAAATAAAACATGCCAAATTCAAAACAGATAATTTATTATTATTATTTATAGATTAATAATTGATTTAGTTATTCATACAAGACGTGTTTTTTCTGACAATTGCAATAATGCATTTAATAAGATATATTTTAGGTTTATTGCTATCTTCTGATGATAAGAATAAAATCATAATAAATATTTGAGTGCGTTTACCGAGGACAGTCAACCTGCTATAAATAAAATAATTGTTACTTAGTTGGACACGTTTAAAAGTCCAAAATTAACAAAAACTTGGGACGAAAAAATCTGATTTTAAGTTTTTACAAATCAAGCACGATAAGACCGCTGCTAGTTAATAATAAGAAAAATTCAGGTTTAGTTTTCTTCCAATAAATCAAAAAAAAAATGATATCAGGGAAAAATAATTTGGAAATGCATAGTCCAAAAAATTAGCTGATTATTGGAAAACGGTAGAACATAAAATCATAAGATGATTAAACCCTACAATCTCCTTAGATTTTACTGCCAAAAAATTTAAAGAATAAAAATAAAAATTTCGTGGTGATACTTGAAAAATTTTTCAAAAATTCATTCGACAAGTGTGACTCGGTTGTGAACATTTTTGTGAATAATTTGATTGTTTTTTTGATAAGTCACGAAGATGAATTTCCAGGTATCTCTTCAGACTCTGAAGTTCAGAGTAAAAATTTCCCACGTAAATATATCCGGATTTAATTTTTACGATTGTGTTCAGGACGCGTAAACACAGTGTACTACGCAAACCATGAGAAAATTTTTCTCAAACAATTAATTAAACCATCTATAAAACATCCTCTATAAATTTTTATCATTGACGAAATCAACCAAGTTTTTCATAATACTTAATAAAATTTCCGAAACTAATCAGCTAAGGCTTTTCTTAGAAATTCAGAATAATCGCTGTATTTGAGATATAACATAAAAAGTTACTTTTTTAAAAGATTTTCGAAAATTTGAAAAACAAACCTTTCTGGTCATTTAAGAATGAACAAATCAGATATTAGAAACTTTTTACGGCGCAAATTCGCCATACATTTCTTTATTTGATGATAA
This sequence comes from Oikopleura vanhoeffeni, assembly GCA_004367855.1. Lineage (NCBI taxonomy): Eukaryota > Metazoa > Chordata > Appendicularia > Copelata > Oikopleuridae > Oikopleura > Oikopleura vanhoeffeni. The sequence continues at coordinate 155,533 of SCLH01001207.1, forward strand.
ACATATCAATTACGGGGGGGGTCGAAAAGTCATTATAAAATAAAAACAAAGAATCAAGAACCCAATATCGGCGAAAGTTTTTGGCCAAAAATTCGGCGATATTTGAACAAGAAGTATTTAAGCTAAAAATCGTGAAATTGCGTATGATTTTATAGCACTTATATTTATTAGAATTTCGATAATTAATAAAAAACAATTACATTCGAAACACATTTTGTTTTCTTAGTAATTTGTGTTCGAAAATTCTTTCAAACTGAGCACAAATATCAAGTGAATAATAAAATAATAACAAATTGGTTAAAATCGGACCATTTTTCTTCTAAGATTACTCAAATTTTTTAATTATCAGTTTAATTTAAAAAAATAAGAACAATGGCCTGATTCGAATCATTTTTTTCAGTTTATTTTTTTTTTTCAATATTTGTGCTCAGTTTGAGCTATGAATAACAAACCTTAAGAGGACAGATCCTGAATATTTAAAAAATGCGGAATATGAGCATTTGAGTGGTTGATTTCTTCAAAATCTAACCAATGAAATCGGCCTATTCTGCTATCCAGGGTTTTGATCGAGTGCTAGTATTCCGCGTTGTTTGTATCCTTCAAATATTCAAGATCTGTCCTCTGAAGGTCTGTGATCCATATATATGTTTTAATTAAAATCGCTTTTGCTCGTGAATCTTAAATTATCATGATACAAATCATGAGAAATGCCAAAAAGTGCCAAAAAGTTGCTGTATATCAACTGTAAAAATATCAAAATTTATGCAATTTGAACTTGTACAAAAAACAATTTTGTTCGATAATATTAGTTTCAACCAAATTCAGTTTAGACTGTCTGCGCAAAAAATCGACCTGAGAATTTATTACGACCAATCAGAGGGAGGATTTTTTTCGATTTTCTGAATTTTTAGAAAAACAATTGGTAAATATAATACTCTGCGATATCTGATTTTGCGCAGACAGCCTAATTCAAAGCCCAAATTTCAATTTTTTTGTTCTCAAATTGAATAACATTATGTAAAAATTAGCTTAAACTATAACTCACGATTTGTTTAAGATGTAAACTCTCGAAAAGTTGACGAAATTGTACAAAATTAACGCAAATTAGGCAAAAAAACATTTAACGAAATAAAATTTTCCTGTCCTTGAAATTTTTTAACAGTCCTAATAAAATAATTTTTTGCAAAATATCATAAAGTTCCAATGACGCAAAGAATTGTTCTTAATGTCCTTGACGTTGAATCGGAAGGCGGTTGTCGTAATTTTTACAAATTGATATTTATTCACAAATTATAGCACTTCCAGACGAATATTAAACTGACCTTATTAAAACCACTGCTTTCTGTTTGCTTTTGTTCCTTAGATCTACTTCATTTCACCAAAAAACGCCGATTTGAGACGATGAAGGGGAAAATCATTCTATCGATTTTAGGTACGTTTTTCACAGTTTTTAAAATATTAGTATTGAATTTGGACTTGACGGCACCATATTGACGCCAAAATATTATTGGAAAATAGAAGTGTTTGCATTTAATTTGATTAATTAAAAAAAAATGTTCGAAACAGTTTCACATAATATGAATTTCAACAAATTTGTCCTTGAATGATGGGAGAAAATTACAGAAAAATTGAACTGGACGCCATCAAAGTTGAAATTTTTTGAATTTATTTCAATTGAATAAAAAGATTTCATAAAACTTTTTTTTCCAAAAAATTGAATAAAGTTTGTTTTGTTAACCAGTGAGCTAAAATGGCGGTTTTCAGATTTTCGAATCTAAGATACCACATATCTACATATATGTACTTTATATGTACTTTATATGTACTTTATATGTACTTTATATGTACTTTATATGTACTTTATATGTACTTTATATGTACTTTATATGTACTTTATATGTACTTTATATGTACTTTATATGTACTTTATATGTACTTTATATGTACTTTATATGTACTTTATATGTNAATTAATTCCCGAATCGTCAAACTACTTTTCGACCCAAAAAACTTTTCTGTTAAAAATTCTAGAATTTTATTCTCATTCTGAAGATGCAAAACGAGAAACATGTCAATGAAACCAATTTATAAATAGAAATAAAAATATTAAATAGATATGTGGTATCCCGTTAAAGGCTCTCAAAGTAAGGTCCCCGAATAGACCTTTAATGCGCGAAGGGAATATCGATACTTTCATGAGTGGGTTAATTTAATAAATCGCAAATAATTGAAACAATAGTTTTAAAGTAATCGAAAACTACAGTACACTATTATTTTAGACTTTTGAATAGACACATATCAATGATATAATATGATGATTAAAAATGTAACGGCAGCAGAGTTAAGCCGCTAGCAGATAACGCTTTTCAAAAGTTGAAATTTTCGAAAAAAGTTCATCAAAAATATTTTAATATAATTGATGATGAACATAATTTAGTTCTCAAAGTTGATAAATCTCACTGCTAACTCAGGGATTAATTATACTGTGTAATCACTGATTTAACAGTAATTTATCAATGATAAAGCAGTGTGATTTATCATCTATAAGAAGTTCTAATTAAGGACTGAATTATGTGGTTAGAAAATATTTCGGCTGTAAAGTTTTGCGGCTATATTGCAGAAAAATAGAAAGTTTTTTGACATTTCTAGAATTCTAGAATTTAAATGGGATTAAGCTTCCAGTTCAATAAAAACCTTAAAATTTCTGATAAGATCATCAAAATAAAAAATTTCAGGCATTCTTTTTTGTACAATAAATTTAATAATTAAATATCTCATATGCATTGCATATTATGCAATTTTGCCAACTCTGAGGTATTTTTCTGATTTGAAAAAAAATAATAATTTTTGAAATAATATTTTAATACACGTACATATACTTAAGATGATTTTTCTGAGCGATTCCCGCTACTCTCGTCCAACAAAAATGATTACAACTCTATAAAAGTCGATATTTAATTAATATAGCCAAAAACTATCTTACTGAATTATGTTCATCATCGATTGTACAGTATAAATTATACTGTATAATTCATACTTAAATATTTTTAAAAATTTCGAACTTTTGAAAAAAAGAATCTAGTGAAGCTCACAGTTTTATAAGAAACGAAAGTTTTATGTGTATAACAGAGTAAAAATGTCGATTTTCAAGATCTTTATTTCACTGTCTAAGTCTAGTAGACAAACAGTGGCTTCTAAATCACCTTTTCGCAACCACAAGTTGTGCTGCACAACCTCCTTACGAGCATCTTGTCTCACATCCGAAAAAAAATCTGCATAAAATGAAATTTTCAAAATACAACAACAACAACAATAGCACGTGAGGAACGCCTATAAAAAAATAAAAAAAATTTTTTTTGGGGTATTTCATGGTTTTCCGGGGCTGAAAAACAAGTTTTTAGGCAAAATTTCAGTAATTCCAGATAATGAACCTCGATCAGAAATTACATTGCGCATACGAACTCATTGTCAAAATGACTCAAATTACAACGTTAATTACAGCCAGGAAGGATTTCAAAAGGAAGCACCAAATTTTTTTTTAATATCCACTTTCTCGGATTCTCCCCCCTAATTGCTATAACACGGAAATTCTTCAATCGCGTCCACCCTAAATGTTTTATAATTTTAACACGCTAAAAGTATAAAGATAACCTTTTGGACAGGTTATTTCAACAAATGTCAAAAGTGATAAACTCTGTCGACTGTCACTCATGTTTAAATTGTGTATTTACAAGCAAACTTTCTAACAGTTCAAAAATTAGAAAAACCCCAATTGTAGCTTCAGTTTTTTTAGATGCCAGTTTCATCATGACGGTGATTAAAAAACGATTGAAAATGTGCATCACTCAGAACCAGGTTGCCATTTTTGGTTAACCGCGATAATTGTTCTTTTAGCATTATCTAAATCTTCATTTTAGCCGGAACCGCGGTCGCCGATGAAGTAAAATCATGCTTAGTTTGCGAATATGGATTTGATCATACAGTTAAAGATCTTTAAATACAAAATTTTTGAGGAAAACTTTAGTGATTTTAGTTTCTACAATGCAGTTGAGGTGAAAAAGTTCTTAAAATTTAGGGAATTTGTATGAAATGTTTTTTACGATAGTAATTTTATCAACCAATGAGCGACTTTATTTAGTTTTCTTTGGATTTTTCCACTATAATCTACAATTTAGAAGAATAAAAAATCGGCGTGTTTTCACTTATTAAATACAATTTTATAAAAAGATTTATTTCATGATAAATAAAGAGTTTTTTCAGCTTCGCCTCCCCAAACTAATTATTTGGTGTAAAATGGCCAAATTTTTACGTGGGCACTCATTGGTGGAAAATTGTTCGATATTTTAATTTAACTTTTATGATGACTTATATTTTTAAAATATTACCATCTACCATTTAACATCAACGGCACGCTTCAAAGTTTTCTGACATATATTAGAAAATTAATCTCTAAAATGATAAGAGCAATTTAAATAAAAAGTAAACATAATCGGTCGACTTTTCTGATTAAATTCCTAATGCGCAAAAACTACAAATCTGAACAAAATTATCACCATTAAAAATCATGCCGCGAAAATGAAGAAAATTATTAAATTTAATAGCATAAATAAACCAATTCCAATGCAAAAATAATTAAATTATAATCAAAAAATTAAACACTACTAGCGTGTCCACCTGGTGGACTCCATCATTAAAATCAACATATAGAAATACTGGGTGGATGGCACTGAAGCCCCTGCAGGCAAATAATATACCAAATTGAATAAAATATTTTAAAAAAATTTTTGATCGTCTCGTGATCGAAATATAGCTATTTTCCGTATTAAATTATTCGAAAACAATTGCCGAATCGGTAGTTTTTTGGTTGACCCTCATTTGGGTTAACTTTTTTCGGTTGACCCTACTTATGAGTTAAATTAACACATTTTTTCATAAAAAACATAATTTTCAAAATAATGTTTTTTATGGCTGCCAAACCTCGACTTTACAATGAAAAAAACCTAAAAATTAGAAAAAGGGAATGCTCGTTTGGTCCGAAAAATCCCGTTTATGAACTTTTCACAGAAAATAAAGGCAGTTAACTAAATTGTATACTGCATAAAATATAAACCAATTTTAAAACCTTTATATTTGTTTTTTCAATTGTTTTGTTTCTATGATCTTTAAAAACAGGAACAAGTCTTGGTATCGGAGATCGTAGATGCTGGGATTCAGAACCCGCTATCCTCCAAACGCCGTGTTCTGGGAATCTGGTCGGTGCCCAACAATTCTATTGCAAAACTGAAATGATCTCGGATTGGATGCCAAACGGAGATATGCATTATAAAATTCGCAGATCTTGCGCCAGAGAAACACCAACACCGATAGATACGTGCATGGAAGGAAATTCTGGATTATTTTATTATAAAGATTGTTACACTCATTGTCAATCCGATAACTGTAATGGGTTAGACCAAAGTGATAGAGCTCAAGATATGGCCTCAATTAAGGGGTGTGGTCAAAATGTATAACAATTAATTTGGAATGTTTTATCTAGTCGATTTCACAAAAATATTCAAATTTTGAGTTTCAGCTTTCTAGGTCCAAATTTTGATTGTTTCCCCACGAACTCTGCATGTGGTCGTTTCCTGGGAAATATTTTTTTGTCCCAGAGTTTTTTTTTATTTTACTTCACTCTAAATTCTATACGATACCATCCAGTTTTTATTTTGCCCCTAAAGATACGATACGAATCGTATCATACGATCTTGTTTTATTTAACCCCCTATGCTATAGAGTCAAATAGTTTGAAACGCCAAAAATAATTGACCTTTGGTTCTTCTGAAACCCAGCTTAAACCTTTTTAAAACACGTGACTATTTTCAGGCCGCGGTATTTGCAAAATTTTGAGGACAATTGGCGCGCGAGTTGGCCTGAGGAGCCTATGTGCGTCAATGATATTACAAATGATATATTACAAATGATATTACAACTATAATAAAGTAGACACGAAACGATTCATTTTTTCTGTCATCTCCTCTAGATACGATACGATCCAGTTTTAATTTCAAAACGGTGATCCCTGATTTGATCGAACATAATACCTGCACAAGCAAAAATATTTTTTGTTAATTCTGGGAGACTCGCTTAAAAAGATGAAATGCGACATAATAATTTCAAATTCTTGAGAGTGAAACTAACACCCGAATCGGGTGACCCGACACATGACCATACTGTACACATTTTCGGTCAACAAAAATTATGATTAACGTTTTTGAAATCACTACAGTCACACATGTTTTGCAATGAATAATGCATTTGCGGAAACAAGTAGTTCAAGTAAAATACGAATTTAGGATGTTTCATTTTTCGATTTAATTTCTTTGAAATACGCCAAAATTTTTATTTTTGAGAAAAAAAAATTAATTGATAACGTTTTTATTCCACTTATTATTTTTTTTTTGTCTCAACACATTTTTAATAGCACAAGATAGAATATAAAGGTTAATACTAATTTTTTTGACGAAAACTGTACGGGCGACCATTTTGAATAACAGATTGGTCAGTGACCAATGGTCACCTGAATAAATTTTAAAAATCTGAGGAACAAAAAAAAAAAAAAGTTATACAAACTGTTTTATACATTTATAATCTTCGTCAAATCGAATCTAAAGATAGTTATTTTGTTTTGAACACTTTTATAAGGATAATGAAGGAGTCCCAATTCCAAGAAAATGTAATTCTTGCTCGACTAAAAATGGAGACGATCTTGATGCTTGTAGAGTTGGGTCTGGCAAAATTGTAACTTGTCCAGATTATGCCAATGCCGGATGTTTCAATGCAAATACGTTCCCAGTTGATCAGATGATCGGTACACCAGGACAAGAACAGTATAGCCAGGGATTGCAAGCTCGTAATAGTTTTAGTTAACCCTTGTGAGCACAGAGCCGATATATCGGCTCGAGTGACCTAATTCCCTCCAAAAATTTCAAAAAACATAATTCTATAATTTTTTCCTTCTAATAAATTTGGGAAAATTTTGCTGCGGTTCGAAAAATAATTAAATTTTTACTGGATATTTGATTCCAATATCACGGGGAGTGGTTTTTGCATGCACAACATTAAAAATTAAAATTAATTTGTATCTTCGATAGATAATTTTGTTCGGAAGTGAAATTTGAAAATCTCGAGTCGAAATTTTTGTCTTACAAAAATTATTTCAAGCAATCAAAAATTGACAACTCAAAAATAAAACATCGTTTTCAAAATTGCCTCTGTTTTAGTTTAACAATTTAAACGTTATTTTGGAAATGTTTAACAAAACAAATTATGCTTTCCTTCTCTATCATAATATTACAAAAAAATTGATCGAATTTTTTTATTTTCAAGTGGATTCATGCTTTTCGGCAATAAGAAAACGTTTTCATTGTAATCTCCTAATCAGCAAAGGGTGCTCTCCATTCGTATTCATGAACGAGGCCGCCGGTGCCCCACTGACCGGTAGTCGGTGTGAACAAATTGTAAGTGATGGATCCAGTTATCAATCGTGTAAAAAAACATGTGCGCAGGATGTGTGCAATGTCGGCTCAGTTCAGTATGCACCTTCTTGCTTTACGTGCTCAGCTACGGGATAAGAATTTAGTTTTTTGTTTGAAGTTTGAACTTTTTAGGTGTCTGAATGTCCATTAAAACTGTCATAAATTAAATTCTGATAAATTTATACGTTTAAACAAAAAACAACTTTATATTTTTAAAATTCATTTTGATCAAATTATTTTTTTGTTTTCATGCTATCAAAATAGTTTTTTGCCAAAAAATTTCGGCGATATTGGGCATTTTCGACGTTATTGACACTTTCGGCGATATGGAGACAAAAATAAAATTGAAATAAAATCGCGTAGGCGCTTGAAATGACGTTCTATGTCGAACAATTTTTTTAATTTTATTAGGAGTTTAACAGTAGGTTCGAATGAAGTGAATCACCAAAATTTGTAGAATTAAGAACTCCTCCAAATGCAATCAAATAAAAGTTGAAGGAGTAAATTTGAAAAATTCAAAAAAAAATATTAGTTTAAAAGACGATTTTACCCCCGGGTATGACCCTAGCTATTGGGCATTTTCGGCTATATTGGCACATTCGGCGATATTGGCACTGGAAGTATTTTGGCCAAAAAACGTGAAATTCCGTAGGTTTTTTCGGTGATTTTGGCAAATTCGGCAATATTAGGCCGGCGGTTTTTCATGGGACTTGAATTAAAAGAGTAGTTTATAAAAGTTAGATTCATAGATTAGGAAGGGTTTTTTCCATAATTTTGAAGTCACTGGAAATTGAATTGCACGGTTCATTTAAAATAAATTTCTAACAGAACGCAAACATCCCCTTTCTAATGTCCAAGGAGGGATTCAAATAAAGCTTGTTTGTCATTCAAGATTTTTCGATCAGGATTAGAACGCAAAGTCTTTTTTGCATAAATGTTTCGTCTAATAATATTTCACTTGAAACATTAAATTCAATTTTTGTGTCAGAAACAGCTTTAAATTTCATACAACAATAACTTAGTTAATACAGATTTTATACGGCTTCCAGTATCTGTAAGTGGGAAATTGAGATGATCGTTTTTTTAACAGGATACAATTCTTACTTATCTTGATATTTTTTATCCTTAGAATTTTTAATGAGGGGAATATTTTCGTGATAAAAATTAATTTTATTAGACTTCTACTTTTTGATTTAACAAAATTACAACTGTAACATAATTTTATATAATTTTTATGGTATTTAATAGGTAGGGATAGTAAAATTGGATTTTTCATTCGTCAAAAGAACTTCAAGTTAATTTTTATTTTTTCGAAAAAAATTTCAATTTTTTTACATTTTTGAAAATATAAAGAGAGTATTGATCAAAATTTTAATTTTTTGTCCATTTACTTAATAATTTCTCATTGAAGCCTTATATCGCCTCGTCAATCTCGCCAAAAAACAGCTACGCAATTTCTTGATTTTCAGCTGAAATACTTTCGGTGCCAATATCGCCTAAACGCCCACGGAATTTGAGATAAATATTAGGAATTCATGTGTGCGTCATGAATGACGTCATTTTTCAAGATCGTATCTCCAAAATTGTATTTGAAGCTGTTGAACAACACCTAGTGGAATTGAAATACTTTTCGACAAATGACGTTATTTCGAACGCCCACGCGATTTTATTTTTATCTTAATATCGCCGAAATTTTCATTGATTTTGGAAGAATGACCTTTAAGGCGGTAACCGACGCGCTTTACTTTTTTTTACGGACAGTCTGACAATACTGAAATACTGGAATATAGTTGATATTTGTCTGAAATTTGAAAAAAATATATAAAAGTTTTTTGTATGATCCCACCGGTCGTGATACTGGTCCAAAAACCCGGCTTTGACCAAATTCGTATCATTTAATCTAGGGATGAGATGTCAAATTTTTTTAATTTTTCTAACGCCCACTATTAATGGTTGTTCAAGAAAATAAATGAAATTGGAAATGTAATTTTCGGTCTATTTGCTCAAAATCGACGAAAATTACATATTAATTTGACTGTTTTCGGTGTATTTAGCATTTATTCAATTTCATTTGGAGAACTGATATTAGATTTTGTAATGAAAAAAAGCACTCATTACGAATTGTGTGTTTAAGGTTAATATACCATCCGTTTTAAAATATCTTGTTTTGTTTTCTTATGCGAGACGTTCACAGTTTCGATTGCGTCTGATACGCCAGATTTTCCAATTTTTAATACATTTTTTAATTTTTTTTTCTTATTGCTTACATAACCTGTGAACTGATGCAAAAAAGTCAAATAATTCTGTTATAGCCTTCGAAACATAGAGCATAATTTACGAAAAAAAATACTTAAAAAAATCCAAATTTTTTGAAAATTTTTAAGTCGAAATTTTTTTTTAGTTTTTTGTAAGCAAACCGAAAACATAATTTTGAATGCCGTGAAAATTAATAATTTATCATGTTCAGATCTCGAGATATTGACCGAAAATGACAGCATAAAATACTTAACCTCCTCACACCCAGAAACGAGAACTTCGCCTCACACTCAAAAGCCTATCTAAAGGCAATACTTTAAGCGCTTATCACGGGAAAACTGGGTAAGATATCAATTTACTTATTTGTCACTGATTGAGATCAAGGATAAAATTAAGTGAACAACACGTAATATTTTCAAATTTCGAAGTTTGTAAACTAGATAACTGTGAGAGAAAAGAGAGGTTCACTCACCTTGTATTTATTGAAAAACCATACATTTTTTACAATGAGATATAAGTTACAAATTCAGGAGTGAAACTTTAGCTATTAAAAGCTGGTCTCAAATTTGAAAAATGATATTTTGATCGCTTACAAACCAATTATTCATATCGCCGCGCGTCGAAATATATGTAGTAAAATGTTAAAAATTTTGCTGATCAGCTGAAAACTCAAAATCAGTACCACCTTATGTTCTATATTTGATCGATTTGTTTTTGTCGGCTCTATTTGGGTTAAATTTCCGTTCAATTCTTTCGAAAAATAATTTTTTAAAAAAATATTTTTCTTTCATTATTTTGAGTTTCATAAAAATCACTTGTGAAAAAATTATTCTTCGTATAGAGACTGCAGATAAAATAAACTTATATCAAAAGAATCCTCAAATACTCTCCTAAAAACTTGCTTCCTCAGAATTTCGATATTATGTATCGTTTTCACCCAATTAATTTTTTAAGAAATTTTGACGAAAATCCTAAAAAAAAGTAGGAAAAATAACTTTCGAACGGCTCATCGTATAAAATTTTCAACAATATTTTTGGAAATAAAATTGCAAACTCTATGACATATTTGAATTGTAGGTCTGTGACGATGTTATTTTTGCGCCGTTTTGGCTTCCGAAAATTTTTTTGCCTTTAGATAGTCAAAGGGTGTGAGGGGGTTAATTTCGAAAAATATTTTTGTCCGAAAATGTTTTTTTTTATCTGAAATGAAATCGACAACAAAATTTCGAACGCCGCAAAAATTAACTTCGTATCATGTGTAGATCTCGAGTTATAGACCTCCGTCGGTTACCTCCTACAGGTCGAAAATCGACCATTTTAGAACTTTCATTAATCCAACTTAAAGTAACTATCGATCATTTGGGAAATCCTATGGGCTGGGGAGATGTCGAATGTATTGATAACGCCCTTGAGCGTCATATCGAACCATGTGGTGAAGCACAAGATGTGTGTGTTGCAGAAATGGAAATTGACTGGAGACCATCTGGATTACAAACAGTAACAGTCAGACGAGGTTGTGCTAATTCTGCAAACTTGGATCAGGAAAAAAGATATAAATGCTCAACATATAGGATTTAAAACAGAGCATACATTAAGGAATCTCTAAACTATTTTTTTGCTTAACATTTATCTTATTATGTTCAAAGTTTAGCCCTAGAAAAAATATTATGTTCAGTACAAAAAATTTTGAAAATATTGTCAGCTACTGCTGAAAA
>SCLH01001207.1:174339-185617 GCA_004367855.1 Oikopleura vanhoeffeni
CAGAGAATTCTTCAAGAACGCTACAAAACTTTATATTTTTTTATTATTGAAGCATACATTTTTTGTTGACAAAATTTTTTCGTCGAGTTTTTCTGTCATCTTTTGATATGAAAATTGCAATTAACGGATGCAATTAATGAATGCAATTAAAATTATACTGTTAAAAGATGCAATTTTTGAGTTGATTTTTATATCATACACAAATCGGCAAAATAATCCAAAATGTAATTTTTCGTAAAAAAGTATTTTACCTGTACTGTTCATTTCCTCCTACGCACTTTTTCAAGCAAAAAAGAGCCATTTAAAAAACATCGACCAGAAAATTTACAAAAGTTTTTTTATCAACATTCTAAGGAAGCACTTGTAGTCAAAATCGGATATCACAGTTCGATTAAACACAAAACATAACTTAAATTGTTGACTGACAAGAAATGAGGTGCTTGTTGTACAGCGTTACATTTTTGTTCTTCATCAGGAATTTTACATGGTGCATACATATTTTTAATTTTCTCTCAAACAATTTCGAAAAACAATTTGAAATTAAGCATATTTTAAAATTGCCCTCTGGTCATGGAAATTCTTTAAGAAAATATTTTTTCTTACGAGTTATTCTCAAGGTTTGATGAATATGCATTTTCAAATGTTTTAACTCACGCAGTATTTGCAAAGTTAAAGCGATTTTAAATTGCTTGCAATTAGCTAGATTTTACACCCACAACCCCCTCAAGATTCATTTGAATTTTGAACGGAATTGACTTAAATATTCTAGATTGGATACGGTGATTATGGATGTTATACTACTGATGATAGTCCCACAGATGAAATATATCTTCGGGAATGTAACGGAGATCAAGAATACTGTCTCATCGATATGGAAATTGACTGGGCTGCAAGCGGCCAACAAACTGCTAAAATTTTCAGATCCTGCTCTAGTTAGGAGTCGACAAATTTTTTTGATCATTTTTTTCGGAAATTTTAAACTGAAATTCGACGAAAATTCGTTTTTTGTCAAATTTCATAAAAAGAATAACAGTTGAAAAAATTTGTGATACATTCTTTCTGTCGGAAAAGAGGTTCTTGTTTGAACACAGACGGCGCAACTTTTATTCAGCTCAGAACAAACGTTTGAAAATCACTAAATGGCGTGGGGTACTCCCTTAAGCCGAAAATAAAATCATTGACAATAATTTTCGAAAAATCTTATTTTGGCTCCTGTCTAAAATTGCTCGTGGCGCATCTTCTGACTGTCAGAATCTGACAGTATAAATTTCCAAAAATATCAATTTCCTTACCGGAATTTCAACTTTACCCGTCAATTATGACTGACTGGTACATAGTGACCAAAAGAATTCCTCTTTGGGAGAGAGAAATTTTTTTTGAATAACCTTACTTGTATTAGTTTTTGTCAATTAAACGCACTGCAGACTTCGTGGCAGAAAAACCAAAAAAAAAAGTGGAGACTTAAAATAACCGTAAAAAAATTCTCTGAAAGATGCGCCAATAAAATCGGTACCCATTTTTGACTTTCAAAATTGCTTATTTCAAATTGTCAAACTTTATGCTGAAGAAGTTGATAACATTATAGAAAAATGAATTTCTAGTTACTAGAATCTAGTCATTCTTATTTTTTTCGAAATTAAATTTACAGTTATTCTTAAATTTTCAAAAAAATAAATTCACAGTTTTTTTTATTGTTATTTTCATATCAATATCCATATCCCTTTATCACACATTGGTTAATAAATGCTGTTTGAAGATTTCCTAGCATAATTTACATTTTATACTAAAATATTCCAACAGCATTAAATAACAAAAGTGTGGTAAACGGATAAAAGTTTGGAAAAACAAGAAAATCCGATTGAAAATATTTTTCGATTTCAAATTTTAGCCAAGCCCCATCTTCTACACCCAATGGTGGAGTTTATGGAACTACTTGTACTGCTGGTTCATCCGAAACTGCTTTCCAATACAAAGATTGCAAACAATTTTTCGACGCCAATCCAACTTCTGCTCTCAACGACGACACCACTGCCATTGAAAAGGCTCTCGGAGGCGTAAGAAATAAGTTCAGGGGCTAGCTGGACTACCATAAATACAAAGTGACTTATTTACAAATTTAACACGGATAATAATAACGAAAAATTGTCAAATGCAATAAAAAGTACCGCAAAACTTCAAACACAAAAATTAATATATATTTTGGAAGATTTGAGATAATTCTGCTCGGAAGATTTGTATATTTCTAATAGCAATAAATTTGTGGGCCTTTAATTACTGGCATCTATGGTAATTTAAACCAGATATGCTATTTTGTAAGCATCTGACTCAGCAGAAACTCCGTGTTATCAGGAGAGAAAAAACAGCTGAACTGACAAAGTAAATCAGTGTACTAACCACTAGACATTTACAGGATATCTGTTAGAAAAAAAGTCATACATGAACATAATTTTTTTTTTAGAATTTCAACATTGAAAAACGTGAAATTTTCGAAATCAATGAAAAGTATCAAATAATTTTGTAAATTATTTTGTCGAGTTTATTTTCATATCAAAATATATAAAAACATGAATTATATTTTAGACATAATGGTGCTTTCATAATATAATCAGAACCCGGGTTGTGAAAGGGATCATCCCCGACCACTGGTCGGCGACCAGATTTTCCATCCCCATTTTTTTCTTATCTTTTGCTTGAACCTACGCATAAGGGGGATGGAAAACCAACGCAAAAGCCGTTTTTTAACAAGCCTGATCAGAAGTCATTTTGAATTAATTGTATAATATTGTGGTAGTCGAGATGACATGACCCTGATTTTTTCTTCTGTTCTGTAAAATTAAAATTTTAGGGAGAAGTAACATCTTGTCATGTTTGCGAAAGTGATTCTCTTGTACCAAATACTCGAGATAACTGTGAGAACATTCCAATTGACGAAACGTAAGTTATAAACGTAATCATAAGAAAATCTTTGATTCTTTTCGGTAATCTTTATTGATAAAAAAAGCTATTTAACCACTATCAGAGCACGATGTTCAACTACTTCGTCACGCATCTGTGTTTTGAAACACGTATTCATATTTCGGAACTTTTTGGACCTGCAACAATTAATCTGTTTTGATATTTCGCTGGCTAAATAAAACTTTCCAGTTATTTTTGGTGCTTGTGTTTCAAAACAAAACGACGCAAGTGGAACTAAAAAATGCCCTAAATTTCGTGAGAGCCCTTTTAAGATAAATTTCACGGATGAACAGTTACAGGCACTAACTTCATTTTTATATGCTGGTTTATTTTGTATCACAGGGGAAGGCTCTATATCGCCAGCCCAATATCGCCGAATTCACCAATATCGTCGGAAAAACCTGTGCAATTTTATGATTTTAAGCTAGAATCTTTTGAGTGCCGATTTTGCCAAAAAAGCCAATATCGGCGAATTTGCGTGGGCATTTGAGGTTTTTATCACGATATACTTTGAGTGAGTTATAAATGACGGCATATTTCAAGATTGAATTTCGTAAATCTACTCTTTCAAATTTGGGTTTGATTGCGTCTAGTGGAGTAAGTAATTCTACACATTTTGGAATTTTACTTCATTCGAATCTATCGTAAAATACCTTATGAAATTAAAAACAAATTCAATCAATGACGGCATTTTGAACGTCATTATGCTCACGCGTTTTTCGTTTTTCAAAAAATCACCGTAAGTGCCAATATCGCCGACAATTTCTGGCAAAAAATTTTTGGCCATATATTGGGCCTCGGAGGCCCGGCCTCCCCTGACAGGGGACCCCTGTATTATATTTCACAGGTAGTACAATGTTATAATGAGTTCTCAGTAAGCCCCTCCCTGAAATATTAAAATTTATCTTAGTAAAATGGAATGTCCACCGTACGCGACATCTGGCTGTTTCAAATCTGTGAGTGAAAATGTTGAGGGTCAAAAGATTTCCGTGAAAGTATTCAGAGGTTGTTCGACATTTTCAATGCAAGAGACCGGTCAATCTGACAATGTGCCATACTGTACTGGATTCCGATTAGATGAAACCCAATATGAAGGTCAGTGTTCTTAGAGAAACAATTTTTTTTGATACGCAAGAGATCTGAAGACATTTTTCTAAAATTAGTATTTTTTTTCATTTTTTGGCCTCTAAATTATAGAAAATCTGATAATTCAAATTTTTAATTGTTCATGATTCGAAATAACTTATACATTCAAAAACAAAAATTCATTGATTTTATAAAAAAAGTTGGAATGAATTTCGCATTAAATTATCTTGCTGGACATCTCCTTTTTTATGAAATTAATATAAGTGAAATATTAAGTTTTTTATTTTTCAAGTTTCAAAAAACAAGTTTGAGGCCTTACTAAATGGAAAGATTCCAAATTATCTTTGTAAAATTTATCAAAAACAAAACAAGATTGTCAAAATATTTTTATTACGAATTTAGATTTCGACCAATAAAACAGAAGAATTAAAATATTAAACAATTTGGCGTCCACTCTATTTTCAAAATCATGATTTTTGAAGCATTTATTATGGATTAAAATTTTTCTTTATATCATGGAGGTGTTCATTTTTCTCTCAACTGTAGATTGATTTTAAATAGTACAAATAAAGAAATAAAAATTTTGAAAAATTATAAATTATGTTTGAAAATATTCCGAGTAATGTTTTTGGGATCAAAGTATACTCGGGTCACAATGTAACCGTTTCATCTGTGAGATATATGTTTGGTCATTTCAGGAATTTTATAATTATGATTTTTTTTTAATTTTAAAGCATTAAAAACGGAGAGAATTTGAAACCAGCTGCCGATGTGAATAAATCAAGACAGAATTCTCTATAGAAAAAATTGCCTCAAAATATCCATACTTAATGAATCCGTCAATTTTTGCTGACAATGTTTTTGTATCACGAACAAAATTTTGAGACTTTATCTAGTGGTGAAATTTTAAATTAAAAATTGTCGGTCAACATTAATAATTTTCATATATAAGAAGGACCACTTAATTTAGGTCATTAATTTTTAAAGTTTTAAGCTAGAAAATTTTCGTGTTTTATAAAAAAAATAATTTTTCTTGACAATTGTCTATTTTCATCCGAAAAACAAGTTAATAACAGAAATCACCGTTTTTTTAAATAACCAGAATATAACTTTGAAATTTAGTATGCAAACAAACCTGTACTGATGCCAATAACTGCAATAATAAACAACCAGATGTCTTTGCAGAACCATTGAAATGTTTCACCTGTCAAGAAACTTGGAACCATATCAACCAGTCTATCGGTTATTCTGATACCGGTTGCTTTTTACAACCAGATGAAAAATATCTTCACGAATGTGCTCCTTTTGATACAATGTGTGTAACTGATATGGAAGTTGATTGGACTATTCTTGGATCACAAAATACAATTGTTACTCGACGATGTGGCCAGGGAAGCACAGCCGAAAGCCTGAGATATACTTTATACACATTTTAAAAAATAAATAGAAGAAAACTGCCCAGAGAAAAAATGTTGTAAAGAAAAATAATTACCTTTTAACAACTTTCTAAAGAATTTCCGTTCGACAAAAAGTCAAAAAATGGTTAAAAAAGGGACTAAAAAAATTTATTTTAAAAAAATATTTATTTGCTTCCCGGCGGACTTTGCCGGAAGTTGATATCGATAACGATGCCCGAGTTGATATTCAATTCTTTTGTTGGTTTTATTCTGGTGAAAAACCACTTCGGGACACAAATCTCGGGACATATCTATCAAAAATAACGTAAAATCACGCGATATTTGTCCTTAAATAATTCTTCGCCTGGATAAAAACAAAGATTTTATATGAACTCAGGCATCGTTATCGATATATTGTTCGTATTTGATGAACAAACTCAAATTAAATCTGTACGAATTAAGCCCAAGATTAAGGCGACTAAATTTTTGTTTTTTATAAGGTAGATGACAAGTCGACTAAAATTATATCCAATTTACAGTTCTTGTCAAGAAGGAAGCAGTCTGAATTTACAATACAAAAAATGTACTCAAACTTCAAGAGGTTTTGGTTCCAATGATAATTTAGACATTGCAGACTATTTCAGTTCATGGAACCAACAGGATGTAAGTTAATTTTATAAAATTCGACTTGTTAGTAGCTAAAAGTAAAAAATTGCTACATTATATAAAAAACTTTGAAATTTAACGAAAATTTTTGGTGTAGAAATTCTTCAAAAAATGAGTTATTAAAATTTTGACAATCATAGTTATTTCGTCGAACAAATTCAATACCAAATTTACACCGGTGTTTTAATGGGGGTGCAGCACCACTTAGGTGCCCAAAATTTGATCGTCGTGCTTGACCCGATTTGACAAATCTCATTTTTTCTTAGCAATTTTAATAGTTGGGAATTTTATTTTGGGCACTTAAAAACGCGCTTTAAGTTTTGAATTTTATTTAATTCAAGACAGAACTATTTGATTTTTTGCACTCAACGCTTTAACTCAACGCTTTTACTGCCAAAAAATTTTGAATTTTTTTAACAGTCTGAATAAAAAGTAAGAACTGTTATGATTTTGAGCACTTAAAGCGCGCAATTTTGGGCACTTGAAGCGCGATTTATGTGCACAAAATTTTGAATTTTCTTTAAACTCTAGAGAAAATGTTAGATAATTTTGGATTTCGGGTACTTATAGCGCGCGGTTTGCCTCAGATTTTAATAAATTTAAACCCACGCTTTTTAACCCAGTTACAATTCGTCTACACTTTGCGCACGGTTTAAGTGTCCACATTTTGTGCACTAGAAGCGCGCGATTTAACTGCTCAATTTTTGAGCACTTGAAGCCTCACTCACGCAGTTTAAGGTCATTCGTTTTAATGATTTTTAGCTCGAAAAATTAATATAAATATTTTTTACAAAATTGGTTGAAATAAATTTCAGAATTGTTACACTTGTTCGCATAACAGTGGTCAGGGAGACGATTACTACAACTGTTTTGCCGATGATCATCCCCATACACCAGGAGAAGGAAATTCGCGAAGTTGTGCTAAGTGGCAAAATGCTGCCTGTTTCACTGCTGATAATATTCATTCTGAAAGTGGCATGCTTGTGACTGAAGTACACAGAGGATGCTCTTCCTTTGAGATACCAAATACAAGCTGTGCTCACATGGAATATTTGGATAGTAAGTTTTATTTTATTATTTTAAAAAGATGATTCCACTTGACATTTCGTGGAGGCTGTCACTGTGATCATCATGATGTTTTGCAAATACATCGGGGTCGGGCGTCTAGGTAAAAGCCACGCAAAAACCTACGCTAGATCACGCAAAAAACCTGCGCATCTGAAAAAAGTATTTTTCCGACGTCGGGCGTAAAGGCTTTACTGTATAGCCTTTACCTAGGGTTTCCATCATTATAATCGACCTATAAAAATACTCGATGAACAGGTCTAGAACTTCTTGAGGACAAATAGCAAAGAAATTGGTAAAAAAAATTTTGTCGTCAATGGATCGGAATATAGCGATTTTTCGTACTATCAGTATTAAATTATTTGAAAACAAATGCCAAATTGATAGATTTTTGTTCAACGCTACATATTAGTAAAATTAACTCAATTTTTGCAAAAAAAATAAAAAATTTCAAATTTATGATTTTTTGGCTGTCAAACCTCGATTTTTCGAGACAAAAAGTAAAAGTTAAAAAAAAAGGATGCCCGTTTGGTCCGAAAAAATTATTCAAATATCAAATTTACCTCCTCGTTGACTTTAACTACCACCATTTTTTGGTATGTTTATCTCATAGATGTATAAAATTAACATAAATTCTAATTATAATTGAAAATATAACATAATTTGTTATTAATTGAATTCTTATTCAGATACCGATTATGCCGTATGCCGCCAGACATGCACAGGATCTGCTTGTAACAGTGAAAAATATCCGACTGACGAAAATAATTGTGAATGTCCAGCTGTTTTACCATCGTTCTAACTTCACCCTTTATTGGGAATATAAAAAGTAACGGACAAAATGATGAGTAACTGATTGTTCTGTGCTTTTGTTTAATATAAATTGTAATATGTAGGCAATATAATAAATAAACAATATTCAAAAAACAATGATTAAGAAAGGGGTCTCTAGGCCTTTCGTTGCGTGTTTGAGTTTGACTTTTATTTTCAAAGCCCTTATTGGTCAAACGCGATCGCGCGAAGAAAATCAAGGGATCCTCTTCTTTGATATAAAATCGTTTTGCCGGAGAATTATTTGTTCTTCGGAGGTTATCGTCAGTAATTAAACGAAAATACTGGTTTTCATCGGTGAATTGACAGAATATTACGCGTCAGTTGACCAAAAAGTACTTCTATATCCTGTTCCAACCCCCTTGAATCAAAAACGGTTTTGTATTGTAAAATACGTATTGTACAATACAAAACAGTTTTTGATTAAAGGGGGTTGGAACAAGATATATACTAAGTAAAAGTAAAAATTTCACCCCCTTTCGATCCGATCTGGTCCGGTATACTCGAAATTTCACCCCCAGCCGATATGATCTGGTCCGGTATGGTTAAAATGTTACTCCCAGCCGACATGATCCGGTACGATATGCCCTTAATTTACTTTGTGCCGACCCCTGGTTGGAACAGGATAAAGTTTTTTGAACAAAAATCTTTCATTGGAAAAAAATCCAAGTTCACGAAAAAAACATTATCTATATTGTCAGATAAGTACGACTTTTCTGTTGCTCAAACGGAGCCTCTATGATGAAAGTAAACCTTTTTCACCTATATTTTTTTTCGTCGAGTTCTGAAAAAGACTTTTTAACTACACTTTAATACAAATTTTTATCTAAACATTGACTGTATCGATAAAAATTTGTAGGCGGAAAATATTCATTATTTTTAATTCAAATTTATAGAATATTTTCTAAATGGTTCAAAATTTTATTTTTGAATAAAGCAAACTACTGTTTTTTGCTTATAACTTGTCTGGCGTGTTCAGTTAAAATTTTTAAATAAAACTGTTCACGAAGGACTATGAAATACTCCCAGCTCAATCGCTTTCGGCCCAATTTCTTTGAGAAAAAACTACAATTTCAGTACTAAAATTACTTCCATATACTGTTGCGTTTTTTCGGAGGAAAGTATGGCGGTCTGCAGATACATAAAAATTTTTGAAAATCTGGATTTATTGATATTTTAACGGTTAGCTACAGTGTACTACCGGGTACTACAGGGTAGGTCACTCTTGATTTATTGTTTCTAATTTTAAATAGTAGCGCTGCTGAGCTTGATTTAAAAAAATACGAAGTTTGAATTTTAGGTTTCCAAAGGTCGTCAAAAATTTGACAGCTGAAATTTATATTGATTGTTCAAGAATCACATTTCCTGATTTCAAATAATAAACTTATTTCTCGAATTTTTTAGAAGTGAACTGACTGCAGTTATCTCAATTAAATATTAATATTTTTGTTATGAGTTATGCATTTAAAGATAAACTTAAGGGGGTTCTATAGGTGGGCTTTATTTTCGGATCTAGCATAGGTAGAGACTTTTTTTTCATTTTTGAATTCTGCGTGGCTTGTTTACTGATATTATAATTAGAGAAATTAAGAATTGGAAATTTTTTTTCCTGAAATTAGTTCAAAATTTTTTAGGTAATTCAAAATGACAAAAATGTTTTGATCTCTAGCGCTAGAACTATAGATATTTCGAACATAGTTTATAATATCAATTTCAGAAAAATGATGCTTACGATTCAATTGATGCCATTCAAAACGCAATAGGATAACATTGAGATTTAAAAATAATTTTCAAATTTTCCTCCTGAGAGTTAAAAACTGACATTGAAAATTCGAGCGCAGTCATTTTCTTTCAAATTGTCAGAATAATCTGTGATACATGTAAAAATAGTTTTGTAAATCACGTGTAGAAAAAATATCGCTGTCCGTGGCCAAAATAGCAAAAAATGGGCCTTTTCGGCATAATCGAGACATTTTGAGGATGAAAATCAAAAAACGCGGGCATTCATTTTTTTTGCTATGCTATTTCACAACTTATGTGTGAGTATGAATATTTTCTGAAATAGGACGAAAAAAAAATATAAGCTTTAGAAGAAAATTATTGCTCTCGGTTAACATCATTTACTGGTTGGTTGTAAATTCGATCTTGAAAATTTTTAGCAAAAGTTGTTCACGAGATTATGAACTATCATCCTAGAGTTCCCAAGTGGGCGTCGATAATTGGGCTATTTTTAACACATTTTTGAGTGAAGTTTCTGAGAAACCAGGCGTCAGAAATAATTATTTTTTTTCAAAATACGTAGTACAACTTTTAAGGAAGATGCCAGTACTATTCAGAGCATCTGATACCTACGCTCAGAAAATGATTTTGAGTAGGCGTCCATAAAAGCACTAAAAAGCCTCCTCCTGATTCATTCCTCATCTTTTTTTTCTTGTTATTTGCAATTTAACTTCCGAATATGAATGCGCATCTCCGAAAGGAAGAAAATTTCAAAAATTTGGGGTCAAAACAGCGTATTTGGGAGCCTCATGCAAAAGCCTACTCCTCCTTGAAAATATATAGAATTTTTTTTATTTGTACAACAAATTCACTGCAAAGCCTGGATTAAGGTCCGAACGGAAGCCCTTTTCCGATTTTTTTCTGAGAAATCTCAATTATCGTCACCCTTAATTTAACTTTTAATTTCAACCCCCGAAAAATTGACTTTTCTTTGAAAAAATTTCTAAACCCAAAAAAAAACTTATAAGTGAAAAAACTTGCCATAAAATTCTCTACAAAATAGGTTTATCAAAAAGTATTATACGTGAAGTCGAGATATCGACGCCCATTCCCTTTAAGACCTAAAAAAACCCTTTTTTATTTTATTTTCATGAACATAATGAATGTTTTCGTTAAAAAATTATGATGTCTTTTTCACCAAATAAAAATAATTTTTTTTTTCTAAAACACAATAAATTTATTTTTTTGTTCAATAAAAAATATAATTTCCTTTTTGTCAAAAGTTTTGATTGCTATTAACAAGTAAGATGTTGTTTTTCGAAACAGTGCGATTCTTTTTATCTTAGAACAATAGAATCTCCTCTCTTTTTTTAAATTCAATGTCCGTTGAAGTTATGTCTCACATTTTGTCGACGTAAATTTTCACAAAATGCTTCTGGCATTATTAACGATTTCCGTTGAGTACTCCGCGGTATTCGTGGGACCATTAACTTATACAGTATTTTTATGAGTATCTTCTGATAGACAATTTCTAAGATAATAGTTTTAATGGACACTGT
>SCLH01001207.1:185627-210855 GCA_004367855.1 Oikopleura vanhoeffeni
GTTTGAAATCAATGAAAAGTATCAAATAATTTTTGTAAATTTTTGTCGAGTTTTTTTCAATCTCAAAAATATATAAAAACATGAATTATATTTAGACATAATGGTGCTTTCATAAATAATGAACCGGGTTGTGAAGGGACATCAGCCCGACCACTGGTCGGACCACCAATTTTCATCCCATTTTTTCTCCTACTTTGCTTAACCACGCAAAGGGGATGCGAAAACCAACGCAAAAGCCGTTTTAACAAGCCTGATCAGAATCATTTGAATTAATTGTATATATTGTGGGTAAGTCGAGATACATGACCCGATTTTTTTCTTTTTCTGTAAATTAAAATTTTACGGGAGAAGTGAAACATCTGTCATGTTTGCGAAAGTGATTCTCTTGTACCAAATACTCGAGATAACTGTGAGAACATTCCAATTGACGAAAAACGTAAGTTATAAACGTAACTCATACGAAAATCTTTGAATTCTTTTCGGTAACTTTATTGACTAAAAAAGGCTATTTAACCCACCTATCGAGCACAGTTCAACTACTTCGTCAACGCATCCTGTGTTTTGAAACATGTATTCATATTTCGGAAGTTTTTGGACCTGCAACCAATTAATCTTTTTGATATTTCGCTGGCTAAATAAAACTTTTCCAGTTATTTTTGGTCGCTGTGTCTTCAAAACAAAAACGAACGCAAGTGCGAACTAAAAATGCCCTAAATTTCGTGGAGCCCTTTTTAAGATAAATTTCACGGATGAACAGTTACAGGCACTAACTTCAATTTTTATTATGCTGTATTATTTTGTTTACAGGGGGGGCTCTATACGCCAGCCCAATATCGCCGAATTCACCAATATCGTCGGAAAAACCTGTTGCAATTTTATGGATAGTTCAAGCTTAGAATCTTTGAGTGTGCCGATTTTTGCCAAAAAAAGCCAATTATCGGCGATTTGCGTGGGCATTGAGGTTTTTATCACGAATATACTTGAGTGAGTATAAATGACGGCAATTTTTTCAAGTTGAATTCGTAAATCTACTCTTTCAAATTTGGGTTGATTTGCGGCTCTAGTGGAGTAAGTAATTCTACACATTTTTGGAATTTACTTCATTCGAATCATCGTTAAAATACCTTCTGAAATTAAAAACAAATTCATACAATGACGGCATTTTGAACGTCAGTAAATGCTCACGGCGTTGTTTCGTTTTCAAAAAATCACCGTAAAAAGTGCCAATATCGCCGAAATTTTGGCAAAATGGCCCCGGCCTCCCCTGAACAGGGCACCCCTGTTATTATATTTTCAACAGGTACTACAATGTTATAATGAGTTCTCAGTAAAGCCCTCCCTGAAATATAAAATTTATTTTATTTTAAAATGGAATGTCCACGACGCGACATTCATGGCTGGTTTCAAAGTCTGTGAGTTAAAATGTTGAGGGTCAAAAAGATTTCCTGAAAGTATCAGAGGTTGTTCGACATTTTCAATGCCAAGAGACCGTCCAATCTGACAATGTGCCATACTGTACGGATCCGATTACATTGAAACCCAATATGAAGGTCGAGTGTCTTAGAGAAAATTTTTTTTGATACGCAAAAGATCTCGAGACATTCTTCTAAAATGAAGTATTTTTTTCATTTTTGGCCTCTAAATTATAGAAAATCTGATAAACCAAATTTTTCATTGTTCATGATTCGAAATAACTTATACATTCAAAACAAAAAATTCATTGATTTTAAAAAAAAAGTTGGAATAAATTTCGCATAAATATCTGCTGGACATCTCCTTTTATTGAAATTAATATAAGGAATATATAAGTTTTTTATTTTTCAAGTTTCAAAAAACATGTTTGAGGCCTTACTTAATGGAAAGATTCCAAATTATCTTGTAAATTTATCAAAAACAAAAACAAGAATTGCAAAATATTTTTAATTACGAATTTAGGAATTTTCGAACCCAATAAAACAGAAGAATAAAATAATTAAACAATTTGGCGTCCACTCTATGTTCAAATCATGATTTTTGAAGCATTATTATGGATAAAATTTTTCTTATATCATGAGGTGTTTCATTTTTCTCTCAACTGTAGATTGATTTTAAATAGTACAAATAGAAAATAAAAATTTTGAAAAAATTAGTAAAATTAGTTTGAAAATATCTGAGTAATTGTTGGGAATCAAAGTATACTCGGCACAAATGTAAACCGTTTCATCTGTGAGATATATGTTTGGTCATTTCAGGAATTTTATAATTATGATTTTTTTTAAATTTTAAAAGCATTAAAACGGAGGAATTTGAAAACCAGCTGCCGAATGTGAATTAAATCAAGACAGAATTCTCCTATAGAAAAATTGCCTCAAAATATCCATACTAATGAATCCGTCAATTTTGCCTGACAATGTTTTTGTCTTACGAACAAAATTTGAGACTTGATCTAGGGTGAAATTAAATTAAAAATTGTCGTCAACATTAAAATTTTCTATATAAGAAGGACCACTTATTAGGTCATTATTTTTAAAAAAAAGTTTTAAGCTAAAAATTCGATGTTTTAAAAAAAATAAATTTTTCTTGACAATTGCCTATTTTCATCGAAAAACAAGTTTAATAACAGAAAATTCACCGTTTTTTTAAATACAGAATATTAACTTTGAAATTTAGTATGCAAACAAACCCTGTACTGATGCAATAACTGCATTATAACACCAGATGTCTTTGCAGAACCATTTGAAAATGTTTCACCTGTCAAGAAACTTTGGAACCAATCAACCAGTCTATACGGTTATTCTGATACCGGTTGCTTTCTACACCAAGATGAAAAATATCTTCACGAATGTGCTCCTTTTGATACAATGGTGTAACTGATATGGAAGTTGATTGGACTATTCTTGGATTTCACAAAATACAATTGTTACTCGACATTGGCCAGGGAAGCACAGCCCGAAACCTGAATAATCTTTATACACATTTAAAAAATAATAGAAGAAACTGCCCAAGAAAAATGTTGTAAAAAAATAATTACCTTTTAACAACTTTCTAAAGATTTCGTTCGACAAAAAGTCAAAAAATGGTTAAAAAGAGACTAAAAAAAATTTATTAAAAAAAATTTTATTTGCTTCCCGGCGGACCTTGGCCGGAAGTTCGATATCGATAACCGATGCCCGAGTTGATATTCAATTCTTTTGTGGTTTTATATGGTGAAAAAACCACTCGGTGACACACACAACTCGGACATATCTATCAAAAATAACGTAAAATCACCGATTTTTGTCCAAAATAATCTCTCGCGGATAAAAACAAATGTTTATAGTATGAACTCAGGCATCGTAATCGATTACTGTTCGTAATTGATAAAAAAACTCAAATTAAATCTGCTACGAATTTAAGGCCCAAGATAAGGCGACTAAATTTTGTTGTTTTTTATAAGGTAGATGACAAGTCGACTAAAATTATATCCAATTAACAGTTCTTGTCAAGAAGGAAGCAGTCTGAATTTACAATACAAAAAGTACTCAAACTCAAGAGGTTTTGGTTCCAATGTAATTAGACATTGAGACTTATTCCAAGTTCATGGAACCAACAGATGTAAGTATTATTATAAAATTCGACATTGTTTGTAGCTGAAAGTAAAAAATTGCCCTTATTAATATAATAAACTTTGAAATTTAACAAAATTTTGGTGAGAACTTCTTCAAATAATGAGTTATTAAAAATTTGACAATCAAAGTTATTTCGTCGAACAAATTCAAACCAAATTTACACCGGTGTTTTAATGGGGGTGCACACACTTAGGTGCCGCAAAATTTGTTCGTCGTGCTGACCCGATTGACACATGTCATTTTTTCCTAGCAATTTTAATAGTTGGATTTTATTTTGGGGCACTTAAAAACGCAGCTTTAAGTTTTGAACTTATTTAACTCGAGACAGAACTATTTGATTTTTGCACTCAAAGCTTTAACTCAACGCTTTTACTGCCCAAAAATTTTGAATTTCTACAGTCTGAAGAAAAAGTAAGAACTGTTATGACTTTGAGCATTTAAAGCGCGTAATTTTGGGCACTTAAACGCGATTTATGTGCACAAAATTTGAATTTTTTTAAACTTTAGAGAAAATGTTAGATAATTTTGAATTTCGGGTACTTATAGCGCGCGTTTGCCTCAGATTTTGATAAATTATAAACCCACGCTTTTTTAACCCAGTTACAATTCGTCTACACTTTGCG
Organism: Oikopleura vanhoeffeni; assembly: GCA_004367855.1. NCBI lineage: Eukaryota > Metazoa > Chordata > Appendicularia > Copelata > Oikopleuridae > Oikopleura > Oikopleura vanhoeffeni. Next base: position 189,838 of record SCLH01001207.1, read on the forward strand.
CACGGTTTAAGTGCCACATTTTTGCGCGCGATTTAACTGCTCAATTTTTGAGCACTTGAAGCCTCACTCACGCAGTTAAGGTCATTCGTTTTAATGATTTTTAGCTCGAAAAAATTAATATAAATATTTTTTACAAAATTGGTTGAAATAAATTTCAGAATTGTTACACTTGTTCGCATAACAGTGGTCAGGGAGACGATTACTACAACTGTTTTGCCGATGATCCATCCCCATACACCAGGAGAAGGAAATTCGCGAAGTTGTGCTAAGTGGCAAAAATGCTGCCTGTTTTCACTGCTGATAATATTCATTCTGAAAGTGGCATGCTTGTGACTGAAGTACACAGAGGATGTTCTTCCTTTGAGATACCAAATAACAAAGCTGTGCTCACATGGAATTTGGATAGTAAGTTTTATTTTATTATTTTAAAAAAGATGATTCCACTTGACATTTCGTGAGGCTGTCAGTGAAGCCTGTCACTGTGATCATCATGATGTTTTGCAAAACATCGGGGTCGGGCGTCTAGGTAAAAACAGCAAAAACCTACGCTAGATCACGCAAAAACCTGCGCATCTTAAAAAATATTTTTCCGACGTCGGGCGTAAAGGCTATACTGTATAGCCTTTACTAGGGTTTCCATCATTATAATCGACCTATAGAAATACGTCGATGAACAGTCTAGAACTTCCTTGAGGACAAATAGCAAAGAAATTGGTAAAAAAAATTTTGTCGTCAATGGACGGAATATTAGCGATTTTTCGTACTATCAGTATTAATTATTTGAAAACAAATGCCAAATTGATAGATTTTTGTTCAACGCTACCTATTAGTAAAATTAACTAAATTTTGCAAAAAAAATGAAAAATTTCAAAATTTATGATTTTTTGGCTGTCAAACCTCGATTTTTCGAGACAAAAAGTAAAAGTTAGAAAAAAAGGATGCCCGTTTGGTCCGAAAAATTATTCAAATATCAATTTACCTCCTCGTTGACTTAACTACCATTTTAACTACCACATTTTTGGTATGTTTATCTCATAGATGTATAAAATTAACATAAATTCTAATTATTATTGAAAATATTAACATAATTTGTTATTAATTGAATTCTTATTCAGATACCGATTATGCCGTATGCCGCCAGACATGCACAGGATCTGCTTGTACAGTGAAAAAGTATCCGACTGACGAAATAATTGTGAATGTCCAGCTGTTTTACCATCGTTCTAACTTCACCCTTTATTTGGGAATAAAAAAGTAACGGACAAAATGATGAGTAACTGATTGTTCTGTGTTTGTTTAATATAAATTGTAATATGTAGGCAATATAATAAATAACAATATTCAAAAACAATGATTAAGAAAGGGGTCTCTAGGCCTTTCGTTGCGTGTTTGAGTTTGACTTTTATTTTCAAAGCCCTTATTGTCAAACGCGATCGCGCGAAGAAAATCAGGGATCCTCTTCTTTGATATAAAATTCGTTTTGCCGGAGAATTATTTGTTCTTCGGGGGTTATCGTCAGTAATTAAACGAAAATACTGGTTTCATCGGTGAATTGACAGAATATTACGCGTCAGTTGACCAAAAAGTACTTCTATATCCCTGTTCCAACCCCTTGAATCAAAAGGTTTTGTATTGTAAAATACGTATTGTACAAACAAAACAGTTTTTGATTCAAGGGGGTTGGAACAAAGATATATTACTAAGTAAAAGTAAAAATTTCCACCCCCTTTCGATCCGATCGGTCCGGTATACTCGAAATTTCACCCCCAGCGATATATCTGGTCCGGTATCGGTTAAAATGTTACCCCAGCCGACATGATCCGGTACGATATGCCCTTAATTTACTTTGTGCCGACCCGTGGTTGGAACAGGAATAAAGTTTTTGACAAAAATCTTTCATTGGAAAAAAATCCAAGTTCACGAAAAAAAACATTATCTATTTGTCAGATAAGTACGACTTTTCTGTTGCGCAACGGAGCCTCTATGATGAAAGTAAACCTTTTCACCAATATTTTTTTTCGTCGAGTTCTGAAAAAGACTTTTAAACTACACTTTAATACAAATTTTTGTCTAAAACATTGACTGTATCGATAAAAATTTGTAGGCGAAAATATTCATTATTTTAATTCAAATTCATAGAATATTTTCTAAATGGTTCAAAATTTTTTTTTGAATAAAGCAAACTACTGTTTTTGCTTATAACTTGTCTGGCGTGTTTCAGTTAAAATTTTTTAAATAAAACTGTTCACGAAGGACTATGAAATACTCCCAGCTCAATCGCTTTCGGCCCAATTCTTTGAGACAAAACTACAATTTCAGTACTAAAATTACTTCCATATCCCTTTATCACCTTTTGGTTAGAATGCGTAGCCACAACGTTAAAATCACACGTTAAAAGGAGTAGTGGCTACGCATTCTAACCAAAAGGTGATAAAAAGGATATACTTTGCGTTTTTTTCGGGGGAAGTATGGCGGTCTCGAGATATATAAAAATTTTTGAAAATCTGGATTATTGATATTTTAACGGTTAGCTACAGTGTACTACCGGGTAATACAGGGTAGGTCACTCTTGATTTATTGTTTCTAATTTAAATAGTAGCAGCTGCTGAGCTTGATTTAAAAAAATACGAAGTTTGAATTTTAGGTTTCCAAAGGTCGTCAAAATTTGAGAATATTTTGAATCTACGCGGTCTGTTTAATCATAGACACAGCTGAAATTTATATCGATTGTTCAAGAATCACATTTCCTGATTTCAAATAATTAAACTTTTTTCTCGAATTTTTTAGAAGTGAACTGACTGCAGTTATCTCAATTAAATATGAATATTTTGTTATGAGTTATGCATTTAAAGATTAACTTAAGAGGGTTCTATAGGTGGGCTTTATTTCTGGATCTAGCATAGGTAGATGGACTTTTTTTTCATTTTTGAATCTGCGTGGCTTGTTTACTGATATTATATTAGAGAAATTAAGAATGGAAAATTTTTTCCTGAAATTAGTTCAAAATTTTTTAGGTAATTCAAATTGACAAAAATGTTTTGATCTCTAGCGCTAGAACTATAGATATTTCGAACATAGTTTATAATATCAATTTCAGAAAAATGATGCTTACATTTCAATTGATGCCATTCAAAACGCAATAGGATAAACATTGAATTTAAATAATTTTCAAATTCCTCCTGAGATTAAAAACTGACATTGGAAAATTTCGAGCGCAGTCATTTTCTTCCAAAATTGTCAGAAATAATCTGTGATACATGTAAATAGTTTTGTAAATCCACGTGTAGAAAAAATATCGCTGTCCGTGGCAAAATATCAAAAAAATGGCCTTTTCGGCATAATCGAGACATTTTTGAGGATGAAAATCAAAAAACGCTAGGGCAGTCATTTTTTTGCTATCTATTTCACAACTTATGTGTGAGTATGAATATTTTCTGAAATAGGACGAAAACAAATATAAGCTTTAGAAGAAAATTATTGCTCTTCGGTTAACATCATTTACTGGTGGTTGAAATTCGCATTCTTGAAAATTTGTAGCAAAAGTTGTTCACGGAGATTAAGAACTATCATCCAAGAGTTCCCAAGTGGGCGTCGATAATTGGGCTATTTTTTAACACATGTTTGAGTGAAGTTTCTGAGAAACAGGCGTCAGAAATAATTATTTTTTTCAAAATACGTAGTACAAACTTTTAAGGAAGATGCCAGTACTATCAGAGCATCTGATACCTACGCTCAGAAAATGTTTTGAGTAGGCGTCCATAAAAGCACTAAAAAGCCTCCTCCTCATTCATTCCTCATCTTTTTTTCTTGTTTTTGCAATTTAAACTTCCGAATATGAATGCGCATCTCCGAAAGGAAGAAAATTCAAAATTTGGGTCAAAACAGCGTATTTGGGAGCCTCACGCAAAAGCCTACTCCTCCTTGAAAATATATAGAATTTTTTTATTTGTACAACAAATTCACTGCAAAGCCTGGATTAAGGTCCGAACGGAAGCCCTTTTCCGATTTTTTTCTGAGAAATCTCAATTATCGCTCACCTTAAATTTAACTTTTAATTTCAACGCCCGAAAAAATTGACTTTTCTTTGAAAAAATCTCAAAACCCAAAAAAAACTTATAAGTGAAAAAACTTGCCATAAATTCTCTACAAAATAAGTTTATCATAAACAAGTAATTATATTTCAAAACTCAAAGTCTAAAAAGCAGAACTTAAACATGTGACTTGAAATAATATAAGAACATATTTTTTATATCAGTGATGTTATATAATTTATGAAAATTATAAAAATTGTAAATTAAGCTGCTTGAGTTAGTTCTGTAAAGGACACTGATTTTTTCTCTAATGAAGAACCTAAAAAAGTAAGGATAGTTGTAAACCATTACAAATGTAAACATTGAGCCTCTGAAACCTTAGGATTAATAGAATATAAATAAAATATAATTATGATTTGGTCGTATGACTCATATGGAGAGGTACCAATGAGGAAGGCGACGGAGTAGGACGGTTGACTAATGGAGCAGCTGATATTTGTTCATTTCATGGATTGACATATTGTCCTGTTTATAAAAATTGAGTAATTTGTATTAAATAAGAAGAATGGAAACCCATGGCGAGTTTTTTAGAAAAAAATATTTTAAATACTTAAGAATTATAGGATATAATAAAATATAATAAGAATGAAAATATAAGAACAATAGTCGAGGCACAATGTAAATCACTTAAAAATTTAAATATGTAAAAGCATATTATTATAATGTAAAATTAAAAACATGCACCACTTTTATTTATATCATATTTATAACTGTAAAGTTCAACTTTCTATATTAACGACATACCTGTATTAACTATATTATTCTGCGTTAATCTGATCCGTAGCCACTCTGGTACCATTGAGTGCGAATAAACAACAGTAATAATAATAATTATTACGTTAGCCGAGATATCGACGCCCACTCCCTTTAAGACCTAAAAACACCCTTTTTTTGATTTTAATTTTCAATGAACATAATGAAATGTTTTCGTAAAAATTATGATATGTCTTTTTCACCAAATAAAAATAATTTTTTTTTTCTAAAAACACAATAAATTTACTTTTTTGTTCAAATAAAAAATATAATTTCCTTCTTGGTAAAGTTTTGATTGCTATTAACAAGTAAGACTGTTGTTTTTCAAAACAGTGCGATTCTTTTTATCTTAGAACAATAGAAATCATCCTCTTCTTTTTTTAAATTCAATTGTCCGTTGAGTGATGTCTCACATTTTGTCGACGTAATTTTCACAAAAGCTTCTGGCATTATTAAACGATTTCGTTGGTACTTCCGCGGTATTCGTGGGACATTAACTTATACAAGTAATTCTTTATGAGTATCTTTCTGATAGACAATTTCTTAAGATAATAGTTTAATGGACCTGAAAAAAAGTCAACTAGTGACTACTTTGATAGTTATATTGGAAAAAATAATGAAATGAATTGATTTTTCGTGGTTTTTGGTCATATTTTATCAGAGATACGCAAAAGTACCCGAAAAGTACTCAATACCACAAAAGGTACATCAAAATAGTTCAAGTTTCAAAAAAGTACCCCCAGAGTAACCCAGTCTCTCCGAACTACCAAAAAAATAACCCAGTTTCAAGCAAGTCCCCCAAAAGTAGCTCAGTACGACCAGAGAAACCCATCACAAAATTCTTTATCACGAATGATGATTTGGAGAAATTATTTCAAAAATACGATTGGACCGATATCGTCGACAATTTAATTGATAAATTGAAAAGCTAGGTTAATCTATAATTCGAGTTATTTTTTTCAATATATCATATATTATTTAGTTTACTTATATCCCTTTATCACACTTTAGTTAATATCTCGGCCCTGATTAGCAAACGTAGTGTGTTTTTAAGTTGTAGAGCCGGGATATTAACAAAAGTGTGATAAAGGGATATATCATGTGAAAATATTCATTTGAACAAGTTTTTCGTTTTTTTCTCTAACAATTTAACATATTCAATTATATACATGTGTATATGATTGAAATCTCTAGCCCTTGAGTTCCGCGTTTGTCCTTGAACTTATTTCCGAAGCTCTTATTGGTCAACGCTGTTATTTCCGTTGATTTCATTGGTCGAACGCCAACGCGGAACCAAAGGTCTTGACACTCAAATCTGGAACATGTCATATTATTTGTCGAATTAAATATTTTTAGAGTTTTTTCATGATAATTTTTTATTAATAGATAAAATTTAAGCCAATTTTCCCGCTATAGTCTTTTTAATAAAGTTTAACAAATATCTAATGAAAAACTTGATGAAAGAGTCCCGAGTCGGGACTCCCGATTTTTTTACTTTTTTCATGAATTACGATCCTTATTATGAAAGACAACGTGTGACTTATAATATTACAGGAGCTTTTCAGACTTTTTGGAAAGTGACATGTATATTTTTTAGAAAAAACATGTCAACAAATTATTAGCACACTCTAACTCGTAGACTTGATTTCTGCCATCTAGCTGTCATTCACCATTTAATCGCATTTAACGACGCTTAATCATCAATGACAAGATCAGTTATAAAAGTATCAATAAACATTAAAACAAAATGACGTTTGTGCGTTTTTTTTGAAAATTTTTACTGTATTACAGTACTTATTTTTTGTAAAATTTTTCGAAATCACCAAATAAAACCTTTGATCGTGATCAAAAAAATATAATCAGCCTTTTTTTCCATCACACCATAGCCCAAAAATGATCACGTGACCGTATAATCAAGAAATAAGGTAGGCCAAAATAGTACTGTTTTTTTTTCAAAATTGCTTAAATCACTTTTTAAAAAAAGTGAAGAGGTTCTTAAAAAGTTTTAAGACTTTTTCCCATTACACCAAAGTCCAAAAACAATCACGTGACCTTCAAATTAAGAAATAAGGTTTTGGTTCAAGTACACAAATAGTACTCAAATTATCACAGAGACCTGCAATTATACTTATATGGGTAACTTTTCAAGAGAAAATATTTGGTATTTTTTTAACACCCGACACCACTTGGAAGGGTAATGAACATTTTTTTAATCTTGGAACTGGAGCATCATAGAGACCTGAAATTACACTTTTGGAGGGAACTTTTCAAGAGAAAATTTTTGGCATATTTTAATTTGACACCCGACACCACCTGGTGGAGTGAAGAGCATTTTTTGAATCTTGGAACTGGAGCATCAAAAAATTTCGCCACCAGGTGGTGTCGGATGTGAAAATAAATGATGCCAAAATTTTTCTCTTGAAAACTTACTCGCATAAGTATAATTTTAGGTCTCTATGATATTCCAGCTCCAAGATTCAAACAGTGCTCTTTACACCACCAGGTGCTGTCGGGTGTCAAAAAATTAATGACAAAAATTTTCTCGTGAAAATTTACCCCCTATAGTATATTTGTAGGTTTAGATAATGTTTAGTTCTCTTCAAACCGCAAATTACCGGTAAACCGGTGGAGTCTTGAAACCGACAAAACAAAAATTGAGGTTAACGTTTTTTGGCTACACGATGCGAAAAAACGTTTCTTGGTACCTACTACGGTTTTTGCTCCAGAGCGGGGGCACCTAAAAAAAAATTACCTTAACGCTGATTTTTTTCGAACTGCAATTGGAATCTAATTATGAGATGCATTTATAATCAAAATAAAAAGAAAATTTCTGATTCATCAGCGAGATAATTGTCTTAAGGGGGTGGCATCGACTCGGCGGACTGGAGTCAATTTAACTTACGAAATTAATTAGATGTTTTACTTTTTTCTGCTTATTATCAAAGCATTATGAAAATTTTCCGCAATTTTTGTCCAAAATTTATTCTGATTGTTTTTTTTGAAATTTGTGAATAAAAGCAAATAAAATAGCGACTTTAACTATTTTCATGCATGTCTACATATTTTATGACTGCTGTTTGAAAAATCATAATATGTTTATTTGTCATTTTTTGTCGACTTTTTTAGAAAAATTATGAAAATTTTTCGCAAATCGTGTCCAAAATTTTTAATTTCAGGTTTTTCGAATTTCTTATAAAAATGAGGTAGAATAATTTATTTAACTTTTTTGTATCTATTAAATCTCCGTATGTCAACTAATGAGTTGGTCGCGCGATTATCATTTCTAAACTATGGATGAAATTTTTAACACTCGGCTGTACACTCGATAAGTGCCATTCGGCACTAAATTTTTCAAAATTTTATGAAAATGAAAAATTTTCAATACAATTGCGGGTGTTATAGGCGTCATTTTTAGTAATAGTCAGGACATTTTTTAATATCAAAACGCAATTAGAGGTCAATTTGTATCTCAAAAAAAAGTTGTTTTTTTACTTTTTGGCATTTTTGATAATTTTTCATGGAAATAAAAATTTCATATCAAGGAAATTTTTCAATACGCAACAAATAAAAACCGGACTTTTTAAGGCAAAACACCCGACAATGTCTGAAGTTTATTAATATCGTCTTTAAAAAATCTCTAGTCGAGTTTAGTTGGAATGGATGTACAGTGAAAAGTGGTTTTTTTTATTTTTTCCCAGATAATTTGTTATGTTAAGAAATTAAAATTATAAACGTTTGTAAGAATGAACACTTTTATTGAAGATAAAAAATTAAAAAAAATATTTTCATCTTTTTTTTCTTTCATATATCGCTCTGAAAAAATGTACCAATTTGCCGGATCGATGCCACCCCCTTAATTAGATCATGAACGGCTTAATTGAATAGGACCTTAAATAAAAAACTATAGATAATTGACATTTTAAACATGAGCCGCTACAGCGCCTCACGGGCGGCTGGGCCATCTTTAACTGCGGTCGTACCCGATTTTAGGGAGTGAGTGTCGCTGATCTGGACCCTTTACGATGCCGTTTCCAGACAATCTAGCAAGGAACATATTTAAAAAACATTTTAAACTGGAGGAACGATTTCTTGCGATCATAGTAATCTGATATAATACCCCCTACGCATACACAAAAAATTTCAAAAATTTCTTCAAAAACCTATCTTCACCCTCAATTTTAGAGATTTTGATTTAATTTTTTTCCGAGATCATCTTTATCGCAATATAAAAATCTTATCAAAGTGTTGGTGTAATTTTTTATTTTCGCGGATGTAATATCGAAAAAACCACCTTCACTTAGTTTTTCAATTTTTAAATTTTTTAAACATATCATATTTTTTTCCTGTTGCAGGCTGAGAATTGAAATGAGCACCGAAAATTTATGCTCAGGGGGTTCTATTTATGTCAATTGTTGTAATTGCTGGGTAAATATCACTACTTTTTATCGGTCTCTTATTTTTGTTTGGAATGTTCAAACGTAAAAATGGAAGATAATTATTGTTCCGTGAACGCTGTTTATAATAATTGTATATATATAATTATTTTTGAATCAGTTAATAACTCGTAACACATGTTACGGAAATGATTTTTCACACTCTCAATTTTTCCTCAGCAGCGAATAACTCTCGGAAGTCGTATGCGAATTATCCAAAATTTTCAGAGAAAGAAAGAAAACAAATTTTGTCACATAGTTCTTGTGAGATAATTTGAAATTTACGTTTTTCGTAAAACCGAAAAAACGGTTTCGTAAACGTTCAAATAAATCGTTAAATATGTTTGGACAAAACAAAATTTTAGTATGAAAAGCTTTTACCCAATAAATGCAACAAAGTTTTTGTGGAAAATTATCAGTTTTTTATCTTAAGGGGGTATATCTGGCAGATTTGACATATTCACGGTGATATATTCTGAAAACTAAAAGCTTATGAGAAAAACCGAAAATGCTAATTTGTAGATCTATCCTTAATCTTGCGAAAAAGTACATCACAAATTATTTTTGACCATTACACCAATAAGTACAGTATCGTAACAAGGTGAAATTTTCAAAATTTCAAAATCTATCTCCTCCCAGACGGTATATCCAATTGAGCTCAAATTTGAGCTCAAATTCTAGAACGCCAAATAACCGACGATTTTTAACAATTGCAGACTTCAAAATCTATCTCCTCCGAGGATATGTTNTCGGATGTGAAAATAAATGATGCCAAAAATTTTTCTCTTGAAAACTTACTCGCATAAGTATATATTTCAGTCTCTATGATATTCCAGCTCCAGATTCAACAGTGCTCTTTATCACCACCAGGTGCTGTCGGTGTCAAAAAAAATTAAATGACAAAATTTTTCTCGTGATAAATTTACCCCCTATAGTATATGTAGGTTTAGATATATGTTATTTCTCTTCAAACCGCAAATTACACGGTAAACCGGTGGAGTCTAGAAACCGACAAAAAAAATTTGAGGTCAACGTTTTTTTGACTACACGATGCAAAAAAACCGTTTTTGGTACTACTACGGTTTTTGCTCCAGAGGGGGGGCACCTAAAAAAAAATTACCTTAACGCTGATTTTTTTCGAACTGCAATGGAATCCAATTATGAGATGCATTTATAATCAAAATAAAAAGAAAGTTTTTGATTCATCAGCGAGATAATTGTCTTAAGGGGTGCATCGACTCGGCAGACTGGAGTCAATTTAACTTACGAAATTAACTAGATGTTACTTTTTTTCTGCTTATTATCAAGCATTATGAACATTTCCGCAATTTTTGTCCAAAATTATTCTGATTGTTTTTTTTGAAATTGTGTGAATAAAGAGCAAATTAAATAGCGACTTTAACTTTATTTATGCGATGTCTACATATTTTCGACTGCTGTTTGAAAAATCATATTATGTTATCATTTGTTGTCATTTTTTGAATCGAATCGTGTCAAAATTTTATAATTTCATGTTTTTCGAATTTCTTATAAAAATGAGGTAGAATAATTATTTAACTTTTTGTATCTATTAAATTTCCGTATGTCAACTAATGAGTTGGTCGCGCGATTATCATTTCTAACTATGGATGAATTTTTAACACTCGGCTGTACACTCGATAAGTGCCATTCGGCACTAAATTTTGTAGAAAGTGATTTTGATAGTGTAGTCATTTTTATAATGGTCAGGAACATTTTAATATCTAAACGCAATTAAAAGTCAATTTTTCTCAAAAAAAGTTGTTTTTTTACTTTTGGCATTTTTGACAATTTTTCATGGAAAAAAAACTTTCATATCAAGGAAATTTTTAATACGCAAACATAAAAACCGGACTTTTTAGGGCAAAACACCGAAGTCTGAAGTTTATTAATATCGTCGTTAAAAAAATCTGTAGTCGAGTTTAGTTGAATGGATGTACAGTGAAAAGTGGGTTTTTTATTTTTTCCCAGATAATTAGTTATGTTAAGAATTAAAATTATAAACGTCGCAAGAATGAACACTTTATTGAAGATAAAAATTAAAAAATTTATTTTCACCTTTTTTTTTTCATATATCGCTCTGAAAAAATTGTACCAATCTGCCGGATCGATGCCAAAACCCTTAATTAGATCATGAACGTTTAATTGGATAGACGCTTAAATAAAAAGCTATAAATAATTGACATTTAAAACATGAGCCGCTACAGCGCTCACTGGCGGCTGGGCCATCTTTAACTGCGGTCGTACCCGATTTAAGGAGTGAGTGCTGACTGGACCCTTTACGATGCCGTTCCAGAACAACAGCAAGGAACATATTTAAAAAACATTTTAAACTGGAGGAAAATTCCTTGCGATCATAGTAATGTGATATAATACCTACGCATACAGTTCAAAAAATTTCTTTCAAAAACCTATCTTCACCCTCAATTTTAGAGATTTTGTTTTAATTTTTTCCGAAATCATCTTTATCGCAATATAAAAATCTTATCAAAGTGTTGGTGTAAATTTTTTATTTTCGCGGATGTAATATCGAAAAAACCACCTTCACTTAGTTTTAAAATTTTGTAAACATATCATATTTTTTTCTGTTGCAGGCTGAGAAATAAGAGCACCGAAAAGTATGCTCAGGGGTTCTTTTGTCAATTGTTGTGATTGCTGGTAAATATCACCACTTTTTATCGGTCTCTTATTTTTGTTTTGGAATGTCAAACGTAAAAATGGAAGATAATTGTGGTAAGTAAGGTGACGGGGTAAGGTTAAATTGAAAGACTAAATTTGTTTAATTTATGTTTTAAACGGTTTGGATAATATTTTTTTGAAATTCGATAGAGATAAAATTCTATTTTGATTTTTACATTTTTTCATTGAAAGGCCCGAAAAAGTGCTAAATTTCAGCGGCTAAAATGACGTCAAAAATTACTATTCAAAGCATTTTCTTTTCTCAGACCAAGCAGAATAAATAGACTTTTTCAAAAAAAATTATTTTTACTTAATTTGCAAGTTATTTCTTTATTAAAGTTATTAAAAAGCTAAATTAAAAAGGAAATTTTGTTATATTTTCTGTTTAAATGATTTTGGACAATTCTTTTTTACATTCGATAGAGCTGAAAATCTATTTTGATATTTATATTTTTGTATGTGAAAGTCCAAAAAAGCCCAAAATTTCAGCGGCTAAAATGACAACTCAAAACTGAAATTTATATCTACAAAAGTACCATCATCACTCAGCAATTTCACTGCACTTTTTGAAATTTGATATCTTCTTAATTTTCGAGTTCTGGCACTTTTGAGTTATGTCAAATATAATTTTATTCAATGAGTGAGTCCCCTAATTAGTGATTTTTGTCTAATTGATCAGTATTCTTTTTCAACTTAAAACTCCCGCTGTTTCTCTAGCAAATAAGTTTATAATGGATTTTAATACCTTTAACTTATTTGGTTAAAGTTAGGATTGTAATTTTCGAGTTGAAAAGTCTCATCATTTTCTCAAAAACTCGCTGCTGCCCCTTACTAGACCTAGTTAGACTCTGGCCAATGCTTCCTTTTCGCAAAACTCTTCAACTTAATCTCAACTTAATCTCTCCGCGTCTTCAATGCCCGCGGCGTCCCTGTGTTCTATTATCCTCTTCTCCGGAATTTAAGATATAGGGAGAGTTATGGAATTTTTTTTTATCTCATCCTAAATTTCCCCAAATTTTCTGATAAAAAAAATAAAAATTTGCGCCAGTTTGGGGTAAATAGAAATATGGATTTTCAAGTTTTAAGGGGTATATCTGGCAGATTGACATATTCACGGTGATTATTCTGAAAACTAAGAGGCTTATGCAAAAACCGAAAATGCTAATTTGTAGATCTATCCTTAATCTTGCGAAAAAGTACATCACAAATTATTTTTGACCATAACACAATAGGTACAGTATCGTTACAAATGTAATCGAAAAAATGCGAAAATTCGAAATTTTTTTTTGATGACTGGTTTTTTAGTACACTTAATTATCACCTCGTATCAATTTGGAGCATTTAATGCTCTAAGGCCTTAATTTAATCAGACAGATATACTATCCTCTTAAAGTTTAAAATTCCCCGCGAAATTCGTCGAAATTTTTTTTCGATTTTTTTACAAGTTTTCATAAATCTACGCTAGATATTTGTGTTGTTTGTTTGAAAGCTAGGCCTAGAATTTGTTTTTGTTTTGAGCTACATTCAACTGTTTGAAAGTTCAAATTTTCGCCGATCCGAACCAAACTTATATGCTTATACCGTAGAACTTATATACGGTATAAGTTATAACTTAAAAAGAAATACCTTCTACCAAAACACACCGACTTGATTGTACAAAACCTTCCATAAGTGGGATTCTAATATTTATTAAAGATGAGAATGATGAATATTTATTTAACGAAAATGCTGTTTCTTTGGAAGTTAACGTCCTACCAAAATATGAGAAGTTTGTTAAAAATTGCAAAACAAACCCAGAAGGTACTGGATGCAAAAAAAAACTGGAAGCAAAACCAGTTGAAAAAAGTGAAAGTGCTAAATATTTCGAGGAATGCCGAAATTGTAATACCTTAACGAAAGGAGAAGAAAGTGAAATTAACGAATACAACAAAACAGAAAATGTTGCTGAAGTAAAGGGATCAATAATAAACTCGAAATTCAAATATAATGCAAAAAATTTGCTGGGAAGTTGACCTGGCCTGCTTAAAAAGGTGGTCGTCGTAAAATGAGGCTCTAGAAACAAATTTTTCTAATTTTATTTGTGTGTGTTTTTATTAAACCTTTAGACTATTGCGAGTATAGCCTATACTGTATAGGGATATTCCTCTTATCTCCAGGAGAGCACTTTTTGAGGGTTCCGAAACAATTTTGTATAAAATAAGTTGAAATTTATCTATTTTTGGAAAATCAAAACACGATTTGTAAAAAACTTAGGAAGAAATTTGGACAAACCAGCCGCAGATTCTTGTAGTTTTCGAATGTGTAACTTTGAAATCCAGAGAATAGATACATTTTGATTTAGACCCCTAAAATAGGTTCGAAATACTGTTTTTTGGTGATTCTGAAGCAAAATCCAAGAAAATTGGACAAAACTCATCATACTTAACGGCCCACGTTCTGTTCGGTTAATTAAAGGCATGAATCAGTGTTGTATCTTAAAAACTGACGGAGGAGATACATTTTTAAAAAATAATTCCGTCAGTTTTGTAAGCACGTTTCTGACTGGACGAGACATCTGTCACTTTCGATTTTTGTTCAAATATATTACAAAGAGGTAATATTTGGTCCACCGATATGTATTTTTGCGACGATTGGCCACTGAAAACCCCTTAAAATGCGACGACCACCCCATAAAGCCAATCAATTTTGTAGGCTTGACTTGAGTTGGCTAATGTGTTAAATTTTTGAAGATTGATTTTTTTGAGCCAGAATTATTTTGGTCCATATTTTTCTATCCCGACCAAAGAATACTGTCGTCGAATGTTTTTTTGTAATCCGTACTGACCGACGATAAGTTCATCGAAATAAGTTCTAGTAGACATTTCAGTTTTAAATTATAATCCGTTTCGTCCTAAGCAAAAGATCGGCTTGTATAAACGTCCAAAATTAAAAAATTTTGTGATCTTGTGAAAACTTTTTCAATATTTTTGTTCGTGGGTCAAAACACATTTCACTCTGTATACATTTCACTATTGACCCCCTTAACCAGACCTCGGCAAGTGTGGCTTGGCTTGGTCGGCTTGGCTTGGTCCAAGCCACAAAAATTTGCTGGCGTGCCGAGGTCTGCCCTTAACAATCAAATTTTCAAAGCTGGTCTCTCAAAGGATTGTCTTCTTATTTTTACATTGACCACAATAGGTTTTTGGGTGCACAATCAAACAATCAGGCGCCCGGGTTCTTAATCGAGTAGAGTCTTGTCTCTACTTAGTACCCGAAAAAATGAAAAATGCTCATAACAAAACTTTAGCGAGACAGATTCGTCCTTTTTCATTTTGTGTTCTCCTCACGATAAACTTTCTTTCTTTAGAATTTTTGAATAAACGTTTTAAAATATAAAGTTAAATCTTTAAATTTTTCGAATAATTATTTTTAATTTGGGAAGTCTGTTTTATAAAACATAGAAATAGTGAGTTTGCGATCAAAAGTGTGTAAAAGTACGCGGAAGTCAGTTTTTATAATTAT
Organism: Oikopleura vanhoeffeni; assembly: GCA_004367855.1. NCBI lineage: Eukaryota > Metazoa > Chordata > Appendicularia > Copelata > Oikopleuridae > Oikopleura > Oikopleura vanhoeffeni. Next base: position 205,313 of record SCLH01001207.1, read on the forward strand.
TTTATTTTCAAAACAATTGAATGCAACGCTCAATTGCTTGTAGTTAATATTTTTTTCAAATTTTTAATAAGGGTTATCATAGACTGTCCACGATCTCAAAACTTGAATAAAAAAGGTACTTTATTTTGATCCAAATGGTACTAGATCGATTTTTTGGGTTCGTGGGATCATTTTATCTTAAATAAATTTGATCCAATTTTGCCTCTTTCAGGCCGAAAAACTCACTCAAACCTTGCAATTTTGTACAATATTAATTAAAGTAGCGTTGGAGTTAACTAAAGTTGCATGCCCAAAAGAAAAATATCGCGTATTAAGAACAGAATCTAGCGCTTAATTTAAGCTATCTTCTGTAACTCTAGACTACTGTAATGGTGGTCAAAACTAAGTTTCAAAGAAAGAAAATACCCTATTTTGGACCAAATTTTGTAAAAGGGCTAACGCGAAAAAATAGATACTTGTTAAAAAGGTCATATGAATCTGAAAATTTATGACTCAATATAGTTTTTGACGCTTACAATTTTGGCCGTTATCATCAAGTTAAGTTTTATCATCGTAAAATTCATTTATCGAGCATTTTTTTTAAAAGGGCCAATTTTATCAATTTGTAATAAACTCACCCCACTCTTCCCAATTTTGTTATCTATTTTCATTTTACCGCGATCCACCGTAATTTTTTGAGCCCTCATAAAGCTAGTATAGTTCAAACTTTATCTGGAACAGCTGATGTTAAAATTGATCTTTGTACAGCTGTCGATAATAATCTTTTGTTCACAATTCCAATAGCTGGACAGGCAGGGTAAGATAGTAAATCGACTATATTTCTGCGATATCCACTTTTCTAGAGTGGTCAAATTTTAGGAGACGAGATAATTGATGCAAAATACAATTTCAGGTTAAGGTCTACTAGTACATTGAGGTGTATGAACAATGTTTTTAAAATTTTATATTTTTCTAATCGGGAAAATACGTAAAAGTTGAGAAAATTCTCCATATAAAATTACATAATCACATTTTTGGCCTAAAATCGATGCCTAAAAATTATATTTTGGACAATCTTATTTAAAATTATATGAGTTTTATAAAGCGCGGAACTCACTGCGCAAAAAATCCAGAATTGTCCAAATACCCGAAAAGTTAGAATCAGAAAATTAGAACACAGCCGACTGAAAGAAAAGCTCAAATATAGGCCAGTGATCAGCGTTTTAAACTATCAGTAATTAAAACTGGTTCGTATCGTATCCAGAAGTGGTGGAAAAAAACGGATCGTATTTTTATGGGAAAAATACAAACTCGTATCGTATCTAGTAAAGTTTAAATAAAAATGAGATCGTATCGTAGCGCAAATAAACAAAAATTACGATATGATCCAATAACCTCAACTACCTATTTGTAAAAACCCCTTGTAATTGAAACCCATAACCATGTTATGAAAACCCATGAGTCATGGGCCATGACTAGGGTCATACCCAGGAGTAAAATCGACTTTTAAGGATGTTGGCGACGATAATTGGGCTCTTTTTCACACATTTTCAAGTGGAGTTTCTCAGAAACCTGGCTTCAGAAATAATTAATTTTTTTCCAAATACGTAGTACACTTTTAAGGAAGTTGCCAGTACTATTCAGAGCATCTTATACCTCAACCTACGCTCAGAGAATGGTTTTTAGTAGGCGTCCTTAAAAGCACTAAAAAGCCTACTTCTCATTCATTCCTCATCATTTTTTCTTGTTATTTGCAATTTAACTTCCAAATATGGATGCGCATCTCCGAGCGGTAGAAAATTTTGAAAATTTTGCCCCTAGTGGTCAAAAGAGCGTATTTGGGAGCCTCACACAAAAGCCTACTCCTCCTTGAAAATATATAAAAATGTTCAATTTGTACATAAACTTTACCGCAAAGCCTGGATTAAGGTCCGAACGGTAGCCTTTTTCATTTTCTTCTCCCAATTCTCAGGAACGAACTGTGAATTTCCTACAAGTTTTGGGTGAATTCTGTGAACGTAAAGTTTTCTAAAACCTACTTTTTGAAACACCAAATCAAATTCAGGAGAAAATCCGGTAGTAATAAAACTCAAAGTGCAAATTTCCTACAAAAATAGGGCTATCAAAAAAGTTATCTGTAAATCTAATATTTACGATCACCCTTAATCAAACCTTAAATAATCAACCCCAGGAAACCGACTTTTCTTAACAAAATGAAAACTCTCAAACCAAAAAAAATTTACAATAAAAAAACTGGCAGAAATTCTGCTACACATAGCGTAAATCAAAAAGTATTATACTGAAGGCTGATATCATCGTCGCCCACACCTACACCAACAAATATAGGGAAGAAATTGGGTGCCTAATACAGAAATTTTAGGAAAATTTTTTCAAAAATATTTTGAAGATAGCTCTCCTGGGTATGATCCTAGCCATGACCCTTTAATGAAAACCCATAACCATTTATGAAAACCATGTTTTTCGCGAAAGTTTTGTTTCCATTTTTGTTTCCACAAATGGTTAGTTGCCAATCCGTGTTATAGTCACTATTATTTCTAGCCGATTTACTATCTTATCGACAGCCAGAAATAACGGGTTTTGTTCTTGGGCTGAAAGATGAATTGACGGAGTATATTAATGTTGCGATCAATCAAAAAATACCTTGTGTTTGTGTGATCAGTCTTACGGATGTTAATGAAATTTGGAAAAAAAAAGATATCGGAATCTTTTCAAAACAGAGCAGGACCGAACCAGATTTTTATGTAAAATTGATACCTAATGGCACCAACGAACAAACCGTCGGAATTATAATAGATGGCAAAGACTGTGAGAGAGCCGAGAAAGAAAATGTTAGTATTATAAATTTAATAGGAATTTCAACAAGAATACATTATGTTATTTAACTCGTAGACTCGATTTCCGGCAAGTAGTGACCATTTTCTGTTTTTTCTTTATTATTTAACTTAAAGTCTAGAACATTTTTATTTTAGTCGAGTCTACGAGTTAAGCCTATAAAGTTTATAGTGAACTTTTCTCGAATTAATTCATCTTATTCATTAACAAGCCATTTCATTTGAAAAACAATACAGAAACTTCAAGTTCACAATTCATTTTGAATTTAGAAATGTGCCGAAAAACTTTTCGACTAAATTTTTTTTTTAAAAGTACCTTAACCCTTGTGAGCACAGAGCCACAATTATGGCTCTAGCATACCTAAAATCATTCAAAATGGCAAAAAATGGGATCGTAGAATCTTTTCTTTCAAACACATTATAGAGAATTTTGATTCAGTTCCGAAAAAATAATTGAAATTTTTTTCGAATGTTTGCTTCCAGAATTACGGGGTGTTGATTTGTACAGGATTTTTCGCCTATGTTTCACTTCTTGCAAATTTATATTCAGAAGAATCTAGACATAGATACAAACTGTTGAGATTAGACCACGTTTTCAGGAAAGCAGTCTTTGTGCATTGCTAACAGTTTTAACATAAAAATTTACTTGATATCTAGGAGGCAAGACATATTTTTTTTTTTTCGGAAGTGAACATTTCTAAATTTTCAACTTCATAAGATCCATGAAAAATTAATTTATATAATTGATGAATTTAAGCCAATCAAAACTGTCAACAGCCGTACCTTCATTACCATCTCCTATACCTCTTTTAGAAGCCAATTAATTAATTGACAAACAACTGCTCACAATATCTGCTTTTTATCAGGGCTAATAAATATAACCGTTCTCTTATAATTCTGAGGCGAATTATGATTGTGTCCATCCAAAATTTTTGACTTATTCTCTAGTACCTAGAGGTACACTTCTTGGTCAACAGTATATAGATGAGGGAGTATTAGAGGTCAAGGCGTGGACAAGAGACCGGATGATCAGCAGATACGGGCACGCAACGAAAAGTCACTGGTGAAACAACTGTGGACCGTGTGTTTCACCTGTGATATGGTTATTACCTTGCTTTTTTCACTTATTTTTCTAGAACTAAAAATTGAAATTCTAGAATATATATAATATTAAATATATTCTAACACAGCGATAGCCTAACTACACCACTCGCTCTACCGCACGATAGCCCCACCACACCACTAACCCCACATCCCTACTAGCTCTACAACACCACTGGTGCTGCACCAGTCTAGTACCTATATCTTATATATGGACGCGGACGGCTGGTAGCGAACCATAAAATGTCGTTTCCGAACATATTACCTCTCAACTTCCTTATGCAGAAAAAATTGAACTTCCAACTGCCGTAAGCTTTCTGTAAACAACATTCAAAGTAGAGCCACAATTGTGGCTCTGGTGCCTTGGCGGAACTTTTTTTTATATGCTCACAAGGGTTAAGTATATACTGTATAGGTCCTTGACTGAACATTTCCGATTTTTGTTTACGATATCATCTCACGAAGATGATCTCAGAGAGGCAATGCATAGAAAGATCAGAATTCAAAAGCCCTTTAAAGGGGATTCCTGTCGGCATGCTAGGTTTTTTCAAAAAAGGCTCAAAATCTTGATTACTAAAAGTTCATTTTGTTAATGTGCATCTGTTGAAAACTTCCACCGATTTTCTGATGAAAACCTGATTTTCTGATAAAAACTAAAAACTCCTCAGTTCACTAGTGATTTGCAATAATTCCGGTTTCTCATTTGTACCTCCTGGATCTGTTCTCTAGTGACAATTTACTGTTTATCTCTCGATATGTCATATGTCTCATTGCTGATAATTTTTTATACGTTTTTAGTATTATACTGCTATATATAGTATATATAGTAAAACTATGACCAGCAGCACTTTGAGAGGACGAACATTATTAACTGGAGAGTAAAATTCATTTACAAAAATCCCATATATATGTTTGCGATTGAAATAATTGAGTGATTATTACTTTTCTTTGAAAACGCTTCGAATTCGCGCTGTGATATGAATATATTCTGGGCAATATGATATCTATACCCTGGAAGTATTTTGTAGCGCATATATTTACTTAACCCCTAGACTGGTACTCTATGAGCGTTTCCACCATTAATTTCGACTTATAGAAATAATGGGTGGATTGTTCCGAAACTTCTTGGGAGTGAATAATATATTGCTGAATGGAAAGAAAATATGAAAAAAAATTTTGGTAGTCACGTGATCAAAATATAGCGATTTTTCGGTTTTTCAGTATTTAATTAATATAAAACAGATGCCAAATCGGTAGTTTTTGAGTCAACGTCACTTCTGAATGAAATTAACACACTTTTTGGAAAAAAATTCAAAATTATGATTTTTTGGGTCCAAAACCTCGATTTTTCGAGAAAAAAAACGTAAAAGTGAGAAAAAAGGGATGCCCGTTTGATCCGACAAAAATTATTTTATTATCAAATTAACCGCCTTGTTGAACTTAGTTAGTACCAGTTTTTTCTATACGTTTTTTACATACGTCTCAGATAGATGGTGTCATATTACACTTTTTTAGTAATTTTTTAAATTATTTCAGAGTATTTTTTTACAACTGGAAAAAAAATTTACCTGAAAATTTTTTTGCAGACTTTTCAGACAATTTAAAAAAAAG
>SCLH01001207.1:212534-225727 GCA_004367855.1 Oikopleura vanhoeffeni
AAAAATTATTTTTGTCACCATATCGCCGAGATTTTTGCCAAAAACTTTCAGCGATATTGCCCCCCCCTTGTTTATCGGAATTTAATGCCGGAAACGAAAATTTCCTATCTTGTCTAAAAATTATTTAGAATTTGGGTTATTTCGGAAGTGTTTGAATATTTTGTGATTCTGCTATTAAGGGGGTGTGGGATTATATTTTGTCATCTTCTCGGTGATAAATACAAAATAAGGGCTTATGAGAAATATGAAAATGCTTATTTGTGAATTCATCCTTAAGGAGGTTGTCAATCCTGGAAAGGCTTTTTCGACGGCTCATAACTTTTTATTCCTTCATAATAATCTTATAAAAATCTCAGGAATAGTAGTCCGTAATCTCTGGATTACATTTTACTTCTGACTTTTGAAATTCTAAAACTTACTTCGAATTTTAATATTTTCGCAAAAAATAAATTTTCATTATTATTTAAATTTTTTTAAAGATTTCTTTGTTTGTAATTTGACAATTTTCTCACAAATTTTACAATTTTTTCAAAAATTTGACAATTATATGAAGAATTTCACAATTAATTCAAATTCGAAAATTTTAGAAAACTTGTCAAATTTTTAAGATTTTAGAATTTCAAATTAATTGTCAAATTTTTGGGAAAATTAACATGTTTTTGAGAACCGGCCGATTTTTGGCTCATTTTTGAACAAAATTGAATAAAAAACATAAAATCGTCTTTAATTGGCCTTGTGCCTATTTTGCAACAAATTAAATTATGAAACCCCCTTTTATCGGCCTTCGACCGATTTTGAGCTCATTTTTTAACAAATTTGAATATAAAACATAAAATCCCCTGTTATAGGCCTTCGGCCGATTTTTGGCTCATTTATGAACAAATTTAAATATAAAACAGAAAATATCCTTTTATCGGCCTTTGGCCGATTTTGGGCTCATTTTTTAACAAATTTGAATAAAAAACCCAAAATCCCCGATTTTGAGCCCATTTTTCAACAAATTTGAATATAAAACAGAAAATATCCTTTTATCGGCCTTTGGCCGATTTTGGGCTCATTTTTTACAAATTTGAAATAAAACATAAAATCTCCTTTTATTGGCCGAAAACAACAAGGTCTTAAAAACTCAGTTTTTGGGAATTTGTCTTGACCATCTTGAAAAAAAATAATAATGTTTCTACTAAATGTAGAACTTTTTTTATTTCTTTCTGTTTGAAAACAGAAAAATTGCTCATGAATGAGAAAGCGGGCGGAAATATAAGGCGCAGACATATTGTTTACCACTAATTTCATCATTTCAGAGGTGAGAATTATCGTTTCATAGACGAACCCGATAAGGTATTTTGAATCGGAGACCAGGTTAAGGAACATAAGGTTTCACTTAATTTTATTTTACTAGCATTTCATTATTAAAATCGTATGGTTTCCTGTGNTAGTCATATTATGAAAAGTGTTAAGTGTGTGATGTATTAATTATTGGTAATCATTTAGATAAGATAGACCAAATTTTTATCAATTTACTTTAGACAATTAAAATATAATCTTCCATTTCCGTCTTGAAAAATTAGAAGTAACTCAAAACTTTTTTCCACAGGAAACCATACATTTAAATAATGAAATCTAGTAAAAATAAAATTGTGTGAAATACCTTAATGTCCTTAACCTGCTTTCCGGTATTCAAAATACTTTATTTTCGTCTATGAAACGTGATAATTCTCACCTCTAAAATGGATTAAATTAGTGTAACAATATTTCTGCTCCTATAGTTTCCTGCCCCTTTCTCATTCATACAATTTTCTTTTTTCAAGACATGATAATAAATAAAAAGTCTACATTTATGAAGTAAACATTATTATTTTTTAAAGTACTTCAAGTGACTGAATTCCTGTAAAAAACTGGTATTTATAAGGACCTTTTTTTTTCTGCGTGTCTAATAAAATGATATTTCATGTTTTATTCAAATTGTAAAAAATAGGCCCAAAATCGTGTCCAATATGCGTATAAAAGGATATCTTTCTGTTTTAATATTCAATTGGTTTGAAAATGTTCCCAAAATGTGTAATTTAGTTTTTATTCAAAATTTAAAAAATAGCCCGAAAATCGTGTTGGCCCAATATGCCTATACAAAGGTATATTTCTGTTTATATTAATTTTTTCATAAATTGACCAAAAATCGGTCCTAAGTCCTATAAACATTTTAATTTTTTATATTCAAATTTTTTTAAAATGCTCAAAATCTTCCTATGCTATAAAATTGTTCATAATTATATTTGTAAAATATGTTCACAAGTCCAATAAAAGTAATGATATATTTTTGTTATCAAATTTTGTTCAAAAAATGACCAAAAATCGCGGTCTCAAAACATGTTAATTTTCCCAAAAATTTTACAACATAAATTTTGTGAAATTCTAAAAATCTTAAAAATTTACAATGGTTTTCCTAAAATTTTTCTAAATTTAATAAATTGTTTGGAAATTTTCATATAATTGTCAAATTTTTATGAAAATTTGGTAAAATTTGAAAATTTCAGAATTACAAACAAAGTAAATATCTTTAAAAAAATTTAAATAATAAAGTAAAATTATTTTTTCGTAAAATATAAATTCAAGGGTAATTTATGTAATTTCAATCAAATAAAATTTAAATCAGAAATACTGACTACTATCTTAATTTTATAAATTGTTTACTGTAAGTAGATAAAAAGGTATTAGCCTCTAAAAAGTCACTTTCCATTGATGAAACCCCCTTAAAGGGTGTAGTGTTTTCTTTTGGGTACCCTTTCAATCACGCCAAGGAACATTTCTAGCCAGGTTTTTAAAAATCTTATATACCTTTTAATCTAATGCCTCCGGTCTAACACACACATCTCAATCACCTTGTACATCAACCACCAGGTTTCATCTATTCTAGACACCTAAAACGGTTTTTTTTTAAATCTAATCTCTTTATACCCCAAATACAAACTCTAAATTTACACCAAATATCAAATAAATTATAACAAAAAATTAGAAAGTAATTCTTGAGTTTTTGATTCTTTCTTCTATAATCTCACCTAAAACTCCTTTTTCCAGTTTTCTTCCTTCCAAACTCTTCTTCTTTTATGGACCGAAAGTTAAGGAATGTAATCATTTTTTCTACTAAATTAGATAAATATAATGCTTGTAAAAGGTAATAGAAGGTAACTTTTAATAAGAATTCTAAAAATTCTAAAATCTTTGAATAAGGTAACGGCAAATCAAAGGTTCGAAAAAAAAGTTTCGTTCGATCACAAAGTACCACACATTAACTGAGATTCACTGATCAAACAATTGCTTACATCGTAATCATAATTTTCATCCAATCACGGGTCCAATATTCGATAATTAGTTAACAATTTGGGCTAAAACATAATTGCAATTTCCTAGGTAATCGATTAGACATTCCATAATTTTAATTCATCATGTTGTTTTTCGGTGTTATATTCACCAAATAAAAATTTTTCAATCATGTGTAAACAGTTCATTCTTTAAAGGCCAAAAAAATATTCGAATTTTAAAATTCTGATTTTGTTTCTAGGATTGTTTTGAAAATAAATATTCCAACCATGATATTCCTTGTCAACTGTAGTCATACCGATAATAATGTATCATAAATTAATTTCTATAAACTAGGAAAAAACCACACCTACCCCCTTAAGGGGATGAATGTCACAAATAAGGCATTTCATATTTACATAAGCCTTATTTTGTATTTCACCAAACGATGACAAAATAAAATCCCACACCCCCTTAATAGGCAAGGATCACAAAATATTCAAACACTTCAAATAACCCAAATTCTAAAATAATTTTAAGCCAAGAAGGAATTTCCAGTTTCCCATTAATTCCGATAAAACATCAATTCCTAAATTTTTGCAAAATCTCCGATATGTGACAAAAATAATTTTTGTTAACCAATTTAACAAACCAAGTCAAATTTAAAATTTTTTTTTCATTTTATGAGAAGTTTTACCGTTTAGTTCAAATAATTACTCACCAAAATACGCACAATCAAAGTTCTCCCACCAAACGTGTCAATCAAATAAGAAAAAGGTAAATTTGTAAATTTAATCTAAAATGACTCATTCATACCCCACTAATGTAGTTTTAAAAAATCTCAAAGAAATTCTCGATATTTCTCTGGTTAGTCTTTCGCTAAAATCTGTCCGCCGTTAGTTGTTCGTCAAAATAATAGTTGTAAAATTTACAATTTAAATTTACTTTGTGATATTTTTGTGAAATTTTTTCTTATTCGCTAACGAGGCTGAAAAACTATGCGAAAATTTTTCAACTTTTCAAAGGGAATTTAAAATGGAAAAAAATTAAAAATTTTCCTGAATTTTTTTTTCCCTTTTTTTAAATTTCTAAAGTCTAAAAATGTTCAGTTAATTTTTTTACCAGTTGTAAAAAAATACTCTGAAATAATTCTAAAAAATTACTAAAAAATGTACATATACACCATCTATCTGGTGAACGTATGGTAAAACGGGTATCAAAAAACTGTACTCATAATAAGGGTTCAACTACTTAATTTGGATTATAAAATAATTTTGTCTGATTAAACGTCATCCCTTTTTCCCACTTTTATTATTTTTTTCCCTCGGACAAATCTAGTTTTGACCCAAAAAAATCATAATTGGTTGTAATTTTTATTTTTTCCCAAAAATGGTGTGTAATTTCATCAAAATTGACGTTGGCACCTCAAAAACTATCCTATTGTTCATCTGGTTTTAATTAATTAAATAAAAAAACCGGAAAATCTGCTATATTTTTCACGTGACTACCACAAATTTTTCATAATGTCTTTCCATCACAATATATTTCACCACTCCCAAAAGTTTCTTAACATCCACGCCAGTATTATTCTACCAATTTAATCTCTTTTGTTTCCCCTAAGATATCACTCTTACACCAGGAGCTGCGGACTTGTGTTAGTAATTTAACAACTTTCCAATCTCCCAAACACCCCGAAACTAAAACACATTCTAGAAGGTCTGAAATAATTGGTTAAACCTCATAAGTACCAGGGTCTATTGTTAGTAAATATATTCGGCACAAAATACTTCTCAATTGTTATAGATATCATTGTCCAGAATATATTCATATCACAGCTTGCTTAATTCTAATCTTTTTCAAAACAAAGTAATAACACCATTATTTCAATCGTGCAAACCATATATATGTATTTTTGTTAAATGAATTACCCTCCATTTAATAATGTTTCTTCTCTCAGTCTCGTCATAATTTACTATATACCACAAAAGTCAGTATAATACTAAAAACTATAAAAAATTATCACAATTGATACATTAATAATCGTATATAAAACATAAAATTTTCACTAGATAAATCATATATATATTCAAATTAAAATCCTAATTATTCAATCACTATTTAATGATTATTTTTATTTTTATCAAAAATCTGGTTTTCATCAAAAATTTTAATTTTCAACATATGCACATTAACAAAATGGAACTAGTAAATCAATATTTTACCTTTTTTAAAAACTAATCATTTATCATTCGCTTACGTAATCCCTTTAAATCTTTAATCTATCTTTCTATCATCCTCTTCTTAGATCATCTCTGTTATATAAACTAAAAAAATGGTTGAACATTCCTCAACCTATACAGTAACTAACCCTTTTACATATAAAACTTCCTCCAACAATTTTCCAGAGTGCCACAATTTCTATCTAATTTTAATATATATTCTACTTCATGTAATTCAATTTTTCTTGCATACTAAGTTTTAATTAATTTGTTCTTAAACACCTTTGGTATTTTCTACCAGCTCCCTTCAATAATAAGAATATTTACTAACCGTTCATCACCATTTCTTTAGATCTATAGTGTTATTTTTTTTTCTAGCGTCTGGTAATCATATTTATAGTCTATCTTTTAGAATATATTAATATAATAAATATTCATTAATTTTTCATTATTCATAAAATAATTTTAGATAAAAAAATCCAATTTCCAAAAATATCACTAAACACTCACATTTTCAACAAGTGACCTTTCTTTTAAAACTGATTCACAATATCTTCTACGTCATCTTTTTCCTCTTTATATTCGTCATAATCAAAATTATTTAAAATAATCAAAATTTTGATGTTAAAATCATAAATGCTTCTAATCAAAAATCTTTAATTTTTCCTATAACCAGCAGATTATACATTTTTTATTATTCAATTTAATATGTTAATGAAACATTGGCTGTTTCAGTTTTATTGCTTAAAATTCACTATATAATAAATAAATTTTTCATTGGGATACTGAAATTTAAATTTAAAATTCAACTCTGGAAAAAAAAAATCCCTAGATATTCAATAAATTTGTAATTTAAACTTATGGCATCACAAAGACGGCTTTCCTGTGGAAAAATCTAATCTCACATTTGGTATTCGATTGTCATTCGAAAGTAATTTTTCAATAGTTATAACTATCGAAAATTCCTTAAAAACAAATAAAACACCCCTAATTCTAACAAACATTCAAAAAATTTCAATTATTCGGAACTCTAAGCAAAAAACTTAATAATTAAAGGTAAAAGAATCTACATCCCTGTTTTTTGGTCCATTTTAATGTATTTTGATTATCTAAGTCACAATTTTTTCCTTCTCACAAGTTTAATGTACGTTTTAATAAAAGTGGCTCTCATGCCTCTGGGGAATATCAATACTCAAATGAGTCTAGGGGTTAACTAACACTGATATCGTCTGAAATAGTTAGAATCAAATAGTATCAACTCAACTCACCATAACCGTCACGATGGGTTGCGGAATAACCAACATAAGAAAGACCTGTTTTTAAAAACCAGGTCAGCTCAATTGGATTGCATTTTTTTATTCGTAATTTATAAGTTTAATATCAAAGATAATTTTAACTTCACATATTTTTTATCACGAGTCCTAGTTTCTTTCTAGACAGCTCAAACTTAAAAATTGGGAAAAAAATAGAATTTTTCTTTAGAAAATTCAATTTTTTAACTTCATTTTGTCGAGGTTTTCAAGGACAGATCAAGAAGATGAATATCATCTTTTTATAATCTCAGGCCATAAATTATAAAATGTTGTCGGGTTAGGTTAGACAAGCTTAATGTTTATCAACTTATTCCCACTTAAATTTTAAGCACTTTCACTGCGGTAACTCTATATTCACTATCATTTTAAAGGATTTTGAAGATATGCAAAATCTCGAAAATATGTTGGTTTCTTATGTTGTTGAAGATCTAAATGATGCCGATAAAATGTTGGCAATCAAAAATGTACCCAGCAGTTTATATTCAGAGTTCAACAATGTTCCTGCTGTCAAATCAATCGAATTTGTTGGTTTCAGAAAGATGCCAGTAGATTTTGGAAATTCTTTGAGCTTAACAAATCAGCTCATCAAAACCCGCCGACGAACTGATGATGAAAAATTGGCTTTTTATAGATATTATGTCAATGTGAAAGAAGCTGAATTTATTTATGATTTTAATCAGTCATATGAAATCATCAGCAAAAATTTAAACAAACCTCACATAATGGATCTTGTCATCACACTTTACGGTGGATCACCAGAAACGCCAATAATTAAACAGAAGAGATTCAAATTAAAAACTCATCAAAAAAGTTCAAATTGTTTTCTGAAATAGCTACAAAATAGATGTGGTTTAGATTTAACAGATTCAAGCGTCTCAAAATAAGGCTGTTTTTTTATAGAAAACTTCTATGCGTCACATTTAACAAAAAACGCTTATTGGTTCCAAGATAGATTTTCGTTGAGACTATGAGGTCCTTGTCCCAGGTGCCTTGTCCCAGGAGTCAAAAATTTAAAAAAAATCAACAAATGGTGCTAAGAGCAAATTTCGAATATTCGAAAAATTTATGCGATTTATATAATATACAGCGTGAGTTTTTTCGATTTCTCCTCTTTTTTACCAAGACGGGTAGACAGCCAAAATTGCCTATACTTTGCTTAAGATTTTGGCTGTCTAGCCGTCTGGGTAAAAAAGAGGAGAAATCGAAAAGACTCACGCTGTAGCTTTTCAATAAAATTATCTTAAAATTCACCAGTAGGGTGTATTAAATTTTCAATGTACGAATTTTATCGCTTCTTTAACCGATACGTATCGAAATCACTAGATCGTATTTTGCTTTGATTATATAGATTCCGAGATGGAAATATTTCGATAAAAAACTTCTTATTTCGTTCGAAATTTCTGAAGATAATTCCCAATCTCTTGAAAAGAAAGCGTTTTTCCATCTAACAAGAGCTTCTTGGCTTGTTCAGTCTGATACAAATCTTCGTATGTTTGCAACCGCTCCACTTTTCAACAGGGATGAAGATAAGATGGATCTCGCGTGGGAAGTGGCTCCCATGATTATTGGCGGCATAGTTTGGATTATAAATTTCTAGTCGACCTTTTTTTTATATTTTGCTATAAAAAACGCGTAGGCGCGAGAGTTTTGCCAAGTTGAAAAACCTGTGTGCAATGAAAAGTCGTTTGCCGCGAAAATACAAATTTAAAATTTGGAGATTAATATACAGTAGTCACTCTCAAATAATTAACCCGGAACTATTAAAAATGTAACAATTTAGGGTAAATGGTAATTACTTGGGGTAGCTTTTGAGGATAATCATTCATTTACTCACATGAAACAATTTAACAAAAATCTAAAAAATGCTGTGAACCAAAATTTGTGATAGTTTTATTGAAGTGGATCTCCGCCTAAATGCAGACTTAACGTTTGATTCAAAAGATACTAAATCCGTGAATATTACTGGCTGACAGTTAACTTTTTTGCCTACATAAATGTATAGTCCCCTATAGTTTTACTTTGTTCTGCTTTCAAAATTCTATCGACTCGAACTGAAGATCAACTTTATGAGGACAAACCATTATTTTGGAAAGTGAGAGAAACGGTATTGTTAGCTGCTGGACTTTACCCTATTTACTCTGAATCTAATTTATTTAGGGCGTACCGCAGAGGACAGAAACGCGATAAAAATATTTTGCCTAAGAGTTGATCAACTTCAACAAGTTTAGAGTTCATTTTCTGCATCTCAAATTTAAAATTTTCTAAATGTTTTTTTGGTGAGTTACAAAAAACCATTATGATTTTCTCATTTGGCTGTATGTTCATTTGTATTTGGCCTTCCGCTATCCACGAATTGAATGTTCGAGCGATAATAATTTTGAACTCATTGATTTTAGTGACAAGACTTGTGTGCAAAAGCGGTTAGTGTCACTTGGCACTACATTGTGAAAAATTTAATTTCTAAATATAATCAATAAAATTTAGAGTTTTATACACGCTATCTTTGTTAATTGTTATCAATTTTCCCAGTGAAAGTTCTTTTTCTCAATTTCTGAATATTTCTTGCGAAAAATAAGAATCATGAATTTTTTTTTGTCAATCGCTGGACGTACGATCATCGGTAAGTGTCTAAATTTCAGACTCTGAAATCAACCAATAACGTTTACAGAACAATTTAAATCGGAATAAATTGGAACTCGAGTTGCAATTATGAAAAGGTTTTTATATCTTTACAAAAACTAAGTTAGTTTAAAAAATTATAATATAAACTTTTCAAGAATAAACACTTTTATACAAAATCAAGAATTAATCTGTGTTGCTCTTTTAAGGGGGTTCAAGAGGCAAAATGGACATTTTAAATAGCTGACTACTCTCGGCATAGACATAAGAAGTAAATAAAAAAAATCTGGTATGATGGTTCGTAATCTCTAGACCAACCGATAAAGGAGGTTTGTCCTATTAACAAATAATTCAAATTTGCTCATAATTTGTGAAATTCAAAGGCATGAAAAACATTTCTTATTTTATTCGATTTTCTCAGTAAAAATGTATCAAAGATGACGAAAAGAAGTGTTTTTGGCTATTTTAGCAATGGAAAAACGTATTTTTTCACATGTTACATGGCAAACTACTGTATTTGAGCATGCACTTCAGCTTTTTGTGGTAATTTTCAATAAAAATTCTTCGTCCGATGTAACGATTTCGTTTTTTATCTCCTAGAATAAGGATTTGAAAATTTATTTTTGACATCCATGTCATCGTATGAAATTTCAAATTGTACCAAAGGATTTGTGAGTTAAATGTTTCTGAAACCGGTATTATAAACTATGACCAAATATTTGAGCGTTCTAGCGCTAGAGTAAAACACATTTTTTATTTTTGACACTCAGAAAAATTTTAAATATTCTTTTGGAAAGTTTTTGATATTTTTACAAGTTTTTGAGTTTTTTATAACTTTAAAAAGTGACATTTAGCTTAATTATCATCAAATTAGGTCCAAAGCTCTTAAAGTGTAAACGATACGACTTGCCTATAGAACCCATATACCTACTCAAACTAAGCTTATTTCAATTTCATGAAAAATTTCCAGAATGTTCCTTTTTTTAATTGTCTTATTATATTAAACAAGATACGTGGAAATCAAATATAGTAACATTTATTCAATAAACTTATTAGTACAAAAAATATGGGCTTCCTATAAGTTCTTTGATTTTTTTTTCTCAATCAAGATATATACTATGAAAATAATTATTGAGATTACTTTTTTTGTGAAAAGTTCAGCACCCACAGATCAAGTCAGTACTCAAGGTTCGCCGAAAAATCAAATTTATAATCTCGATCTGAGTGTTTTTTAAGTTTTTTGTGGCTTTCTCGGACATACTTAACAAAAAATAATTTCCAGATACAACTTTCAAATGAATGCAAGTTGTGTGTGAAAATCATTTGAGTGGCATTTTCAATTTGATTTGATGATCCCGAACGCTCACCGGTTATTTGTGGTTGACTAGTCGTCGTCGTAGTACCATTAGTTTAATTTTCCTAAAAAATTTGAATTCGCTCAAAAATTAATTTTTATTGATGCTAGAATGATCAGAAAGAAAATTGAAATTCAACATTTTAAATCGTTATAATATGTTTTGAGTTTCTTCATAGGGTTTAATGTATAATCCTGCCGAGTTTATCATTATCTTTTTGGGTATATTACCAATTGTTGGGATGATATTATGGTTAATAAAGTGTTATTCTGTAGTTTATTTCTTTCGAATATGGCGTGGTGACGATATAAAAAAATCATACCCTGCTACTATGGTTTTATTAATGGCTGAGTTAATGTTTCACCAAGTTCCAGTTATAGCTTTGATATATTTTTATCAAACGAGGTAATAAATTTAATCGTTCAGTAGTGCACAAAGGATGTAAACAATAAAAAATGTATATTCAAGGAAATATTTTAAAATGTTTGTTTTTAAGTGGTTGGTACCAGTGAATTTCGACATTTTTGAAAGCTTGGTGAGGCTAAACTGATGGCAGTGGGACATTTCTGAATGATACATCTATCCTTTATCTCGCTATTCGATTTGACACATTAGTTCCACCTTCACCAACCATCTAGTTAACCGCGGTTAAACACAAGTTTTTAGACGTTTTTTTTGTTAAACAAGGATCCTAGAGCTTTAATTGGAGCTTCTATTTGGGGTTATCTAGAACATTGTCTAAATTTAAGTAAATGGGATATATGAAATTATGACTTGTACGTCCAAAATTGTGAACTTCGCGTAATTTTCTTCATTTTACAGTTGATCAGGCCAAAATTGAAATAAACCCTTGCGATGTCATATGCTCAACTAAACCAGCTTCTTATCTTCCAAAAAGATCTGCCACATGTATTCTTTGGGAAAGTTCCACGGCCATCAGTATAGCCATACCAAGAATACAAAATGTCGAAGTTCACTGCCACCCACCCCCTTAATAACAAATGAATGTCGAAAAAGTAGGCAGCTTTAAACGTCGGCATAAGCCTCTTTTATGCGTTATAATATACTGAAGTATGTGCTTACTAATCGACGTGGTATTTTAATTTTGAACCAAAAAGTTTATCGCTACACTGACTTCATTTGTGATGGAAACCCATTAGTCATGGGTAAGATTATATCATGGCTAGGCCCATAACAAAGTTAAAGACACTAGAATTATGATCTTCAGTGTTGATTTCAGTTTGTAATTTGGGTACTCAGAAGTAGCTGAAAACGAACTGTTCAGATAAGTTTAAAAAATATGCTTAACGATACAGTACATGGAAACCAACTTCCTTGAATTAAATGTATTATAGGAGCCTTATTTTAAATCTTAGTTTTAGAACATAAGTTTTTTTGTGCTCAAAATTGTTTTGAATATTTTTAAAACAAAACTTTGAATATCATTTTGTCAACTGTAATACAGTTACTTTATGCATGTTTTCTAGCTGACGTAGATGTAAAGCCGAAAGCTCCAATAGAATTTTTAAAATTAATTTATTTATCATTTTGATCATTGTAATCGAACCTGATGTCAATATCCAGTATGAATGTAAATCCAATGCAGCTTTTGTCAAAAATAAACCTAAGTCCGAGACGTCAATTTTATTTTAGATTTAAACCTGCTTCGTTTGATCTGCGACTTCAAGCGTTGCTTGCTCCGTTATTTTCAAGTGTTGTTTCTGTTATAACTCTTATTACTCTTATCATAAAAACTTCAAGATATGTCAAGGTAAATTATAAAAACACGAAGTTTATCAATTTCTGTTATATAATATCTTTTCTGTGGTAAAAAAATTAAAGAGAGAGTTTGTTCTTTTGCGATAAAAAATTTAATAAAACTTTGCAAGTCAATAATTTTTCTTACGCTTTCACAATGGTGCTGGTTTTTAAGAGGTACAATATTTAAATATGAAAAATATGATATTATGTATGACATTGTTGTATCAGAAAACACAGAAGTCTGTTGAGCATTTACGCATGTTGAAATTTAACCATTTCTGCCCATTTTTCAAAATTTAATTAGATATTTTGATGGATTTCTGAAAGATGAGAAATTCAAATATTTTAAACGCAAAAATAATTGTCTTTTAATATGCCGCGCAAGCTTTGAAGCTGAAAATAATTAATAAATTCAATACAAATTATTTTTTTTCTTTTGATATACTGTTTCTCGTAGTCATAACTTTTTTATGTTCATTTTTTAAATTATTTTTTATGCGCCCAGCAATTTCCTCCAATACATTTTTAATGATTATATTTATATTATATGACAAAAAAATGTTATAAAAACAAAATTCATCTTGCCCATTTTGTGAGACAGTGGGGTTAGGCTTATTTTTTACTAATGATTT
>SCLH01001207.1:225814-236592 GCA_004367855.1 Oikopleura vanhoeffeni
TAATGCCAAGAAAAATTTTATGAAGTTCCACCTTAATAAAACATAATTTTAGTTATTTCCAGCTGGGAGCACTAAACTGCGATCATTTTTATGCGTTTTGCCATGCATTGTGCTTACTCCAGTTATTAAGCTGCTGGTAAGTTTCTCAACTGTAATCAACCAATTAGTGACAAAAACCAGTGGAAATACTTATGATCCAAAAGTTTCTAATTTATTGGGTTTTGATAGCAAAGGTCTCAATATGACAACGTTAAAGAATGGTTATGGAGGAAAGCTTCAATATGGTGAGTATATAGAAAACATGCATATTTTAAAGAATTTATTTCGATCAAGGACATCTGACTGTGTTGTGTCAACTCTAGCAAAGACAGAAAATGGCTGGTTGAGTGTAGTTGGGACACCAAGTGAGGGGTGGACTATATTGAGCAAATCTGTTGTTATAGACAAAAATCGGAAACTTAAGGGGGTTCTATAGGCCAGCCAGACTTTTTTCGAGGCTCATAACTTTTTATTGGTACATAATAATACCATAAAAATCTCTGGGATGATAGTTCATAATCTCGTGAACAACTTTTGCTGAAAATTTTCATGATGGAATATACAACCAATCGGTAAATGAGGTTAACCGGGAGCAATTATTTTTGGGGGTACTCGTCGGTTTTTTATCACAGGTTCGGGACATGATAAATGCACCAATTGGATTCAGGAAGGTCACAAAATGCATTTCAGGTCAGATCATAAAAAATTTTCTGGTTTTTTCTGATTTTTTCCGAGTATTTTTTATGAAAAATACATAAACCTTAATTTCAATGAAAAATGCCAGAAATA
This sequence comes from Oikopleura vanhoeffeni, assembly GCA_004367855.1. Classification (NCBI taxonomy): domain Eukaryota; kingdom Metazoa; phylum Chordata; class Appendicularia; order Copelata; family Oikopleuridae; genus Oikopleura; species Oikopleura vanhoeffeni. The sequence goes on from SCLH01001207.1 coordinate 226,643, forward strand.
AGTAATAGTTATTAGCATCTTTTATTTTCGTTTTGCACTGACTTCAACATGAGGCTATTTTTGATACAACCGGATGAAAATAATTTTCTAGAAACTTCAAAAATTGACTTCCGGTTGAAATGCAACTTTCTAGTAATATCAGAAAAGATCAAGTAAAAGTTTTTCACCAGAAATTAGGAATACATGTTTCTGCGATTAAAATCAAATTTTTAGAAAAAAGTACAGAGCTGTTTTTGAGGAAAAATTTGATTTAGTTTGAAATTTTATCGATTTCATGATTCGAGAATATATCGGATCAAAATTTCGACTAAATCGGATCAACTTTATTCTTTAAAAAATCTGAAAAATTGACATCCGTCTGAACTAACATGCAAGTTTCTATTTATAGGAGCTTAAATCGAAAAAAAGTATTTCTTCAGAAATGATGAAGACAAGTTTCTCCGACACATGCTTAATTTAAAAAAAAAATAGTACCGAGCTGTTTTTGAAAAAATAAAGATTCAAATCGGAAAATCTCACAAGAAAACGGTTTTTCATAATTCTAGAACAAGCCCGACCGAAATTTCGAAAACAAATTACTGTAATTAAAGACAAAGTACAAGCCATTATTCATAAAAAAAAATATCATGTTACATTCAGCCGTTTTGAGAAAAAGGTCATTGAAGACAAAACTGGTGCTCTAAAACTTTTCCACCACCTGCTGCTTTGGTGCTTAATTTTTTTATACTTACAGTCTAGTTTTCAGAATTTCAATAACTTGTTCTGTTTTATTCTGACTCAGAATTTCTGAGCCCTGATCAAAAATATTAAATCCCGACGAGTCCCCCTAAAGTTGCTTTATATTTTCGCGTTTTTAGAGAAATCAAATCTGTAAAATATGCTCTCAATCGAAAGTTCGGAACAAAACAAGGTATTAAATATGAAACTTGCGATAATTTATAAAAAACTGATATCAACTGACTAACAGTTAGATAACATGAAATGTAAAATATGAAAAATTTATCAGAAATATGAAAAATCCCAATATTCAGTCCTTTCCATTTTGATTGCTTAAACTATTTTGAAATGGTTATGGTTATTGTGGCACCCAGTTTTATAATATTGATCTTCTCTTTTCGTTATTACCTTGCTAAAGTTTGGCCCTATACGGGCTTCACGTTTACATGTTTTGGGTGTTTATCAAACTATACTAGTCTCAGTTATGGATGAGAAAATTGTACGAACATGAGCCGTGGGCCACGACTCGTGCCTGATGTTAATCTTTTTCGAATACATTTTAAGGTAAAATACTGAGAAAGGATACTTAAATATTTTTTTGTTAAAGTGTTCATTTTTAAATATTAATAGTTAACTCACAACAAACGTTAATAGCGAGCACTTTTGCCGCCTCAAATACTTGATTTTAATTTGTTTATTTTTGACCCATCACTGATCGGCCATCAGAAAGCCTAATAAGTTGGAAACTTTCGATAATTTTTTTGAATTCCACGCTCAAAAAATAATATTCAGTGGGGGGGGCGAAAATGCTCAATATATCGCCGAATTTTTGGTAGACTTGTATCAGAAATTACTTTGTGGGCGTCATCAATGAGGTTATTCACAGGATATAATAACTAAAATATACGTCTTTCAATTTATTTTGTTTGTTAAGTATTTAATCCCATTTATTTTGGTGATTTACTTCATTCAAACCTTTTGTGAAACTGCTCATTATTTAATTTTTTTTTTGACTGTCCTTTTGATGCCCGGGTAACACTAAACTTATTTCCTATTCTTTTAACAGGGCAAATAAGTTTTTACGTTACCCGCGCATTCCTAATGGATATAGCGTCATTTCGAACGCCTACGCGTTTTTTATTTCTTGAACAAAAAATTGATTTTATCCCCATATCGTCGTTTTTGGCAAAAAATTTTCGGCGATATCGCTTCCCGCTTTGTAAAAGCGTTAAACAATTTATATCTTCCCTATTGTCCAAACATACAGACTCTATTCGCACGCACTATACATACATATAATTTTCCCAACTATAATTCCAAAGTCAGGACCTTTGAGTAACTGTCAGGACGTTTAAGTACGTGGTCACCACGGTGGTGTGTTATTGAAATACCGGTTTCATTTAAAACTTCTCAATCGTTTTTAAAACGATTTAAGGAATACCTGAGACAAACTAAGCGAAAAAATGAACAATTTTTAGCGCGAAACATAATATTCAACAATTATAAGATCATCTCAAGTTTATCTAACCATAATATGTAAAAAAACTATAATTTTTCATAATTTTTAGAATGCGCTTTAACTCGTAGACTCGATTTTAGCCAATGCGTCGCCACACACGATTCAATCGCATTTTACGACGCTTAATCATTGATGAAAAGATCAGTTATAAAGTTATCGATGAACTTTGAAACAAAATGACGTTTTGCGTTTTTTTTTTGAAATTTTTATGTATTACGTATCTTATTTTTCTGCAAACACATTAATTTAAATCACAATTTAACCTCTCTTACGTGAATCAAGAAAAAATTCTAGACATTTTTTTCCAATACCACGATACGCCGAAATGATCACGTGACGATATCAAGAAATAAGTGTCGCAAAAATAGTAACTGTTCTTTTCAAAATTGTTTAAGGGTTATCCGGTCCTACATTTTTGGCAGTTATTCATGTCATAAAAATGCAGCCAAATCACATTGTTTATGTTTGAACGCATAAAACACCCAAATAACAACAATAAATTTTTGAAAATTTTGCGTTTTTTTTATTTTTTCAAGTATTTTGCTCAAAAATTATGTTCTCAAATAATAACGTTTTCAAGTTTGCCACTAATCCTTCGAAATTCGGGTTGACGTAAAGCCAACTTTCTCTCAAGTGTCCTCCTAGCCTTTTTTGAGCCTATTTGAAAAAATCGAAGCACTATTTTTGGGAAAATTTTTTTACGTGACCTTGAAAAATTCATAATTTTTGTTTGGGGGCGAAATTTGGACCAAAACTCACCTACAACGTTTCTGTTTGTTGGAGCAGCTTTGCAAACTTTGATACATTTGAAATTTAACCTAGGAGGAGATAGATTCCGATGAATAAAAAGTCCAAAAAACGGTATTTTGGACGGTTTTTTTCGTATGCTAGAAAATGATAGCAGCTTTCGACAAAAGCTCACCTACAAGTTTTGTATACTAATTATACAAGTTATGTTAAAATTTGAGTTTATTTTCAAAATTAAAACCTGGGATGGAGATAGATTTTCCGTTTGGCTTAGGTGCTCTTTGCCGCTATGTGTGCAGGAGTGTGGTCATACAATAAAGTTTTGGCCAATTTTTTCGCAAAGTTGAAAGGCCTATTTGTACAAACTGGCTAATCTGAAAATATCCTTTTGAAGCCGTGTTGTGCTTATTATTCATCGAGAATATGTCAACTTAGGGACCGGATACCTTAAATCACTATTTTGAAAAAATGAAAAGGTTAATTTAGAAGTTTTTAAGACCTTTTTTCCATTACCAATCCAAAGTTCAACACAACGACCACGTGACCTTCAAATAATGAAATAAGGTTTTGGTGAAGTGAACAAATTAGTTGATCAAATTTACGCCGAATAAAATTTTTGGGCAATAAACACCTAATTAAACGTTTTTGTACAGTTTTCTATGACATATTTCAAACCTTTTTTTTGAATTATTTCGTTACCTGATTTTATTCGGACTTTGGTGTAATAAGAAAAAAGTCTTAAAAAAGCTCAAAGTTCATCCCAAAGTTATTTGTTTGGAATTTGAGAACTTTTTCAAATTACCGTAAATCACTACTATGTTTTTTTCAAAGAGTACTCAAATTATCTCGAAGAACCCTTGAAAAAATCGTTAAAACTTTTTAAGACTTCTATTCCATTACAAGATAGCCCGAAAATTATCTTATGACCGTATATTCAAGTAATAAGGTTGGCCAAAATTAAGTTTTTGGCATAAAGGTAAATTGTTTTAATTGTCACGCTAGCTTATTTGAAAAATAATGAGTCTGTATAAACATACAATTTATTTATTTATCAAATAACTAAAGTACGCATTAAGTAAATGAAATATCAAGCCTACGTTTTCAACAAATTCATTTATTTTTGTTATCAATTATTTCTTCTTGGTAAAAGTGCACGCAAAGCCGAATGAAGTAACAAAAAATGGCTTGATCCCAAAAAAACAAGCCAAGCATATCCAATAACGGTGGGATGAGCATTGATCGACCGGGCATTTATCTCTGATCTCTTATTATCGATAATTGATAATTGATTAATCAATAATTACCGATTGAGTTTTTTCAATTTCAAGATTTCTGTTTGTATTATTTGTGAAAATTGGCCTCCGGTTAAAAAAGAGCATTTTTAGAAGTCAAAACTTCCGGAACACTGATTACATAAGAATCAGTGATAAGTTTATGCGTAGGCGTGTGTCTCTCTCTCTCTTTCTTATCACAAAAAATTAGATAACAAAATAATTTAAGAGTCATTATACTAGAGAATTTTGTGGGAAACATATAATTATTTTAGACAGAGCATAGAAAATCATTTGAAGTTTTATATGAAGGTAATTGCAAATATAAATAAGGGTTTAATTTTCATCTTATTATTGCACTTTGTCTGTAACAGAGGTAATTTTTGCAACTTTTTGTTTTCTTTATCCTCATTGAACTGCTTAAATTCGTTAAAATTTTATTTTGTTTTTCATGTGTATAGCAAATTGGCTGAATATTATTTTACGCTATGAAAAAATGATGTATAATGAAACTTTGCTAGATATGGCGATTTAAAAGTATGGCGACGCGTTGGCTAACCCATCGAGGTCTTGGGTACAGAATTCATGTCTAAAGTCCCGAGTAAAAACAAGTGTTCCACTTTTTATCTATTTAAAACTGGAGGTCCAATATCATTTGGCTTTAATGAACTGTAAAAAGTAATTTCAGATCGTTAGAGAATTAACACAGGCTTTCCAAAAGGGATAGGGATAGAACGGATAGACACCGCGGGGATAGAGGGGGAGTAGGGATGGGATAGGGATGGAAAATTCAGAGCCATAGAGGGATAGGGATGGAAAGTGCCATCCCTCTTTATCCGTTTATCCCATCCCCCTTTTTTCCCGTCTATCTCTTTTCCGTCCTATCCCGCTCTATCCTATCCCCCCTTTTTATCCTTTTTCTATCCCTAATCCCTTTTGCATAAATTCAAAATATAAAACACTCTTCAGAAGTTTTAACTGTATGTATTAAAGGTAAAAATTTAGTCCAAAAAAATTTTTTGGCGGTATTTTCGATGAATCATGACTTCCGGTTAACGGAACTCGAGTAATAATTGTGTTTAATATGTAACTATATATACTTAGGGGGTAATTTTGAGGATGAAATTGAAGTCCAAAAAAATTTGCGGTATTTTTGATGAATGATTGACTTCCGTCAGCCCGGAAGTCGAGTAACTAAATTGCGGTTTTAATTAATTAAATAATACAAAAATAGTCATATTTGAGGGGTGAGAATTTCTTCAAGAAATATCTGGTGCGTTTTTTTGATAATAGATGCCTTGCCGGTTTAACGCGAAGTGAGTGAAAAGTGTGTTTATTAATTATAGAATACAAGAGGGTATATATTTGAGAGTGGAAATTTTGTCAAAGAGAAATTGGGCGGTATTTCGACTGAATCATCGACTTCCGTTTAACCGGAATCGAGTGGAAAGTTGTTTAATGAATTATTCATCCCTACCCGTTTTATCCCGTTTTGGGGGATAAAACGGGAATCGGGAGTACGGGATGGAAAATCGAGGGGATTGCACCTTTTGGAAGCCTGGAATCATACATTATTAATGGGAAATATATTTATAAAACTAATAATGTCGAAATAGGTTGCGAGATTTTGCCTGCCTCATATGATCCACATATTTTCACACACTTATTAATATTAACATTTTATGTATATTTATGTCACTAGTTTCGAATATACCAGAAACATTTAAATCTAGAAAATAATTTACGGGCGAAATACCAAAGTAAGAAATATTGAAAATATTTAAAAGAAAATACTCTTAACTTATAAATACCCCCCTATTTTAAATTAGTTGAAACGCCTATTTATCGCTCTCCTCGTCTGAGCCAATGAACATGGCTTCGAAAGCTACGGATTTCGGCCATTTTACCATCAGAGCCAGGGCGTGAATGAGAATGTTTGGCTGGTTTTCCCCCGATTCTGGGGCAGAATATTACTTTGCACTCCTAATCTTGACTTATTTTCACTATCTTTTTCAAACAATTCACAGCTGATCTCCTTCCATAATGTGTGTGGACATTTACAGACCCTCACACTGAAAAGTTCCATAATTACATCACTAAAACCAACTGGTTGCTTCATCATTCGCATGCGCAATCTTTATAAGTTCATAATGTACATATGTATCATAAATCCATTCCAAAAATAGCCATTCCGTAACATCATTATCCTTTGCCGGCATGCCATCGATCCATGTATACCTCTAGGCGAATTTCACCATAAAAATTTTTGGTAATAACGAATNACATTTTCAAGTGAAGTTTCTGAGAAACCTGGCCGCTGGAATAATTATTTTTTCCAAATACGTAGTACAACTCTTAAGGAAGTTGCCAGTACCATTCAGAGCATCTGATACTTCAACCTACGCTCAGAAAATTATTTTTAGTAGGCGTCCCTAAACTCACTGAAAAGCCTACTCCTCATTCATTCCTAATCACTTTTTATTGTTATTGGCAATTCAACTTGAATATATAAATGCACATCACCAAATGGTCCCCTTTATTTAAAATTTTGCCCCTAGTGGTCAAAACAGCTTATTTGGGAGCCTGCCGCAAAAGCCTACTCCTCCTTGAAAATATATAGAATTTTTTGAATTTGTGCATCAAATTCACCGCAAAGCCTGGATTAAGGTCCAAATGGTCCCTTTTTTTCGATTTTTTTCTCCAAAGTCTCAGGAACGACCTATGAATTTCTAGTTTTTGTTAAAATTCTGAACTATGAATTTTCTAAATCCTTGTTTATTTTGAAAAAATTCAAAATTCAGAAAAAATCCTGCGAGTTAAAAAAGTCAGTGACAAATTCTCTACAAAATAGGGCAATCAAAAAAGTTATCTGAGAAATCTCAATTATCGTCACCCTTAATTTAACCTTTAATTTCAACCCCCGAAAAACTGACTTTTCTTTGAAAAAATCTTATAACAAAAAAATCTTGTAAGTGAAAAAACTTGGCAGAAAACTCTTTACAGAATAGGTGTATCAAAAAAGTATTCTAATAACTCTCAATAATCGTTACCCACACTCTTTAAGGGGTCAAATTTTTTTCTCGGAAATCTGTCGCTTTAAGGAGTCATAGCCTATGTCAGACTCATAGGGGATTAAGCGCGCTTTAAGAGGACAATTTTTAAGGGGTCAGGGACTATAAGTAGTTAATCAAATTTTTTTGCACTTTCTAAAAGTTCAAACATTTTCATTCATTGTGTAGAAAACCTGGCGCGTCAGATTTAACTCAGCGATTCAAAATTAGGAAACTGCGATCTAAGCCCGATCGAAGCATGTTAAAAGTTATATCTGGAATATACGCAGATCCGCCAAGTCATCTAGAATATACTACAGAAGAAACCATGAAACCCGATACTCAACTGTCGAAAAAAGTAATTCGGTTACGGCCTGGTCGAAAATTGCTACATTTGTTGTCTAACTTTTTTGCTGATCCACCTACGAGTCAATTGGAAATGACAACAGATTCGAGAATATTTCCTGGGTACAATATAAAAGCTGAGGAAGATTTAACTTCCGCAATAAGTCCAGATGTTATCCAGCGAGAAATTATGCGAAATATTTATCCTTCAGAAAAAAAAGTTTCATTTAAATCTTAAGGGGGTTGTATAGGCTGGAAAGACTTTGTCGAAGGCTCATAACTTTTTATTCCTCCATAACAATCTTATAAAAATCTCTGGAATAGTATTTCGTTATCACTGGAACACATTTTTCTTTTAACTTTTTTCATAGCCTGTTCGACCAACCGGTAAATTGAGTTGACCGCGAGCAAAAATTTTTTTCGAAAGTCTTATTTTTTTCGCCTTATTTCAAAACAATTTGATTTTCGCACAGATATTATATATTTTTATAACAAAAAAAAATGATATCGTCGTTTTTCCTATTTTCACCCTAAAAGTGCTTCAAAAATGACAAAAAGTGTCGTTTTTGGCCATTTTTGCAACTAAAAGTCGTATTTTTTTCGTTGTATTTGTGAATTAATTTTTATGCATACAGAACATTTTCGAGGCAATTTAGAAAAAAATGATATCGCCCGACGTTGAAATTTCGGGCCTGAACTTCCAGGATTACAGTTGGAAAATTATTTTTTGAGCTCATCGTATCAAATTTTCCGTAGTATCAAAAGATTCGCAACTATCATGTTTCTGGAAACGGGATTATGAACTATGGTCAAATTATTCACCGCGCAAGAGCAAAAAACATTTTCTTATTTTAGACACTTAGAAAAAATTTCGATATTTTTTTGGAAAATTTTGAATTTTTTTCACAATTTTTAAAATTCATATAACTAAACAGGCCACGTTGAGATCAGAAATCGTGAAATTAAGTTGACAGCACTTCCAGTTCAATAGATATGGACTGCCTATACAAGTTATATAATACAACCCCCTTAAGGGGGTTGCGGTCGTCATGTTTTTAGGTCATTTTGAGGCCTAAAGATAATATCAAATTGCTAGAGAACGCTCGGAAACTAAGTAAAAAAATAAAAAATTTTCAGTAATTTTTCTGGAAAACCTAATTGTCGACCAGAAAACCTCAAAAAGCTGTTTTCCGAGTTTTCACTTTCGGTTTACTAAATTGCGATTTTCTAGAATTGAACAAAAAATTTAAAAATCTAATTCCTAATAACCGAAACATATTTCTCCTTCTTTTCTTAAATTAATACTGCATTCTGAAAATTAACCTAGAAGGAGTAGTAATTTGAAGAGCGAAAACCTTGAAATCAGGCGGTTTTTGGCAGTTCTAGAAAATACTAGTCCAAAATTCAAAAATCTAATTTCCTTCAATTACGAGCATTATTGTTTCCGTGGTTCGTGCCAAGTTTGAGTGGAATCGTATGCGAGCTTTAGGACGAGTAGGACTTTGAAATTTGATTAGGCGGCCTAGAACTCGCCTGGTCACCTGGGTCCGCCAAAAATTATTCTGTTGAATCATTTTTGTAGATTAAGGATTTATCTACCATTCTCAAAAGTTTCGAAGCCGTTTTGTATTCTGGTAAAATGGAGTACAAAGGCGGGGGTTTAGAAACCGATGGTCATTTTTTGGCTGGGCTCGAAAATCGCCGCGCTGTGCAAACAAATTAAATTAATTAAACTGATACAGTAGATCTGCCATATCTGCGGCACATCCGATACGATGAAAGTATTGTTACTGCAGGAGATCAGGGGCTTTAGACAACTTTTTTTATGACATCGATTATGCCTACAAAATCGGAAACATAAAAAATAATTTGGCTGCATCAAAGTCAATCGAGAATTCTTCAAATATATAATTCGACCAGTTGTTTCTACCCTTTTCGCTCGCTACCATACTTTATTTGCACAGCGCGGCGATTTTCGAGCCTAGCCAAAAACTGACCATCGGTTTCTAAGTTCCCCTACAAAGGTACATTTTTACGACCGCTACCGTCTATAATCATTCCCTCTAAAATTCAATTAAATTAAGGGTAAAAATTAAAAAAATCGAAGGGACTACTATAATGCAGTTAAAATAAATCGTATTTGTTATAAAAATTTTATTGTTTTTTCACTTTGAAATCGGTTTAATTGTTTTGGTTGTTTCGAGACATATTATATGGCTTTTTTTTTCAATTCATAAAGACTAAAAATATGATAAGCTTTCGATTTATTCAATCATTTTCAAATCAGAATAAAGAGTTTGA